>VZRW01013360.1:335113-410521 GCA_013398125.1 Aegotheles bennettii
CGCTCGGCCACTGGCGGCACCGCCTCTGCTCTGGCCGGGGCCGGCAGTCCCCGTCCCGCAGCGGGCACAGGCAGCTCTGCGCGCCCGCTGCCCCGCTGAGGGGGAGAAGTGCTCGCACTCGTGTCGGGACGAAGGTTCGCAGGAGTCTCAAGGGGACCTTGCAAGCCCCTTGGTGATACTGCCGTTTGCTGAGATGAGGGCCCGGGTACTCTTCTCTGCACCCCGTGTCTCTGTGCCGGCTCACGCTAAGCTGCCTGAGTAAATTACACGACTTCTACCGAGGAGTTGCAGCCTTGCGGCTGTGGCGTTTCTCGGCCTGATGTATCCATCTTAGCAAAGTTCACTGACAGCTACTGGTGAAATAGTTAACAATGGAAATTACACATCGCAATGAGCTTAACAACACGTTCAGATAAATTAATAGTCCCTGTATCAATGTTCCAACTTGGCTGAACATTCCAGATCTCAGTGCTATGCATTAGCATTGCATCCAGGCAGTGGTACAAAGTATCTTGTTTAGCTGATTTATACCTGTTTTTCCCATAACTCCCAAATACCAGAGATTCCTGATACAAATCTCCACAGAAGGGAAAATTTGGTGTGAATCGTGTCGCCTTTCCACTTGTCAGCTTCACACAGTAACCTTTTTCCCTTGAAGCTTTGCTATTCTGTCCTCTATATTTCCCCATTTTGAGACTTCAACTTGATACGCTCCAAGAAACATGTATGCGGGGAGAAAAAATTCCCTTAGTCCCCTCTTTTGATCAGTTTTGCTGTTGCTTATTTCCTCTTTCAGCAATGTTTGTCTTGCACATGGTGACATCAAGGAGAAAGTAATTTGGAGAGTCAGTTAAAAATACTAAATTTTGCTCAGGTTTCTGAGGCTTTTAGTGCATAAAGTGGCAGTAAGCAGTATGTATGCACTAAGTATGTAGGCACTAAGCATGTATGGGTCCTGTAGCTTGTCTATTCTCAGATTAATTGGTAAAGGCACTTATGTTGTATTTATGTTCAAAATGTCTCTACCATCAAACCAACAGCATGAAAACACAAAGGAATATTTTACCTGGTTCTCTTTGAACCAAATTCAGATTTACAAGATAATCTTCCCAGTGTCTATAAAGCAGAAGAGATTTTGACCCCCTTCTTTCCTTTCTCCTCAGAGGGTAGTTATTCTATTTGTTTGTTTATTGATGTTACCCCATAAATTAGGGGCTAAGTGTTCTAAAGTCACACCAGTGGAAAAAGGAGATAAGGGTAAGTGGATACCAGCTTCCTGTTACACAAGCTTCTAGACTTGATTTGAAAGTTGTAATGGAGCACAGAAGTGCCAGAGTGAGTCAGGCTCGAGTTTTCAGCTAATTCTGTATCTTGTCACCACTGGTGTCTCCCACCAGCTGGTTCGAAGAAAGATGTGCTGGTTTGAATATATTGATTTTAAAATACTTATTTTAAAAAATAAAGTGGTACGTTTTTCTGGCTTCTCATGAACTGGCTGTGTGACCTGCTTTTTTCATGACCAGCCCACCTTCCTTTTCAGTTTTTCCTGAGGGATGCTACAGAACAAGGATGAAGCTGCTGTTTTAGCTTCTGTTCTCTTACTTCAGTTTTAAATTAAGGAAAGGCCTCTTTTTTCCCCTGTGGCTTGGTTACTTCATAGCATGGCTTGTATCCAAGTATGACTGTGCAGAGCCCAGGTATCAGCTTTTTTTTCTGCTCTTGAAAATGTGTTAAACGTGTGTTGTCCAAGGGCATCTATGAAACGTGGAATTTTGTTGTTCAGAGAATGGTGATAGGAAAGGCTCAGCGTTTAGGGAACTGATTTTAATTAAAACATATTTGCAAGCTTAGTAGGTCTCACCTGGGGACAAATATCACATCCATGACGAGTAATAAATAGCTTTGGGATTTATAATAAAAGGTTCTTCTTTTCCCTTTTTATGCTGCTGTACGCTGATCTTAACTTCTCTTGCGGTTTCGGTTGCCAGTTCTTTGCTGACAGCTATGAAATATACCTCATTCCCCACCTGCCAACCTCACACAGCTGTGCCTGACCTGGTATCTCTTCTCAAAATCTCCTTCCAGTGGTTCAAACCCAAGGCAGAAGGGAGGCAAACCTGAACACATTATCTTCACCTTTCATCATTCTGTTTTTTCTCCTGGTCTCGTTGAGCAGGACCTTGAACCATGTAATTGTGGGCAGCAGATACCTAAATGAGAGTTGAATCTGAGTCTGTCCTCTCAGAGTTTTGAGTCACCTTCTATTACATTTCTGGCCAGTAGGACTTGAAACTGACCTGAGGGTTTCTTGTCTGTAGGAAGGCACATGAGGAACGGGGATTTTGCTCTATTAAGAATAAGATTTAAGCCATTGCTCTTATTATAACTCATTTATTTTCACATTGAATAAAGTGCAGCAGTGAAACTAGTTCATGTGGGACTTTGAGATCAGCACCCGAATGTGAACTTTGCTTGTAGTATTTCTGGGTCTGAGTGTTGCACCCCATGCCCATTTGGAAGAACTGGCAGGCAGTAGACTTTTAAACATTTTGAGGCGAGGCTGTTGTTTAATGTGACAACAGCATATGCAGTAATCATGAGAGATTAAGCCTGTTCTCAGGGGCTTGTACAAAACCCCTACTGAGGAATCTTGGAGCGATCATGCTAATCCACTTTGCATGCCCATTTCCAGCAGTTTGAAATGCAGATAGAGATGAATCTTTCCTGTACCCACCCTCACCCCACCCCACTCCAGTTTCTGAATATGAGTGATCAGTAAATTTTCAGTTTGTTTGCATTTTGTCCTTATGTCTGCTTTTCCTCGTCTCCCTCTATCTTGCCTTGTGAATGATGACTAGAATCCCTAAAGAGGGAGGTAGCAGTTTTCTGATTGTGGTTCATAAGCAATACGTGTACACACCACATGAAAACTGTGATGTTTTCAGTCACACCAACTGCTATAAATAGCTCTAAGCCCTTTATATGTACTTCTCTTTAGGTTATCGGAGGACATATTTAAAACAAAACCAGAGACAAGGAGGCCACTGAGAGTCTCGCTGACAAAGAAGGGAGAAAATTATGCCTTGGGAAGTTGTTACCTGCACATGCATGGCTATTGAATCATATTTCATGCAAATTACTTGTTGATTTGCATGTGCAAAAATACATTAATTTATATTTATCGTAACTGTGCCACCTTTAGCCCACTGGAGCTACATGTGTAGCATGGTAAAAAAATAGGTTGAAAACCACCAATTTTGAGGATGCTTACACTACTGTACAGAGATGGCTCAAACCCATTTTAGGTACCAGAAGTAGTATAGTTTTGAAAGCCCTTCTGAGCTAACACATTGTGTCAAGAAGCGTGGTCCTGAGTGGTAGCGGGCGCTGAGGTCCTCAGCATAGACATCGCTGTAGGTTTGGGGCCAACTGCATCGTATCAGATGCTCTCCTGTGGCATGTACTCATCAACACATGGGTTTGCACCATCTGCTAAGAATAAAACAAGCCAGACAAAATCAAAATAAAATCCTTCTGACTAGATTCTGTGGAATGGCGTTGGATCCCAACTATCTGCAATAAAAAATGTTAATAGCAATGCATAAGAATGAGCATACAACTTCCCCAAAAGGTTTAATTAGCTTTACAACTGGGAGTAGGAAACTTCAAACTGGGACAATCTAATAGTGATGTTTAAATTAAAAAGGATAGTGGTTTGACTAGTTTTAAGAGTATACAGATATCTTAATTTTTGCTTTCAGAATAAACTACGAACTATCTAATTAAACTGATTTTTGCCTGTGAAAATTATGTGAGTGCTAAAGCCACATTTTTGAGGTTGGCTGGATGCTTGCACATAGAGAGGCTGCCAGTAGTTATGGTTAGGATTGTTGATCCTGTATAATTAAGCCTGGGAGCTGAGTGTTACAAGGAGGAAACACTTTGGTCTTTCATTCCCTCTCTCCCTGTCTCTTCCTTCAACAGAGCCAGGATCTGCCTCTCAGGAGCTTCCTTCCAAGATGTGAAGGCATAGTTTGGTGGTGATGGGACTTTCTCATCCTCCCTGAGCAGGCTTTCCAGTCCCAGTACATCCTTACTCATTATTTCCATCCCCCTGATGGGACAGGGTTGCTGCCTGCACAGCAGCTCCATGCTGCTCCTCCGCATAGGCAGAGGGAAGGACAAGTGCACCCAGGCCATGGTCTCTTTGCCCATCTCCAGAGGGCTTCAGTAAAGGTGTTTTCAAGTGCCGTGAAGAGGGACAGGAGAATAAATGGGAAAAACGGAGCAAGGCAAGGCTAGAACCCAGACCCAAGGTCTCCTACAAGACCAAGATCTGTGTTTGGATATTTGGTATCACATATTTAGGCTTAAGCTGCTACTGTAATTACAATAACATTCATCAGGCATTTAGTAAAGCTCTAAAACATTGTCTCTTCTCTCAGCTGCTGCAGAAACCTTGTTTCCATCACAGTTTTAATCTGTGATGTTCAAGTTTCTGGCATTTCCACCACAAATTGTTCAACGATATTGGATTTCAGTCTAATGCTTTGACATTAAAGTTGAAGTCATGTTGATGTCACCTTCCAGATGTTCATGTCTACTGAATAAAAATTGTGTTTATTTGTTTTATTTCAAATTACAAAAACACATGAGGAATTCTGGATGCGATCCCTCATGCTATACAAAGGCCCATGTGTACTGTCAGAAATCAAACAAAACTTTTCTTCATGGTGTAGTAGGAGAGACCTCAAAACACTGGAAGCGTAGGTGGGTTTCTTCACCCACTCGAACAGAATGGCTTTGTTATGTCCCTGAGCCTTGTTGTTGCAGCTGCGGTAAGCACGCAGAATGGACATGTGTGGCTTCTGCCCGAAACTATTTGTATTTCGCTCTGGTGCCACACCAGTTCTGTATTGGTGAGTTGCTTTGCCTTAATAGTCAGCTACGCTTCATTTGTAAAATGAGCTCATAACAAAAGTCAATTTTGTCCATCAGGTATGAAAAATTATATTTTTATCTGTAAAATAAATTCGGGGATCCTGTGGGTCCCCCTCCACTGGGAGGCTTTGACAGCAAGGTTCGTGGCTAACACTGGAGCTGTTGCCCTTCCTGCTGTCTCAGCTTGCTCCCAAGGCCAGGGGCTTGTATTATCCTATGTTTCTTGTGCCAACATGGTACAGAGGAATTGAAATTGAAATGCCTGGGAGCCACAGAGCTGAAAGCTTTAAAACAAAATGTCAATAGGTAAGCTGTAATATAAAATATTGTGCCACATGTGATGAGAGCTTGGGTGATCATCAGTGTTAACATTTTCAAACCCAAGAAGGAGGCAGCACTTGCTGATCAATTAAGACTTTGTCACAGGCAAGAGGTATAGTTGAACTCGCGGGTCTTAAAACAGCTATCTGGGAACGTACTGATTTTCAACAAGTGTTGATGCTTGTGTTTTGAAAATGAGTCTCCTATTTCTTTTAGATGAGATTCAGTCTCTGTGTACTTCAGTTGGAAAGAAAAATAATATTGTATCAAAATAAATTGAGCAGTTACACTGAGGTATTCACTCTTGAGATGAGTGAAAAACTGTTCAGACCTTTCTGCTGTACCCTGTTCTGAAACTTGAAAACATGGTTGTTTGCTACTACTACTAAACAAAAAATCCAGTCAAATAAGACAGAATTGTGGAGTGTAAGTGTTTCAGTATAAGTGGTGTACAGTGTGGCATAAACCATGCTCTTCTGTGCTATTTTTCACATCCATTTGCAGATACCTTTTATGCAGTCCCATATTGACCTATCACAGAAGACACAGAACTGACACTGTGGATCATATACAGTGCCACAACCAACGTTATAGTACTTAAGCAATGGTGCAGCTGTTTTCCTTTCTGTTTTTTTAATTTCAAATATCTTTCATGGCAACTATATATAACCACAGCAAAACAGGGACATCACAAAATTTTATGGTTTATGGAGCCTCTGAGTGTACTGTTCTGGTTAATATCTTGATGATGAGTATCAAACAGGCTGGTTGAGAATAGTGAAAAAGGCATTTCTTGCTTTCAGTGCTCAAGATCAGAAACCTGATGTAGCTCTTTGACCATATCTTCATCTTAGTTCAGTTCGTTTTTGCTTCCATTTCTACTGGAGTTGCAAGGAGTCGTTTGTTGTTAGATTGCAGTAACCATGGAGGGAATAGCTAGTTTCCTAGACTTTAGGTTAACTGAGTCAAAAGGCAAAACAGAAAATTGTGTCTTGCTACTAAATGACATTTATTATTTCCATCACAAACCAATTAATTTGCTTTTGAGATACTTGTTCATTTATACCTTGGGGATAAAAAGGGGCTTTGCATCATTTGCTTTGAGAAAAGTGGCGTGCTTTCTGTTGTCCTTTCTTACAGATCACATGTTCTATGTAGGTATACAGGCAAAAAAGGTGAATGTGTGATTTTTCAAGGAAGCTGGGACAGGTTTGATCTCAGGAAAACACCACCCTTAATCGTTGGAAACTGTCAGTCTTGCCTGACTTGTATCACACTAGCAGGGGAATTACATATTTAAAAAAGGAGGGTGGTGGATTCATTCTATCATGTTCAGCCATTTCCTCTTACCCAAATGAAAGCTGTTTTGAAATCTTGCCTTCCCACCTGCTACTGTAACTAGAACAGCTCTGCTTCAGCCTCTCCTTACCCTGGTGTCTCTGAATTTCCTGTCCCTGTGGGTTTATCGGTCCTTAGCACTGCTGTGAATATTCCTATTTCTGTGCAACCCAATATTCAAGTCTGGCCCTGAGCTTGCAGCATATGTTTCCCACACAGTCCAAATTCGGTACTATATACTGTAAGTTAATCTCCAGTAAAGCACAGTGAAGAGAAAAACCTGGGAAAAAAACAGATGGAGAAAGTAGAGCAAACAATTTGCATATATATGATATGTCTCTCAGTTAAGATTAGCATTTCCTGCTCTGCCTGAAAAGCCCTTAATAAAAATTCATCTGCATATTTGCCACAAATCAGCAGAATGAGAGGAGATGCCCTAATGGCACAATGTTCCCCCAACCCAGGGGAAGTGGGAAAAGACTCCATCTCCTGCTGTGGGCAGAGGGACAGGGAAGACGCTCCTGCTTGTGGGATATTTGTTCCTCATAGCCTTTACAGCACTGAGGTTTCACCAGAGTCCTGAGTTACTCCACATGGGTTGCTGGTGGAGGACTATGCCTGCCTTTCCATTTATTTACAGTCCTTCAAGGTTCCTTCTGAGCATGCAGTTACAAGTGCTTCAGCAATGAAATGCTCAGTGCTTTCTCAGCACTTAGAATCATAGAATTCATAGAATTGTTTTGGTTGGAAAAGACCTTCAAGATCTTCAAGTCCAACTATCAACCCAGGACTGCTAAGTCCACCACTAAACTATGTTCCTAAGGCCCCTTCCAGAGCCTGTGACTCCACCACTTCCCTAGGCAGCCTGTTCCAATGTCTGACCACCCTTTCAGTGAAATAATTTCTTGTAATATCCAGCCTGGTGCAACTTGATGCCATTCCCTCTTGTCCTATCACTCGTCACTTGGGAGAAGAGACCAACTCCCACCTCGCTACAACCCCCTTTCAGGCAGTTGTAGAGAGTGATAGGGTCTCCCCTCAGTCTCCTTTTCTAAACAGTCCCAGCTCCCTCAGCTGCTTCTCATAAGACCCGTGCTCCAGACCCTTCACCAGCTTCATTGCCCTTCTCTGGACATGCTTCAGCACCTCAATGTCTTTTTTGAACTGAGGGGCCCAAAACTGAACACAGCACTCGAGGTACAGCCTCACCAGTGCTGAGTACAGCAGGACAATCACTGCCCTATTCCTGCTGGCCACACTATTTCTGATGCATGCCAGGATGCTGTTTGCCCTCTTGGCTACTTGGGCACACTGTTGGCTCGTGTTCAGCTGGCTGTCTACCAGCACCCCCAGATTCTTTTCTGCCAGGCAGCTCTCCAGCCACTTTTCCCCAAGCCCGTAGTGTTACATGGGGTTGTTGAGGCCCAGATGCAGGACCCAGCACTTTGCCTTGTTGAATCTCATACAACTGGCCTTGGCCCATTGCTGCAGCCTGTCCAGGTCCCTCTGCAGAGCCTTCCTACCCTCAAGTGGATCAACACTCCAACCCAACTTAGTGTCATCTGCAAATTTACTGAGGGTGCACTCGATGCCCTCATCCAGATCATCGATAAAGATATTGAACAGAATTGGCCCCAGTACAGAGGCCTGGGGTACACCACTGGTGACCACTCGCCAACTGGACATGACTCCATTTACCACTACTGTTTGTGCTCGGCCATTCAGCCAGTTTTTGACCCAGTGAAGGGTATTTGAGGTGCATAATGTGGATGTGTATCTTAAAGTAGACAGGTGTTTGTTAGAAAACAAAAAGTCGACTTTCCTTTTCCAAAAAAGAGGACCCTATGCTCAAGATCCCTCTGACATTTCCATAAATGTGTAGCTCTGCTCTCATTTCTGTTTCAAAAAACACACAGGCTAATAAAATATTGAGGTGGTCAATCACAGCACTATGCCACCTCCATAAAAGAAAAGCATTGACAAATATTAAATGCAGTTATGCAGGGAATAAATAAATAAATTGAAAATTACAAATCTCTTTTGTTGCAACAGTTAAAAAGGCATAGAAGTTCTCTCACACCCACAAGCTCAAGAGTGCTGTATTTAGAGTCCTGAAAAGCAAATTCCAGTGCTGAAATTCACTTCTCTGGAGGAATACATTTGGGTATACTGCCTAAGTCCTGGAAGCAGTGACTAAAACATCCTTATTTTTGACATGTACTCTGGTACTGTCTGTCTTCCACAGATTGTGATGGAACCAGACAGTGATCCTGAAAAGCAAAGACAAACCTAGTTTGCTACTATTTGCGTATTTAATAGAAGCAAAGCAAGAAAACTATGATGCAATTTACATTTTTGTGTAAACCTTGTCCCTTACTTGTTGCACGATCTTGTTCCTTACAGAATGCAGCAACTTCTTTATCCTCTGTCCTCATAAATAATTCATAGGAGAGGGACTACCAGGCTGTAGCTGCTGTTCTTTCCTTTTGGCACGGTGATTTCTACGGTAATCTGAGTCATCTTGATACTGAGGTCTCATGCATAAATGTAGCCAGATAGCTTCATCGTGTCAGCTGTCCCCAAGATCCTAAGATGTATATGCAGATGAGATGGTCACACTCCAGAAAGTTATTTGATTAAGCAGCAAAATTAACCAAATCTTTATTGATACAGTGAAACTGGAAAAGCGTCAATGTGTGAGTTTCTGGTTTACATTTGTGTTAGTTTAAGTAAGACTTAACTATTACTTGTTATGTTTGCAAATCTGAATGCTGAATACACGGTTCCCTCTTCAGTGGAACATGGCATCCCATTGATGGAAGAAGTTGCTCATAGCAAGATTTCCGCTTTCTTTTGACATTCTAGCAGCTAAATAAATAAAATCTCAGGTCTCGCTAGTTTTTTGCCTTCGCAAACTTCTACAAATATTAGAGTTTTCTGGAGCAGTAAAGACTGCCCAGCTTATTTGTGGCAGTCCAGCAAAGTCACTCCTACATAGGTCAGCACTGTTGTAAAGATTTCCCTACTACTGGCATGTGGCTGTGACTGCAATTCGTAAAAAACTCCTTCTTTGAAAAGCTGTAGTACAGTTGTAAGCTACTTTGCTAGATAAGGCATTTAGAATGGTTGTCAGGGATTTTTTTCTATAGTTGATGATGGCGATCCAACCAGTTACCAAAATAACTTTGCATATGTTTGAGGCAGAACATCTCCTGAGGCTGGCTGCAGGGGACACCCAGAGGAAAGCCAGCCCCCAGCTGCAGCCTGAGTGGCTCGGGGGCGGTTGCAGCTGGGCGTGTGGTGGGAATTGGTGACTTATGGAACCACTGGGGAACCAGTTGGAGATCATTTGCTGCTTTCTCATTCCTGCTTTAAGAGGTACATTACAGTAAATAATGTCTGTGAAGAAGGGGGAAAAACACACTGTGGTTTGTTTGACCTGCTCCTCCTTTTGCATCCCTTTGAAGTTGGTAAGTAAATAATTTGGGCAATGAAATCAGCACTTCACAATGTTCCTTTGTTTTTCCTGCTGCTCTACCTTCCCTTACTGCTCTTGGCCCTCCTGCCAGCCACTGCTTGGTTAGCCTGGGCAGCAAAATGGATGTCCCGAGGAACTGCTGCAGCACAGGGGTTAAAATATTTCCTGGGAATCTAATGGAGTCAAACAAATTAAAATGCAGTTCAAAGAAAAAGTTTACACAGCATTTATTTTTCCTTTTGCAGTAGGGCATACTGCAACGTGGGGGACTTCTTCCCTTGAAAATATACTAATAATAGTTTGTAGGCCACAGAAGATTGCAGTCACTGTTTTTCTAGATGAATATAGACTTCCCTTAGTTTTCAGTAGTTTCTTTCATTATTCGAAAATAGCCTTCACAGCCTCCATAAAAATATTGTGAGGAATGTAAAGCTGGGGTTATGAAAAAGACTGCTGTCAATTTATATACTCCTTTACACACGGGGCTTGGCCAGCTGCTCAGCTGGTGTAAATGGCATTTGCTCTGAAATCAGTGGTTTGTGAGATCACCAGAATGCATTGTCACCTCCCTGCCACCCCCCAGGACTCCTGCAGTTCTGGGGCCCAGTGCCACTGGGGAAGCGGATGGAGAACTGGGAGTCGTCACCCACGTCCTTGGGCCCATGGTGTTACCGTTCGGTTTTGTTATCTGCTTGCGCCCATTGCCAGGTAGAGCACACAGGTCTGACATCTTCATTGTTCTCTGGAGAAGTGACCAGTTTAGGTCCTGATGGTGTGGTGGTCTCCCTCTCCCATTATAGTGGTGCAGTAAAGAGCTGACAATCTTGACCCAGATTCACCAGCAGGGAGGCTAGAGATGAAGCACTAACTCCGGATTTGGCTCTGTCACTTCAGAGAGCAATGAAGATGCAAACACGTTCATGTTTGCAGTGTGCACGGTTCTGTTAGTGATGAAGGTCAGAGTAGCTGTATGAAAACCTAAAGCGTTGTCAGACTACACCAGTGGATTTGGATGACACCTGGCAAGAAAACTTGTTTTTTCCCTGGTCTTTTCTCCTATGCCACATGAGCAGGGAGGGCACAGGTTTGACTGGAAAGAGTTGATTTCTTTTTTAGATACTTATCTTTTCTTATGCATGAATTGAATCTTCTTTCAAACACAGGCACACAACTCCTTGACTCAGTTATTATTGTATCTTTTAATAAGCTGGAGTTACTACTTCAGGGAGAGCAATGTGGAAGATGAGACGAATCTCATTTCTCCTCATGGGGATTCTCATCAGAGCTTGTAGAACTGTACCCTCAACTCAGTGGTGTTTTCTTCAGTTTGACTGTGTCTGTTTGCAGTCGTGGCTCTTCAGAAAACACTGGTTTTTTACTGAATCCAAAATTTAGGTATAAAAACTCAGTTGGATGCTCTGTCCTCTCAAGGGAAGGAGGAATGGGAAGGAAAAAGGACAGGCTGGCAGCCTCCTGCCAGCTCTGTGCCCTGGCCTCTGGGTGAGCAGGGGGAGCACACCTTGTCCCAAGCACCACCATGAAGGTGGGCATCCAAAGGGATGTCAGACTGGTAGAGTGGAGACAGAGGGGGAAATAAAGTTACTTTGGGTATCTCCAAGCTGGTGGGAAGATGATCAGCAGGTAGCAGGAGTCTCTAGCAGGAGCAGCTGAGAGAAATGCTGGTGCTCAATGGAGCTCATGTGGTGGGGTGGAAGAGGGCAGGGAGCCACTGGCTGAGTGCATGAGCACACCTAGGTAAAACGTGTATATTTAGCACTGGAGCGAGTCCAAGTCCGTTATGAATTGCTTAGTGAGCATGAATCAGAAGGATGAAAAAGGCAGCTGTTAGCTGCCAGGATATTGTAGCAATGCTTTTGAAAATGCACTTTGATATCATGCTGTGTAACTTTTTTGCAGTTAGCAGTATAAACATGTTCAGTGAAAGGTGCAGCACACTGAAAGTTCTTACAGCAGTTATTTGAAAACCTATAGCCTCTTCCCTAACTCAGAGGGCGACATGCTGAGTGCTTGGATGAAGGTGCTGCACACATCCAGTTGTGCGTGTGAGCAAGGGGTGGAAAAGCCTGGGGAGCACAGGATTAAGAGGCCAGGACTCGGCTTGTGCACTGGGCTTGAGGAGAGATGGGAGAAGAAAGTCAGCCCAGCCAAGTGAGTTTGAGTGGCAGAAGGGTACCTTAAGGAACTAGCATCATTTTCATAGATCTCTAACTTTGCTGCTCCTGGGACCACCACCATTTTTCTAAAGCCACAATATCCATCAGGGGCTGTGTCTAGGGCAGCTCACAGTGTCGGGCCAGAGCTTGTTCATGAGCATTAATTTAATCTTCTACATCCTTCCTGGGCAGGTTAGATCCTGGAGGGAGCCCTCCTGCCCATGAACCAGCATCTGTGGTCAGACCCAGCCCAGACACAGCTGACTGGAGCTACTCCTTCACTTTGTCCCATGCACATCCATCATGCATGTGTCTGAGGATGGGAAATGGGGCTACCCACCAGCCACCTGGTTCCCCCTCGCCCTCTCCACAGGGTCATGTGCTGGTGTCCTCTGGAGGGGTCCCAGGTTTGGTTTGACATGCATGCGCTGCTCCTGGCAAGCACTGTGTAGGAGAGGGCAAGGTGCAAGCGGTGTGCCTGCTGCTGCGGCAGAAGGTGCCAGTCGTGGTTCTCACTTCTTGGGGAGTTATTTCCATCATCTGCCACAGGAGACTATTTTTATCTGTGGTAAACAGCCTTAATTCCATCTCTGTGTGATCTTTGGTACAACCTGACTGTAGGCCAACGGGCAGGCACCCATGATCCAGAGACCACAATCTTGATCTTGATTCAAATGCCCGTGGGGATTCGGTTTACAAAGCATGTTTGATGTGCTTTTAGTAAATCCTGGTGCTGAAGAGAGATTTTATTAAATCTAAGCATGTTTATACTTTCTGGCTGCTAAGTATCTTGTGTTCAAATATTTTGCTTTGCTCCCGTCCAGTGAGAAGTGATGAAACCTAGATGTCTGAGGCAAGGCTGCCAGCTTCTTGCCAAATGGGGTGAGAGAAAGCAGTTCTCAGAAGTAATGCTAAGTGAAAATTCAGCGTTAACAAGAAGTCCTGTGTTGAACTGACCAGTTGAATACCCATTTTTCCAGCCAGAAGAGCTGTGCCTATAGAAAAGAGTGCAAAATCAGGCATTTAAACCATAGTTTTCATAATGAGAAGCAGTTTTGTTTTAAGGTCAATGTATTTGAGGTTTGGCCAATACATTTCTACTGAAAATCAGAATTTTATGTGGAAAACAGTAAGAACAAAGCTAATGGTAGTATTGTTCACATTTTTCATTTAAAAATGTGAACAGGGACATATTTTGAATTCCTTAAAATCTGCCTCCCTTTCTGAGCCCTTGGTGTATAGTGGGGTTATATTTATAAGGTTTCTTACTATGTTTAGTCATTCAGTCTCTCTTTGAATGAATTATCAGATCCTGAGTTTTATTCTGCCTTCCCTCTATACCTTTAGATTCCTTCCTTAGGGTGCATTCTCCAGCAAATTTCAGTGTAAGGTTTTTCTTTGCTCTGGTCATCTTGCTGAGAAACTCAAAACTTAGAACTGTAGTCAGGCTTCTCTGTAAGAAGCAATACTCACTAGGACTTGGTCTGACTTTTTGGACATTGCTTTGATTCTTGCGGCAAACAAGCTTTAGTTGTGACCTTTTCCTTTGAGGCATACAGGCAGAATGGACATAGCAAGGGACATTACAGGCGCAGGATGCTGCTGCGCTTCTCTCTCATTAGATGGAGTGTTTGAACGACCATGGTCCACCAGTGAAAAATCGGACAATAGCATTTGTGCTTTCTTAGCTCAAAAGATGTTCTGGTGCTAATATGTTTCAATGTTGACTCAAAGGCAGATTTTAAAAAGAGGAGTTTCCCTGGGAACAAGACCTCATTTAAAGTTAACAGAGAAGGATGGTAGGCTGAAGTCTCTGGCGCAATTCTGGCTGTACACTTTCTGCAGAAGTACAGCACTCTGTAACCTGGACAGTTGTCAGGGTCTTACCATGATAGCAATGTCTTTTCAGCTTTTTGAGAAGAGTTTTGTACCACAAAGGATCCTTGGGATTGTACTGAGGTGATACAGGCCAGAACGTAGCCCAGAGGGATGAAGATTATGTGAATGCTTGACTTTTCATTTTAAGGCGTTCATCCCCATGACATAGCTCATGTACTGCATTGGTCCTGATGTTTTTATTCCTGCTGCAGAAAGTTTCCTTTAAAAAGATGATTTGCTCAGGCAGCCCATTTGCCTCTCATCTGGAGTATATTCCTATGTATTCCGAAAGCAACAGAGCTTGGATAACAAACTTGAACAACAGATATTTTTTTAAAGCTTGTGAACAAGGAGATCTGAAAAAACATATTTAGTGTGTTATATGGTGATATGATTTTGGATCTGTCTCCTATTCACCTCTATTCCAAGCATGAACCTGTGACAAAATTAAATAGCAGACAACAAAGCTAGTAATAATTATAAAGCTTCAAAACAAATGCTGTTGCTTGTGAAAATGCAGTTGAGTGAATTGGATGAAATGGCAGTATAATTATACAGGAGTGAGTCGAAGTTTGATAGCTTGGAGCTTATCTTTGCACAGCATGCCACCTTCCCCCCAACCTCCAGTATGGCATGTTTCTTTATCAACACTTCATTTCTAGTTTTTCACCTTTAAATAATCTTATCAAATCTGAAGTTTGTTCCTCCTGGTGATTGTGGAAGGAAATTTAGAAAGTAATTAAATGAACAGACAAAAACAGTTTAAACAAAATATCCCCAACAGTAAAATTTTGAGTAGTTAAAGTGAACATTGTGAATTCCCAGCTCTGCAGGATTCTTTATGAACACTTCTAGGACTAACTTCAATTTTACAGTGATACAAGACTCCTATGTAAAGAGTGCCAATGCCCTGACTGACCTAAAACCACCTATTACATGCACGTATATGGCACTAGTTCCACTATTGTGATAGTTTCCATTATTCCGAATATTCTGCAGAATGAAATGGCTTAAGCTTTAATATATAAATTTAATTCACTAGTACACTGTTAAATAGTTCACTAAAAATTGCTTCCTTTAGTAGTCAAGGTCTCTTGTCTGATACCTGCTTCCTTCCTCTTTGTGGATGCTTCCTGTTTTCCATGTCAGTCCCCACCCCCTCCATGTATTTCCATGCACCTTTTCCTGTTGTCACTTATTCTGATGCAGCTGCTCCTCAGATGCCTCTCCACCAAGGAAAGGCTCCAGAGCTAAGCTGGCTCCTACACAGTGCCATGAGAAAACACTTTGTTGGCACCTACCCTCACCCCTTGAGTGAGGAGGCAGCAGCACTTACATCTCCAGGCATGCTACCATGAAATAGCCTGTGTACCACTAATGGTGCACGTCGCACTTTTGAAGCCCCTCTTGTGTCCTTGCCTTGTCTCTTGTATCGTCTTTTTGTATCGTGCAAGTGGTGCAAGAAAACCAACGGGAAAGTAAGATGAGTCAGGTCCATGATAGTAGTTAAATCATGTCTGTGCTTTCACGTATGATTCGGTTACCCCCTCTCTGACAGCTCTTTCTATGGAAATAAAATGTGGAATGGTATTTGGGAGAAAGCTATTTAAGGAAGGATCATACCTATTACTTGTGGAATTGCATCTTCAGGGATTCATTAGGGTTTGGCTGCAAAACAGAAAGCCAGAGAGACTCTGTTTGTACAGGACTGTCAAATACATCTTAGTTCATGAGTGTTTCCAACCCTCCTTTCTACTGCTTTACAAGAGAAATATGACTGTATTTATTTTAGTTACTTATGTTCCAACGAGAGCATAACTGAGGTGGAGTATTACAAAATACTTTTTTAAAAGGTGCAAGCGCATGTGAGACACAATTATGTGCCCAGTATTTACTTACACAATTTTTATTGAGGTATATGTTTTGTTTCTCTTCCTTGTTTCTTCTCATACTGCAGGGGATGGATGTGGGCACATGGTGATGTACCAAGACAGCGGGACCCTGGCATCCAAGAACTATCCTGGGACATACCCAAACTACACTCTTTGTGAAAAGAAAATCCAAGTGCCTCCAGGAAAACGCCTGATATTAAAAATTGGAGACCTGGATATCGAATCGCAGAAATGCGAATCCAGCTACCTTACCATCCAGAGCTCTTCAACATTGCATGGTATGTAAAAGATAAGGCAATGGTCGATGCATGAACTGGTAAAAGTGTGAGTAAGAGCCAGCTCAGCAAAATGCAAGAAATGTTAGCCTGTGTCCTTTCCTCCACTTTTCATATTCAAGCATGTCTTTCCCAGGGTGAGAAGGCATTGCCCTTCACTCCAATGTGTTGTTCTGCCAAGGCTGGGGGTGCTGCTGTATTGCACTGTGGAGGGGCTGCAGGGACCACGGGGTATTGTGCCTGGCTCTGGCACATCCACCCCAAGGGCTTTGCCCTCAGACCTGCAGAGCTGTGCTACAACAGCTTTGATACAGCAAGTACATGGATCTATATCAGCTGTGTACCCTTTTTGTGTAGGGGAAGAGCTAGCTCATGAAATAGACAGAGACGAGATGAGAAATTAGTCAGTGGTCCTGCTTGTGTCTATTTCCTAGGGCAGCTCAGGGCTCAGAGAGGAGATAACCTTTATTATTGCTAGCTATTAGTCACATTAGCTATTATAAACTTTGCTAATGTACAGGCTTTAATATCTGCAGATATTAAATGCATGCAGCCAGTCTGCACTCCTGTAAGAGATTTGCACAGGAAGATAAGTGAGTAATATGCTATAGTTGTTCATTTAAAACAATCATAACAACAACGGAATCCTCCCCAGGGAGAACCTGAGGCCTTCCTCAAGCCAGTTTTCCCAAGCAGTTGTTGCTGAAACTTTTGATCTGTTCTTTCTGAAAGAGTCAAACTGTGTCAGTATGCCCTTTTTCAGACGTCCAGTCTAAATTCAGGGCTGCAACGAGTTCCACAATGCCAGAATAAATTCATGAATCAACAGGTCTTAGAACTTTGCCTGCTGGGAGTGGGCTGTAGTCCTTCATTCAGTTGAGGCTGAATGTGCTGTCCTGGACTTAACAGGCAGAATGAATTCAATGGGAAAAGGTGATGAAGAGATGAGCTACACAGAGCCTGTGGAGGTTTTTCAGGTCATCCAGCTCATTGCTTTGCTCAGTGAAGTGTGCGGTTCTCCTAAGCTGACACCTCATAAGGTATCTTAGTAGTAAGGAGGGATGATTGCCTTTCATTCATGAGCATGATAGGCTATCACTTCTCTAGTAAAGATAAGATCAAGTGGGGTTTTAAAGCCTTGCTCCAAAATGAAGGTAAAGGTAATTATTGCTGTCGTGGGGGAGGTATTACATTTTGAAAGACCCCTCACCAAGAGTGGGCAGTGACATATCGATATCTAAGCCTTGTGTAGACCTTGATTTGAGGTATAAGGAATGTTTCTGTTTGTGTGTGCTGGGATTTTTTTTTATGTTGTTTACCTCATTTCAGAACTGTAAGTAATGAGTTGTATTCATCTGAAGCAGTCTGTCTGTACTTGGAATTAAGAGATAGGTGTTTAGTATTGCATTATCATCAACAAGGATAAATCAATATATTGTCTTCTGAAGTAAAAAATGAAGCTTAGATGTTGATTGAAATTCTGGCTCCTTACACATTAGCCTGGAGACATCTTCACATAGTTCAGTCCTGCACCCATTAAGCATGTAAACACAGAATGCCTGTGTGTTACACAATTAAATCCATATAATGAATTTCTTTAAAGTATTCCCACACCCATTTTCAGACCTGATTGGTAAAGTCTGGTGCATGTGGATGATGATTTGCATTCTCAGTAACGAACTGCACAATTAGCAGATTTTGTTCATATCTGATTAAACAAGTTTCATAGCTTAGGCATACATACCGCCTGTAATGGTCTTTGTGGTCTGCAGCTTGCTGTAGACTTTCCCACTAGCACACCTACAGAGTCTCTGCTCTACATTCAGGTGAATCCCTGCAGAACAACGGTGTGGAAATAGTGCAATATGCATAAAAGACATGGGAATTCATAGATGAGATTAGAGCTTCCTTACATCAGAGGTTTCAGTAGTTTTGCTATAGCTCTGGGTTTTAATATGCATTTATGTAAGCAGAAGCAGCTCTGTCAGTGGGCACTGCTAAGTCCATTCAGCCTGTTAAGTGTCCTTTTAGGTAGCTGTTCCTGAGCCCAGATCTCTTCTTTGGACCCCCCCTCTCTTCATGAACACCTAGTGGCAGGTCAGCATCTTCCCTTCGACCAAGAAAAAACTGACCTTTGCCATCAAAATTCTTTCACAGGATGATGGAGAGTTGAAAGGATTTTGTGAGCATTGAAAACATCTGAGCACTGAAAAATCTGACCACTGTGGTCCCTTCCAACCTTACCAAATCAAATTAAAAATTTATCTTTGCACATTTTCTGTATTTGACCTGGGTTTAAAAAGAAAAATCTAAAAAGCTAAGTGTGAAGGCTGGCAGTGTGAATATTACTTATGTTTCAAATTAGCTGAGCAGCCTGTAAGACGTTGGCAATTATATGACAATAAGGTCCAAAGGGAAATATGTTTTAAATACTATGCTGATCTCTTCAACCCTACAGAAAACAACAGTGAATGTCAGTATGTATGAATGTCTATTGAGCAGTGTATCTGAAGCTTAGAAAATTGGTCAGAGGCAAAACACTAAATTATGCTTGTAAATATAAAATTAGTGTAAATGAGTCTTCAGATGACAAAGTATTGTTTTCCTTTCTGATTTCTCCCAGGTGTTGTCTTTAGATTTAACTGTGAGTCATTCACCTTTATAACCTTCTGCTGGGATTCATGCAATACAGCAAGGAGTAACTCAATTCATGTTTGGGATATTTATGTTCCATGCAGTAAGAGGAAGCCGTTACATACAAATGCCTGGATTAATTGATTTATGTTAGCCATAACATTGATTTCTTCACTTTTGTAAGTCAGTGACTACAGGTTAGACCACTTACATGCAAGTTCTCTTAAGTTCAGGGCATTCATCAGATTTGGTAGACTGATAGATGAGTACTGCGAGTCTAATTCCTTCCTAGAAAAGCGCCTATCTACTGAAGCCTCCCTGCTTAACTGGGATACAAATGTGACGCTGCATTTATTCTCACCTTTGATACTTCTCAGCTTTGATAGACCTGTGAAGGCAGCCACTGCATTTAGATCTCTCCAACACTGCCATCAAAAGATGGTTGCTAAATAACCTTAATAAAGTTCTAAAACTGGAGACATGAAGTGGCTGAACACTGTATGTCTGGGTTATTGCTCTGCACAGTTTTCTTCAACGTCCACTGGAGGAAGGAACATGTAGCAAGCCCTTTCTTTTAAATTCTTAGTTTTGTATCCGGACTTAGATGTGAAAATAGTAATCTTCAGTCAGCAAAGGTAGTCTAACACCAGTTTCTGTGAAACTGAGTCACCTCTGACAAACCTTTAAATATTAGCACAGCTTTGCACATGTTGTCTCTAGGAGAAATAAATAGATCATGTCCTGTTTCAAAGGCATAGCTTTGCACTGGATGAAAATATGGGGAGTTTTTGTGCCACAAAATGAATCTAGAATAAAATTTAATATGAAGCATGATCTCGTGTAGACAAGGTGCAACCTTTACTGAAGTGCTTTTCTTCTCAAGTTAATTGCATCATCTGAGCATATTAAAAATACTGAGCTCTGAACAAGAGCTTCTGATTTTTTAAGAAGTTAAAGGGATATGTGAAAACAAAATTAACCGTGTGGTCCCTGTAATTATTGAGAAAACAAATTGCACTGCTCATGAAGGTGTAGCATAAATATTTTAAAAATTCAACTGCTTTTAGTCAGCTTCTTTTCATGTCTTTATCAGATTTCTGTACCTCTTTTGACCCTTTTTTCTTGCTTCCCCTCCCCCCCTTTCCCCAACTTAGTATTTTTTCCCTTAATTCTGTGAGATGATCATCAGTCTTGACTGAAGAGAGAGATTTGAGAAGAGATAAGTACCTACTTACTTCTCCATTCACTTGCAGTCAGTAGGAGGTTGATGTGTTCCTCTGGGGTGGATGTCACATCTGCTGAGTGACTACTAATAATTTGGAGAGTTAGTGCAGTTAACTTGTTCTTGCATAATTTACAGCTGGTAACTAGCATGAAATAGAGAGTTACTGAAAATGCTTTCTCCTCCCTGTCCCCTGTTGCTAAGGGTTGTTAGACAAATTGAGCATTTACTGATGTGTGAGTGTCTGATGGCTGCTGAGAGAGAGAGAGTGTGTGTGTGTGTGTGTGTGTGTGTGTGTGTGCAACGTATGTGTATTGTAATGAATATCTTGCTTGAATAAAGGGTGTGTCCAGGGTTCTTTTTTTGCCCCTCAAAGGAAACTTGTTATTACAGTATTGTTTCTGGTATTTCAGGAAACCCAGTGAAATGCCCAGACAAGTTCTTACTGAAGATTAAGTTGAGCAGTTTCTTAACAGTGAGAACTCTTTTAACAGTTGCATTTTGCCTGAGTGGTTGCAGTATGCTGAGGTTTCAGCTTTGGACTGACATGCAACAAAGAACGTCTGCTTTTGTTTTATCAAATGTACTCTTTTTTCCTCTTAGCTGCCTAGAATGTATTGTGTATTTTTCTGTGGTTTTTGTTAAACAGCTACAGCTCTTTACTAACAATTTCTAGTTGTTGCTGCACTTCTGTCTTTGGGTTTGGCTGAAACCACAGACATGTTACAAGTGGGGGAATCTCACATGAGGTCAAGCAGGCAGACCTACAGCCAGTGCAGGTGGCCCAGACTCTCCCTTTTTAAATTGTAATTTCTTCTCCAGCCTGACTCTACTTGGATGCCTTTTTTGTTCCTTTATCACAGTCTTTGGCAACCCTTTGGAAACTGTAATTGAAAGTTATAATTGTTTTTCCTAAACTGAGAAAAGCTTACCACTCTGTCTGAGGTCAGACTGTGTTGCACAGAGTTAAATGTTGAATAACCGGGCTGTCTCATCCTGACTAACAAATGTGACTACTCTGTCAACTCATATCTACGGAGTATTAAACACCACCTTTCCCACGTCCTGCAAAGAAGGGCATAGAGCAGCACTTTTCATCTCCCGGCATGTCCTTGCAGGGTTATCCCTGCATGTGTTCGTAGCAGGGTGGGAGCAAAGAAGAGGCCTTTCCTCTCCTCCTCTCCTCTTTTCCTCCTATCTTCCTCTCCTCTTTTTCTCCTCTCCTCCTCTCCTCCTCTCCTCCTCTCCTCCTCTCCTCCTTGGTAGGGGAAGAGGAAGAGTTACCATTTATGAAAGTGAAGCATTTGTGTGAATGTGGGATGGAGATGAATTTCAAGAATGCACATGTTTTCATACAACAGATCCTTGCTGGTTTTGTGAGCTGTTTGTGATAGAGTTGTACTCTGGCTGAGTTTTTAGCTCTGAAGTGAAACAAGCATAATCCATGTTCATCACATCCCCTGTCCTTCGCCAGCTACTGAGGTACTGCCAAATTGCTTTGTTTAAGAAAAGGCTACTGAATATAAGGATCACAATTAAAACACTGTTTTCCCCAAACAAACTCCTTAGGTAATTGTAATCCTGGAGAGGCAGATCCATGGGATCATTGCTATATGTTGCTCGCCATCCATGCATTACTCTGCAAGACTAATGTTCAAGAAAAGGGAGAAGATTCCCTGTCAAAGAGGGGATGTTACAAGTTGGTATCTAAACTGAGTTTCTTGAAGACCTCTGCAGATGTCAAACTCCAGATTTCAACTGACGTTGAGGAATCTCAAAGCAGAATGAACTGGACATGCAATAACTAAAGAGGGACAGAACTGCTTTTAAAAGGAAGCAAGTCTTACAGAACAGGCAGAAAGTACTACAGAAACAAACGGCATGTAGGCATTGCCAGCTGGTGTGAGAGAAGAGTGCTCTAGGCACAGCACTTCTGAAGGGAAGTAAAAAAAATAAAGGAACATAATTCAACAAAGCAATCTCCGGAAATATGCCAGGGTCTGGTTGACAGTAGCAGTAAACTAGACTTCATAAGTCCAGCCAACGTGGTAAAGATCATCAGATTTGCAAAACAACACTATTAGGAAAAAACAAAAGCACCAGACTATTGCTAACATTTAAAAAATAAACAACACGTAAAATAATCTCTTAGTCTCCATCTGAGCCAGCCAAAGGATATCCACGAGACAATTTACTGTGTATCTTGCAGGATGTTAATACTGCTTGGGGACAGTGATTCCAAAATAAAAGTATTTCATTTAAGCCACTTAAACCATACCAACAGATCAGGAGTTCTGGATGAAAGGCATTAAATTAGTTATAGAGAATATTAAATGAGATACATTCAAAATCCCTAGGCCCATAATAGCTTTCCTGCAGAACTTAAATGTATATATATAATATATATTAAAGAATCTGGAGCAAACAGATAGAATCACAGTTGGGTCAGCTCATTAATGAAACACGGAAGGAAGAAAAGGCCCTGGCATCTAGATGTAGTAACACTGAAATATGGAGAACACCTACACAGTTTCATGACATGTAACACATCTGTTTATTAAATCAAACTCTTTTCTTTGTTCTTCATAAACAAACCAAATAATCCTCCCTACTTACCCTAGCAGAGCTCCAGCCGAGTCACTTTAACAGGAAACAGGGAGAGAAATCAGCATTTATGACTTGTTTTTCAAGCCGAATATGCAAAACAACCCACCTCACAGCTAACATTAGAAGATGAAAAACTGATAACGTGATCTGACAGTTCTCAAAAGGGATCTTAAAAAACTTTTGGCTTAGTCCCAAGTTTAAGAATTAAATATTTATCTAGAGTCAAGTCCAAATGCTGCTGTAAAAGTTAACAGGGCCCTATAAACAGGTTTCTTGTTTTCATACCAGACACAAACCAAGGCTTTCTCCATCATCCCTCCTCTCTGCTATGGTTGTACAGTATTCATATGGACAGCCTGGGGAAATCAGTAAATCCTAGGTAGAATGAAGACAGGGTATAATTTTTAAAAGTAGATAATAAAGTAGTATTTTTGTCACCTCAATTGCAAGTGGAAAATACTGACTAATGTTGTTTTCAGGTGAAGTTTAATGTCTACAGATGCTGATTGGTTTTAACCTTCTAATACCTATAAATCTCACAATATACATATTCGAGGTAAGTCAATGGACAGCAAATCTACCGGGTGTTACTGTGTATATAAAAAGTCAGCCTAATTCAGGCATAACACAAGCTGAAATGCAGGGAGCCTGGGAGACTGTGCTTTTGCTTCTGGCTTTACAACATTAAAGTAAATGGAGGACTACTGTATGGAAGTGCATAAGAAAGAGTGCATGTGGTTAAAAACAAAGACATTATTTTTCTAAAGAAAATTAGAAAACAGATGAACGCGGATCAAATTAAATTCTCTGATCAGTGAAAACTGAACCCAGAGAAGTGTCTTGACCCTGAATCAGTCTTATTTTCTAAGCATTACCAGTTGTCACCCTGGGGAATTTCTTGAAAGACAGACAATGTAAAATAAATTGATTAGGGGGAATATGAGAATCTGAAGTTAAAAAGGCTGCTCTGCAAAAACTTGGCAAAATGGAGAGAGGTGCTGCTAAACAGAAAACAATATTATTGAGTAAATTAAACCAGCAAGTTGTTTGCATTGGTCATTTGAAACACCATCAGCACTGAAAAGTGTGGAATAACACCTCTTCCTAAAAACAGGCTGCAGACATCTCTAGTTCTTTCAGGGAGTGAAAAACCTCTCAACTAAACCAGTGTCTGATCAGTTTCTCTGAGAACAGCGATACAGGAGTGAAATAATGCTTATACTTTTCCATAAACACTACCTCTCCGTGCTCGTTTCTGTATTTGATAGCATGGAAATAAACTTTGCTAGATCTCAGGGTAGTCTGAACACCTGGCAGTGCAGTGCTGATATGATATTACCTGAAATACTGAGAAGAACTGTGTGAAATATTTTGAAAGGCTTCCTCAGTTTGCAACAAAAGAACAAGTGAATGTTTTGTAGTATTAACAAATGCCTCTTCCCCCACCTCCCCCCAAATTGATGCAGAAAACCCATAAACTTTGGGAAAATATTCCTTCTTTCAGTGGATACTGTTTCTTGCTTCTATATCCTTCAAGGATATAGGCCTAGGCCCCCTTAGTTTTGAGCGACCTGTGGGAGTCTGTGAATACACCAGAACTGCTCTTGGCAGAAGATAACCATAGCTTGGTAACCCTTCTTGGATTTATTAACAGTAGAAACTTGTCCTTAGGCATTGCATGCTGATTTCTTAAGCTGATTGTTTCTGAATTTTTGGCTTTTGTTTGGATTATACAACTCTATGTGTCTAGACTTTTTTTATTTTACTTTACTGTTTTTGCTTATGACATGTGTGATTTATTTGTATAATTATCTGGAACGTATGTAGACTTGCTACTGGAGGAGACACGTGGGCCTGATCCAGCTGGTGTGTGGCTGAGTGAATCAGCCACCTAAATTATACCTACGGAGTAGACAGGTCACTGCCAATCGCTGTGAAGGAGAAAGCTAAAGAGTACTTGTGAGAAAATATGTAGAGACAGTCCTCAAGAGAAGAAAAGGACTAAAGCTTTCTCAAGTGTTTTATTTTGAAGAAATGCAATGCCCCCCAGCCTTCTTCCTCTTTTCCTCTCTTGAAAAAAAATAATATCCAAGTTAGTACTTTACTTCTCCCACTGCAATCTGACACAAAAGACCTTCTCAAATAAATCACTCGTGCAGTTGTCTGGTATGACACAGTGTCAGATGCTGTCTTTTTGATAAGTTCATTTCCTAAGCAATTTGTTTAACCCTTTTTATAGACATTGTTTTCTCTGACTAAGTCATGACTCATTTTCAACAGGAGTACTCCAGGGAAATGTCACACTCGTCGCTTGTTTCTCTGCCTGCCTGGCTTCGCTGCACGATTTTTATAAACCAAAAGACAGATTTTCCTTTGGTTTGTCCCATTCTGCTGACAACTGGCTGTTGTTAGCTCCAATTCGACTACTCTAGAAGCTGATCTTATAGTTGTTTTAAGGCTGGTGAAGTATTTGGGAATGACGTCCCCAAGAGTATCGAGCAAAATGAAGAGGCTCTTAGGAGCCCTTTAGGAAGGCTACCACTCATCAAATTTGTGCTGTGATTGTAATTTCTTGTATCTATCTCAGTTCTAAGTTGCCCTGAAGTAGCCACCACCAATAAAATGAGGTTGTCTAGGGAAAATTAAAGTGATCCTTTTTCTTCCCAAGGACTTGATTTAGGATCCAAAATCTGTCATTCACCAGAACAAATGGGCTGAGGACTTGTTAAGGGTCTTGTTTGTTTTTTCTCTTTGGGAAAAAACATGCCATTTTACAAAAACTTCTTCTTAGCAGTTTCTGTTGTAGACACTCTCATAAATTAAAAAAAAGTGTACCCAAACTGCTTTGGATTTGCGGTATCATCTGTGCCTGAGGGCAGCCAGGGACAAGTGTTTGCACCCAGGTGTGGTGACAGAAGGCAAGGGCAAAGACTATGACAATCTCAAAAGAAAGCTCCCCTCAGGATCCGACTTCTGAAGAAGCAAATGTAACTATAAGTGTCTCAGGCACGCCTGCTGTCACAAGAAAGGAGTGTCTCAAAGACTGGTCCAAGATACTGCAGTTGGTAGCTGTAAAACCCTTATCTGACTCCATGTAAGCACAAGGCTCTTGTCTCCCTGTCTCACTCCCTTCATCTTCCCCTTTCTCTTCCTCTTTTTTGTTTAAAACTCTACAGACTTGAACTGTATACCTCAAAGGTCTGATGATGTTTTTAAAAGGAAAATTAATTAAGAAATTTTCTGAGTGAAGTGGCTCTGCCTTGTAGTACAATTTGCCTTGTGGCCCACATGTCCTTGAAAATGAGATACCCTGTTTGTGATCTTAATCTTTCCCAAATGGCTGCTGTGCTACAGCAGCATGAGCTGTACGCATCTGGAGAGTTTATCTAGGGAACCCTGTGTAGATCCCTTGGATTGCCTTTGAATGTTCTGTTCTTTTTTCTAATGAGTTACTGCTGGTTGTAAGCATGCTGTACTTCAAAGGCCAAAGGGCGTTAATCATTCTCTTAAGGCTTATGTGACGAGGGATGTGAGTGCTGGAATTGCTACCACGGAGAGACAATTGGATCCTGGCCACTCCTTGTCAGGTTAACTTTGGAGCTCGTACCCATAAAGGACCGAAGCCAAAACCCCTTTGTCAACATTTGGATTGGTACTGAAGGAGAATGAGCATGTTATGAAACTTTGGTAATCGCAGGAATATTCCAGTCTAATTATGTCAACTAAACTTTTGAAATCTTCTTTGTTCTGTCTGTAGGGCCATATTGTGGTAATGTGATGCCCATCCCCAAAGAAATCATTCTGGATAGCAATGAAGCAACTATTCACTTTGAGAGTGGATCCCACGTGTCAGGACGAGGCTTTCTGTTGTCCTATGCCAGCAGTGATCATCCAGGTAAAGTGAACTCCAAAAACACTATTCTAAGGGAATAGTGGCATAACCCCTCCTATTTCATTATCTTCTCTACACACATAGACTTTAGCCCAAATGTTTGGTCCTAAATATTTCCAGATTAGCATGAACCATGATATTTTTAATTGCATATGTGCAAGAAGCAGCTGTAATATTAACCAGATACAATAGCTGCTGAAATCATACCCAGGCAATTTTCAAATACAGGCCTAGTGAAAGAGAAAATTAGTACCTTCTCCTTGAAGCTCCACTGTATTCTGGGCTCCAGCATCTACCACAGTCATAGGATGAAAGAATAGGAGAGGTTAAGATTTGATTCCTACGTTTAATATTCTGGGGGTCTGTGCAACTTCGTTGAAGGTGTAAAACATAAGAAGAGTAGAAGGGGGAGATGAAATGAATGAAGGAAAACCATAGCTGTTGCTTTCTATATAATAAAATTGTTTAAGTATTATATATAGAGATATTTAAATGTAATTTTATGTGTAGCCAAATATTTATCTGTATTTCTGCATCCTGCAACGGGGATTGACATTTGTAAACTTTTCACAGATCTAATAACATGTTTGGAACGAGCGAACCACTACACAAAGGCTGAATACAGGTAAAGAGGGTTTGCAGCTCTCTGCTCTGTGGCTTTCTTTGCTGTAGCTGTCACCTGGGCCAATTGTTAGAAAATGTCTTGTAAGGCAGGTATGGTCTTGGTTTTCTGGAGAAGTGCATTTTTTTTGAGTTCCTATGCTGTAGTGGTCCAAGGCCTGGTTGTGAGAAACAGTAGTGCAGAATGGAAGTCTGCAAACCAGAAAGATGAGGGAATAGTTGCAGAGAGGTCTCATTTGGGCATACATATACATGGTATACATAAAAAGAGTTTCCACTTTGAAATTCAAAGTAGCCTCAAATTCCAATGCTTTTCCTGAGAGCAGATCATGCCCTAGCTGATAACAGATTATCTGAGAACAAGCTATAATTTCTTGGTTCCTTGAACCTTGTGATAGGATTTGAACTGGTAATAAATTGTGCTCTTCTGGCTGCTGTCTCGATGTGCATATAGGCTTCTTATCTGGGCTGTGCTGAAAACCCGCGTGGCTGCATTTCTAGAACAGGAAAATTAAACAGAAATGCCCCTGCAAAACTGCTTTTCTGGTTCTTTGTGTGCTGCTGTGTGTAGTCAGCTCATGAACTCGAGATCCCGTTTATTTACTTCCTAACTCACTAACAGACCATCAGCCAGAACTTACTGCTAAAATATTTATTGGTTTGAGAGCATTTCTTTTGTACGAGTTTGTTTCTGTGTATTGTCATTACAGTTTATATTGTAAACAAGCCTCGCTTCTCTCACTACAGCAGATACTGTCCTGCTGGCTGCAGAGACATAGCAGGTGACATTTCTGGGAATATCGGAGAAGGATACAGAGATGTAAGTACACAGGATAATGAGGCAAAATTTATAAAGACAGAAGAGAGAATCATAGCACAACTTGGTTTCAACTTTTGCTGCTTGACTTCTGCCAGTAATTCTTCCCAGCTGTGTTAGATATACCTTTTATTATCAGTATATGAGTATGCTATCAGCATATAAGCCTACAAAGATACTTTTCAAACAGACCAATCGATTGTGTGAGAACAAAGTCCACTGATTGTCAAATACACCTACGGACTTGTGGTTTCTGGCTTTCTGGAGAAACCTGCAAGGTTTGCCCCTCTTGAGGCAGTGCTCATCCATATACTAAATATTTCTGTGATTTCAGCTCTTACTTGATTGGAGTCTATATGCATTTTTTTTCTAAAGTTACCTCTTGTAGGAAAGAAAATACATTTCAGTAACATGCAGGTTTTCTTTAAGATTATGCCTGCCATATCCCAGCAATCTGCTCTGATATGAAATAAGTATTATACACTGCCTAATGACATCCCACTGATAACTACCAACATCTTGGGTTGTTTTAACTGCTCATTCTTCAAAGCAAAGAAGTTGCCTGAGTGGTTGCATTTACCCATAGTTCCTATCACACAGTGCTTTGCTCTCTCTGCACCCCTCACCCTGGACTCTCCTCCTGTCATACCGATGAGATCTTTACGTCTCTCACGGTACAATAAGTTTAATCATACCACTGAAGCAAAATCCCACCCTGTCACAAATACAGCAGTTGCTGAGTTTCCAAAAAGTCAGTGTTCATGTTTAACCTGTTCATCCAGTTATCCGAGCAGGGGAATCCAGCCTGGGAAGTGGCAGAGCTGAGGAAACAAAGAAATGCCACCTTACATTCTCATCAGCTGGAGTTATTCCTGCCCTTAGTTTGAGTGATTAGGAAAGAAAAGCAGCAAATAGCATGACCTCATGCAGATCTTATCTTTGCTGAGGAATTTTTGAAAGTTTTCCCTCCACTGTTATCGGGGATTCAGCTTTTCTGATGGGAAGAAGCTGGGGGGCTCCCCTGCAGCCCTGCTGGCTTTACATTCCCAGCTCTCCCAGCCTCCCCCAAGGGCACAGCCAGCACCCCACCTTGGCCAGTAGTGTAGCCCACGCTGGGCCCGTGTGAATGAGACCAACCTCTGCCAGCATGCCCTGGGAATGTTTCCTTTACACCTCACTGCTGGCCCCTCTCTGCTCTGTCCTAGCCCAGTGGTACGTTACTGTCACCTAGCTGGCACACAAGTTGTCCTGCCTGTATTTTTCAGTGTTATCCCACCTGAGATACTGGCAAATGGGCTATACTTAAAACCCAGCAGCAGCTAGTCAACACATAGCTGAATTTCCTAATGTATACCACGACTCAAATCCTAAGGCGCAGTAATAGGTAGGTCTGCCTTCAGGCAAGTCCAGCAAGTAGTTATCATTTTCTCTTTGCAAAGAAGAGTTGCCTCGCCTTTGACTTTGTTTTGCTGAGAACTGCCACAATACTTACTATGTTAAAATCTTCCAGCACCACCTTGGAAGCGGATTATTGGCTTTTTAATTTAAAAACACATGTAACTTTGGAAATAGATGTACTTTTTCCAAAGATTACTGTTCTTTCTCCCCCCTGCCCACCTCTTATTCCTCTTGAGCCTTTGCCGGATTTTATATTGTATACCAGTGGGTGGGAAGTGAAAGCGCTAGCGGTTTGTCAAATTGATCCTCTGAGCTTTGGCTTCTGATGGGTTCTGCCTTTCAGACCTCGCTGCTGTGCAAGTCAGCGATACACGCGGGCGTTATCGCGGACGAGCTGGGCGGTCAGATCACTGTCACCCAGCAGAAGGGCATCAGCCACTACGAAGGCATCGTCGCCAACGGCGTCCCCTCACTTGAGTGAGTACTGATGGCAGGGAGCAACCCCTGGGGCACAGTGCACTGCCCCGAGCAGCAGAAGCAGGTGGCGATGCTTTTTGGGGAGGAAAAGGTGTTAGTTTTGAGTCTAGGGGGTTTTGGGCTTCGTTTCTACAGCTAAAATGGTGTTGGCATCGGATATAGGAAAATGCTCCAAGTTTTCAGTGGCTCTATACCATGTAGGGTGCTATTTTCTTCTTCTATTTTTTCCTTCTTTTCCTTCCAAAACGTATTTACATGTTACTTTGTTAGCAGATACATGAAAGTACAATGTTCTGAAACAAACACCTTTAATCGATGTGCTAATAAATCATACTAAATTAATGTTAAAGTTTAAAAAAAGCTAGGAAGAGTGAATAAGTAAAAAGTGCCGTTGAGCTATAGGGGATTTACTGAACAACTTCTTAAACATTGTGCTTTTGACATGTTCAGAGTTTTTCTCTTTTAGAATATTTATAGCAAGGGTGCTCTATTTACCACTTATCTTCTGACTTTTAATTGTACTGTTGTTGAAGTAGAAATAAATCCTCTAATCTCTATCCAGCGCAGTAAGCCCTTCCAGCAACTGCCTCTGTCATTCCTGGCGGTTTATATTTTTGAATTTTCAAATGTTATCTGAAATTTACATGAAGCTTTTTTTTTTTGTTTGTAGGAAGGGAAATCTCCTCAGCCCCACAGTTTACAAGAGCTAAGGGAATCTGTCTTTTTAATACTTTTTTCCTGGTTTCCCCATGATTTTTCCACACTTTACTGACAATTTTACAATCGTGGTTTCATTAATGAAAAAAAAAAGCATTAATTTAGTCTTTGCTTAAAATTCATCACAGATTGAAATGATGTATATATTATGGCACTGGAGTATACAGAGCTGGATAGCATGTAGAACACTAGCAGAAGGCATACAAAGCCAAAATATTTTCTGTTTTTCATACACATGTCGCTTGAAAGTTAATTGCCTAAGAAAATTAATATAAATTTATCTCAAGCAAAGCACGATTGAGAGCTCAGCTGGGCTCAGCTGAGGCACTAAGCCCTTCCATAAAACAAGCAGTATTCCTTCCCTCACACATGCCAGCTTTGTGAAACCCTAAATTATTTTGTGCCTTACCTAACGATGTTACAGAACCATTTACATACGTTCATATGTTCGTGATCCTTGAGAATCCCAGAAGGAGTAACTCAGACAGTAGCGCATAAAATGGTATAAGGCAGCTTGGATTCCCATTTGTAATTTTTTTTTCACAGTACAAGACCTAGTGGGCAAGGAATGAAGTGTAAAAGACAGCAAATGTACACGTGCTGGGGAAAACACCGTTTCCATAATCAATCCATCACCTTAACTGCCAAACATCCTTTCAGTGTTGCTATTCACAAAATATCCTATATATTTCACGGGAGTAATAAAAGTACCCACAGAGATGCAAACTTGTCTCTATTATATCAAGTGAGAAAACTCCAACTTACTTGAAGGAGAGCTGAAACGCGCGCTTTCACGCTGAAGCCAGTTTCCAGGGCTCAGATTTAGCTCATTTAATGTGAGCTCCCTGAAACAGGGAGCCATAGATAAACAGGCTCATACTGTGTTGGATGCCTGCAAGCTAGATGGCACAGATTGGGTGTGTGAGTAGAGCGCTTCCCAGGATGTTTCTGGTGCTCCTGGCAGCTGGGACAATCCCGGGAGCAGATGAACTGCTGGCATGAGTCCATTGTCCCAGGAGAGGGAAATTGCAGGATGCAGGGAAATCCTTTTCTTTCAAAACATGAAAAAGTGTTCCTAGAAACAGTGGGCCTATTTACTAAGAAAATGAACTAATACATTTTGTGCTTTAAAATGCTTTTAGAAGAGTTATTTCCAAAGCTGCATGGCTTCTCTGTCTTTGGGATACCTCCATGCTGCAAGAAATTCCTGCGAAGCAGCCAGCATAGGCAAGAAAAAAACGGTGCTTAGACAGCAGTGCCTTGAGAGCTTTTTAGATGCCCTTAAATAAAAGCTTACTCAAGTTTGTAAAATCTCATTTATCGTGGATTTCAGTATTAAAGATTTAAATTATATAGCGACTTTAGCCGAAATTGACCTCATCAAAAGCTGCTGCTGGAGTGCATCGAGCTGTTAAATATCTGCGTTGTAATGTGACAGTGGAGTTACGGCTCGCTCGCTCACCAGCCCTCAAGAGCTGACCCTGCCCTCCCTGGCTCCATTTTTCAGTGCGCTCGTTACGCTCCGGCATCTGTGAGGTTTTCAGTTCTCATGATCCATGCATGGACCTGCACCCGCAAACACTATAATGAAGATCAAGTGGCTGGATTTATTGGGCAGTCCTGATACCCCAGTACGAATAGAAGGGGGTTTAACTTTGTCACGTGAGCTGGTTTAAGACCGCACGTCCGCATATGTGCAATCATTCATGTTCGTAAATGCATGCTCGTGACTGTGTGCTTGTGAGTTGTGAAAGATGAGATTTGGGGCTAACCCGCATTGCTTATAAAAAGCTTGCTTGAGAATGACTCTGGGAAGGGGAAAAATTAAAAAAAGGATTTGATGCATTGAGAAATTTATTATGAGAAGCAGCATCATTTTTTTTGCAGAGCTATCGGCACAGGTCTCCGAGCAGTCCTGCCCCCGGCACTGTGGGCGAGGCAGGATCCTGAAGGGTGTCAGGAAAATGAGGCGCATGGGGTGATACCATTCCTTAAAGGACAAAGTTAAATTTGTGTGACAAATGCCACCTGTCACACTAGGAAACTGATGAATTACCACTTACTGAATTAGTTTGTCCTCTTCAGTGACTTGCAAAATTATAGCAGAAATAGTTCAGCTTGATTTCATAGCTTTATAGACCTTAGAAATGCTAACCTCCTCTTTCGTTGCTAAAATTGCAGCCCTCTTCTTGAAAGGGATCTGGGTGACTTTTTTATTACAAAGCTTTACCTCATAAATAAATATTCGAGGAGCACTGCGATTTCTGTTTTGGGTAGGGTTTACTGATCACTATAGGTGTTTATATTCTTGTTTTCTCTTGAAATGGATTGCTTTGCATTCACTAAGAAAGCAAAAATTGTTTTGGCTGTAACTTCAGACTGGTCTGAAGCGAACAGAGCACATCTGATCACCCCTGAGGATTGCCTGGGGGAAAGATGTGGGAGGGAGGGCTTCAGTTTCTCCTTCTAGCTATTCTACCACCTACACGCCCAAATAAATCAGCTCCCTCCCATGCTCTCCATCATCTCTGAAGGGCTTCATTTGCCTGTAGTCATTAGTTTTTCCCCTCAGTGACAAAAAGAGGCAGCGTTTTTATTGACCTTGACATGGGGCCACTTTCCTATTCCCCGTTTGCAGTGCTCTCAAAACATACAGCCGTGCACACCGCTGTTAGCCCACAGAAAGGACCTCGGGGGAAATTTTCCTGGCCAACAACAAAGGGCAGTCTGAAAGGGAGCTGTCTTGATGCTTAAGTGCAGAAGTTGTTTTATTGCTCAGTCACGCTGGCTAAGGCTTTTCAAAAGGGGCAAGTGATGCGTGCAGCTAATCGGAGCGACATCGAAGGGGTCAGGTTTTCAAGAAATCCAAACTAATTTCATGTTAAAACTCAGGCTTTTTTTTTTTATTAGGCATTCAGTCACAGTCACCATTTTTGGAAAAAAACCTCAGGGGCATCTCATTGGAAATCAGCAAGTGGCTCCACGGGTGGCCAAAGAAAGCGCAGCTTTCCTTTACAGTGCTGGTTTTATCTTGTCCTGCATTGTGCAGGGTTGTGCAGAGTGGCCCAAGAAACGGCTTTTCTCCTGAAACAAAGCAGTCCATGTCAGAAGGAGGAAGAAAAAGGGAGCCATAGGTGCAGTCCTGTTAATGGAGCAAACCATTCCCGATGGAAGGTGTTGGTCATGGTTACAACAGAACCCTGTTCCCACCCAGATTAAAACAAGGGGTAGTTTTCATTCAGTCTGTCTGCAGTACACCTGTAGCACAAGCAGGAGCAGTCAGACTTGATGTGGTTTAGTCAGCATCAAGTGTAACTCTCTCACAGTCCTTAAGGCTGGATTTTCTTCAAACTAGATGCAGACTTAGAGCAATAGAAAGTCACTGATTTCAGTGAAATTGCTCTAATTTAAGCTACTGTAGGTGAGGAGAGACCTGATTGCAGTGCTGGAGCCATGCACTGCTGGTAGGTCCAGCCATGAGCTTTCCCGTTCTGGGCTCTTTTGAATGCTCTCATGCTGCTGGTCTGTAGAGCAGGAGAAAGCTTTCCCACAGCGGTACTGGGCCTGTGCAGAGGAGAAAAGCAGAAGCGTGCAGCAAGATTAAAAGGGTGATGGGATGGGGAGTCACTTCAAAGCATAACAAACGCTCAAAAAATTGGTCTGAATTCAGTCACAGTGAGATGCACAAGAGTGCTCTTACTGGGGTTGGTAACCAGCCAGCACAGTAAGCAGCTATCTGGTCGGAGATATTTTTGTTAGATAAACAGTGATTCTGAAACTGTATCTTGGCTTTTCCGTGACCGCCTTGTGAAAAGCTGAATTACCTTTTTCTTTTTTTACAGTGGTTCGCTGTCAGACAAGCGGTTTATATTTACTTCAAATGGTAAGAATAACGCCTTTATTTTTAGCTATTCAAATTTTACCTTTTTATTTAAGTGTTTTCTGTAAAAGTTTTGGAAAGTAATCAGAAGAGTGTCAAGCTGTGTCTGGGAAGGATATTTTAGGACAGCAATTTTTTAAATCAGCAAGTTGAATTAAAAAATTGAAGGGACCTGAAGTGAGCTAATAAAAAAAACACAGAATAGGAATAGGTCATACGCACATAGATGATAAACAAAAATAGTATTTTACTGTTACACTTCTGATGCCAGCATATGAAAAATGGCTATCAGATAATCCCATTTTTATATACTTTAGGCAGAAGAAAATGAAAGCAGTTTTTCTTCAGACATTTATAAATCCATCTTTGTTATACAAGAAGAGAACAAAAACATAGAGAGGAATGAAAATGTATTTACATTGCACTGATACAGAATGAGTTTTTGTTTATTGCTTTCCAAGATGTGAAAGTGTCTCTAATCTGTCAAGCTTCTCGTTTGCATAAAACATAGCAAAGAGGGGGGAAAAGTTCGCGCTCGTTCATTTGAATTATATTTCAGTCATCTGAGACAAAATCATTTACTATTCCACTGAAAACTGAGATCACGTATAGGCCTTTGAAACTGCCAGGGAATTATTTTTAACTTCATTGAAACCTTATTCCACTGGCCTGTTTTCTCTGAAGAACCTTGATGTGCAGAAATTTTGTGGGTTCTTTAGTGAAGTTTGTAATACTTACCTGCAGCTATTATCTTCATGATATCACCTCTTGGCAGCAGTATCAAGGAGCTTCTCTAATGAGTAACTTTCCTAGCCCTAATTGCAGGTGAGAATTATGAAATATTTACAGTAAAGTGCTCCTTTCAGAATAGCACCTTCATCTGAGAAATATTTTGTACAGCAAAATTAGTTAATGCCAATCTCAAAACATAAATATTAAGTTTCAGAAGGAAAATTTAAAAACATAAGAAGTCTTCACAGAAATGAGACAAAACTGCAGAGATTAAAAAACAAAATGGCAAAAATAGCAGAGGCAGTCAGAAGGTGTCATGTACGTAGGAGTTAAATTGGTAAAGGAGAGGGATGGCAGCACTCTGGTACTAGATCATCCACTACAAACTGACTGGCAAACACCACAGATAATGGATAGCATCAGGCTAGCACTTAGATCAAGCAAGATATGACTTTGCTCTTGTGGGTGGTCTTCATATGTTGCTAGCCTAATATAAAAATACGCTGTGAAAATGCAAAATAACTCCTTCTGTCTGTCTGTGTGGGGACTCCTAGGCTGCAACAAATCTCTCAGTCTGGAAGAGGGATTCCTCTCCAAGAGCCAGGTTACTGCATCTTCCTACTGGGAGGAGACCAACGAATTTGGACAACTATTCCAGTGGTCTCCCGACAAGGCTTGGCTTCAAGCCCCAGGATTGGCTTGGGCCTCTAACCACAGCAGCAGTCGTGAATGGTTGGAGATAGACCTGGGAGAGAAGAAGAGAATCACAGGTATGTCACTGTCTGGTTATTAAAAGCCGGGGTTTCAGCTGGAGAAGAAACTGAATACAGCTGAAAAGCTAAAAATGCACTAATGCAATGTTTCTTCCATTAGATGTAATTAAATGTTCTGCATTGAGGAATATTATTTTCCTATTTTAAAAATCATGGCTGTTTACAAGAGTGGTCTTCCTATTGGGATATGGGATTGAACTCAACTGTCATGCATGCCTTATCTGTAAACATGTTGTTAGGCTCAGAACAAAATAATTACACAGGGACCAGTAGAGTTTGGATGGATGGTAAATGATTGCTTAGGATCTGTTAATAATGCAGTTCTGGAGTCAGTAAGAAACATTAAAGTCATAGCCTTTGAAATAATGGCCCAGGTGAAAGAAATTCCTGTTTCCAACTCCTGGTTTAGTTGTAAAAATGTAAATTACAGTTGCTGATAAAGATGTAAAGACTGCTGATATGGACCATGATATCAAAAGCAGTTAGTATTTTTTGAGTCATTAATTTTGGGCTCTGTTAAAAAATTCATCGCTCTAAATTCACAGTTTAAAACTGATTTCCATTCTTCACCCAACTTTAAACTCCATTCCAACCTAGTTTGAAAAATAAATTAAGAATTTGAAGGCAAAGTTCTCCAAATTGTTTTGGCTTCTGTGTTTGCATTTGAAAATGTTCCTTTAAAACAGACACCTAACAAATGAAAACGTATTTTGCATTTTGTTAAAAGGGATTAAGACCACTGGCTCTGGATCCGCAATGCTGAATTTCAACTTTTACGTAAAGACATTTACAATGAACTACAAAAATAACAACGCAAAATGGAGAACTTACAAAGGGATCCTGAGCAATGAAGAAAAGGTAAGAGAAAGTGGGAGGTGTAGGAAAACACAGTGCAATAGTGTGTATGCTGCCTTGACACTGAAGGGCAGGTTTCACTGTCAAGCAAGATTAGGAGTTTCAGGCATGTCTAGACTCCACTTGTCTTCACCAGTGTAATTTACAGCCATGGAGTAGATAGTGAGCTTGTGGAAACAAGGAAGTTATACAGGGCTTGATGAAGTTGTGAGAGACTCACAGGGAGGTATGTGTATGTCTGTATTCCTCTTTAAAAAAAAAAATTGAAAAAAATCAAAAAAACACTGTGTAATTAAAGCTGTACAACAGACTGGGCATATCTTTAGCTCAGCTCAGCACCTGCCCGTGCTGGCAATGCTGTACCAGTGCAGCAGCATTGGTTGGTGTGGTGGTGTGGCACCAGCAAAGCTGAGATTCAGCTACAGCTGCACTGGGATGGCCAACCCACCCCCCCACGAGCAAAACCACCGACTCAGGTGAAAGTCCAGCGCTGCTGGCAGGGCTGTGCCTGCGGACCCAGCTTCTGCTCGGGCTGTGTTACAGCCGGTGACCAGGGACTGCACCGCTGCCCTCCCCGTGCTGGTGAGACTCTTCCCACACAGGTCTGTGGGCACAGCCTACGTCTGCTAGGAACTGATGTAACTGGATGTAAAATAAATGCTCTTACACCAAAACACCTGTCCACACAGCAACTTTCACAGACTCTGAGCGACTCTATCAATGAACAGATAAAAGCAGTGCAACTAGTTCCTGCAGACAAAGGATGCTCTGCAGAGGTTTGTCTGATAACATTTTCCCCTGAAAACCTCGTGTTTCCTTTCAAACAAAAAAAAACCCAAAAGCCTCCCGTCTCTGCCCCCACAGCGTTCAAAGCCAGACTTTGACTTATCATTTCTGAGGGAGCTCAGCCTGCCTCAGGATAAAGCTTTACCTGGCCCTCAGTCCTGATGGCAGTTTTAAAAAACTTGGTACAGTTGTAGAGAGATTTCCTACTAGCTGATTATTTTAGCTTGTAAGGCAAAGAATTTCACTGCACAATGTTAACTGGTTTAAGTGTTAAACGGAGGGGATGTTGGCCCACAGAGTGACAAATCAACTTTGTAGTGGTTGAACTGTAAAGGCTACCTATTTAAAATCTGCAGGTTTGCAATGTCCCACAATGGCTTGTTACGTACAAATAATCTTATGAAAGCATTATATGTGATCTTTTAATTTCAGCTAAGGTGCATGACAAAACCTGCCCCATCAGAACCCCACGTGGCCTGGCATTTTATCTAAAATATGCTGAGCTCACTTTCCTACCTCATCAGGCTTTTAAGTTTTCCTAGATCATGCTGAAAAATTAATTTTGCAAGGACTACTGTTCTGCACATGGGCTGAGCTGATTCTGGGAAATACTGTATGAGTACTAAGAGAAGTATAAAGGAAAAGGAGACACAACTAACAGTCACTCTTCAAGCTTGATACAGAAAACTGACCATTTTACTAAAATGTCTGGAAATATTTCACTTTCACTTTTTATCCCCTGTTGCCCAAGTAAGGGTGCTGCAGTGCTATTAAATAAAAAATGATAGCATTATACCTGCATACATTAACAAGAAATTACACATAATTGAAGAGAGTGATAATCTTTCTTCTCCAAGCTAACAGAAAAAATGTAATCATCTGTCAGAACTGAAAAGATTATTTCTTTCCAGAACTCTCAGTTCCAAAAATCTTGTGGCTGCATCCCAGATTATTAATATATTAGTTTTAGGATAATTAAAGCATTTGAAAGGTTGGATGTCAGGAAGACTTTGAAGAAAGAGACTTTTAAAACAGAGCAAACAATGTGCTTACATTTTGTTGCAGGTATTCCAAGGCAACTCCAACCCTGGTGACATAGTACGCAATAACTTCATCCCTCCAATAGTGGCCCGTTACGTGCGAATTATCCCTCAAACTTGGAACCAAAGAATAGCATTGAAGCTCGAGCTGATGGGTTGTCGAATAATGCAAGGTATGGGGTAAGCAGCGCTCCCCAGGCACGGTGCCTCCAAAACCCCCTTGTGCATCCACAGTGCCACTGATGTCCCCTTCTCTTTTACAGCTAATAGTTCATTTACGCATTCAATGTGGCAGAAACCAAGTCAGAGCACAGAAACCTCCCTTGGAAAAGAAGACAGGACTGTTACGGAGCCCATCCCTTCAGAAGAAACTAACTTGGGTAACACTACCTAGCGTGGCATTTTCTCTAGGATGCGTCATGTCTTCAGCCCAACCTGAGCGAACTTTAAACTTTCTCACAAATCAAAACTTTTATTTTCCCTTCAGACTTTATTCAAGGTTAATGACAGAGAGAAGAAGTAGGAACATAGGTTCTTTTTGTCTTAAGACACAGAAAGATTCAAAGCCTCATTTTACTTGATGTGTGAAATATCAGGCTTTGGTTTCCCTGTCATATTGGTTTATTTGCCATGCTTGGCAGGTGGTTCAAGGGACTATACTGAGCACTCAGCATATTTGGAGGAGGTCTTCCTCATTCTCTTCCTATCCTTTGTAATTTTTGTAATAATTGAGGCAGTAGTCTCAGAAAAACGTTACCTTCTCTCTATACAACCATGACTTCTCCCAGAGCAGGTCCCCAGCTATAAGCAACACAAGTAGTGCATGGCTAGGTAATTAAACACTTTTTCATAATTCCTGTGTTCACAGAGACTCAGAAAACCTTAGTTCTTATGCTTCTCCCCGAATATGCAATCTTCATCCTTTAATGTTGTGGAGCTAATAATTTCTTAGATCTTAAAAAGCAAGCAAACAAAATTTGTCGTTTATACTGACTGTTTGGTGGACCTATACCCAGGCAGGACTTACGGGACCCACCATACCAAACACTGCTACCCATTAGACAGCTGATAGTTGTAGGAATGCCTCTGTAAAACACTGGCTATAAGAAGCAATCGCTGTTAAGAAAAAAAGCTCTCTGAAACTGCATTGCTCTTGCCAAGAGCAAGCTCAGTTCATCTGTGCAGCGGTATGGGTAAATTGTACCCATGTTCACTGAAAATGTAATCTACTGAGATTTCATCTGCTAAACTGTAAATACCCTGGGGACACGCGTACTACCTTATTCTTGCAGCCTGGCAAGTGTCTGTAGGAAAAGCGAATGGCACAGTCCTGACACAAGAGCCACCTCACTGCTCATTCCCAAATCCCTGCTCTGAATCATGTTGTGTTAGAATTTTACAGGGGCTTAACAGGTTTTTCCCTAGCTCCAATCCTGGAAATCTTTGAACTATTTTGACTGAAATGTTCAGCACAAGCCAGATACTCAGCATGTAAAATCACAGCCTCATTTGGCAGTTTTATAAGCAACTGAAAGCAGAGTTGTTATAAGTGGCTTTTTAAAAGTTACCTAGTGTGTAATAAAAAAGAACTGCTCTTTGTAAGGATGCATATAGATACCAAGCCAAGTGTCAGCCTTGAGAAAGTATATTTAACTCTCTCATCTCAACACTGTTCCACATAGGCACATGGCAACTAAGTACGGCTGAGGGCTGGTCTTGCAGTTTTATAGTTCTACGTTTTCATGCTCTCTTGCAAGGAGTGCTCCTGCAAGATTATCTGCCTTTTGCTGTGTTCTCTGTAGTAAAAATTATCATCCTCACAGTAATTTGCCTTTTTAACTTTTCTTCTTTTTTTTTTTTTTTTCCTCATGCAGGCTTAAAGCTTACAGGTATACTCGTCCCTGTCCTCATCGTGCTGTGTCTGTTCCTGTTCTCTGGAATTTGTATCTGTGCAGCCCTAAGAAAGTAAGATACTGTCTTTTGTCATAGGAGGCATTTCTGGCTACCTAGCTAGCATGTCCATTATGTGCACTCTTTCGAGTGTCTCTTTACCAGGGAGCTAGAAATTGATACTGTTTGGCAGTCTTCCTTTTAAGTACAACTCATGTCCTGTCTTTGTAAATTGTATTTCTCATTGTATGTCTGCTCTGGTAGGACAAAAAGGAAGGTGGAGGAGGTCAGAACTGCACACCCCAAGTGACAGTCCAATGTTACCGGCTGTTCTCTTCAGCCTACATATACCCACAAATACTAAGATGTAAAGCAATCAGAGAAGGAAAAGTTTCCACACCAAAGCCAAATAAAAAAAAATCAATGAAGGGAGCATTTGAGCTATCTAGCTGGGTCATTTTCTTTCATTTTCCTCCTGTTGTGTTTTGTCTTCCTGGTCCCTTATGTTAGAGCACTTAACCTAGTGGGCTGAAAGCAGAGCCCAGCTGTAAGGAGTTGCAGGCATACACTGGAAAGCAGCTAAAATTAAGCCACTTCATTTCACAAGTCAGAGGACTGGAAGAAGCACTGCTAACTGTGGTACCCGCTACACATCCATTCATATGAACCTGCCCTTGCATGTAGAGCAGGGAAAGGCTTCTGTCAGCAGATGGGGATTTGGAAGTATAAGCAATGCTCTGGAGATGTTACTTCATCATTAGCAGTACCCAGCTGTGCCCTGGATTCCCAGTAAATCTATGAAGTAGCCAAAGAACTCAGAAGAGCAGACCCGAAACATAACCCGGTGTAACACAGATGGACATGGACACATAAAATCGATGACTGCCAGACCCAAGAAATTTGAATACAATTTGCATACAGATGGAGAAAAACCAAAATGTCGAAGCCCCAGGTTGCATGCCTTATGTTCTAGTATATGCCAGCCTCCAGAAACTATAAGCGAAGCATGGTCTTCGGCCACTAAACATGAAGGCCCTCTCTGCTGGAGCTAAGGCATGAAGCTGAAATGCTGTGAGTGCAGATGTTTATGCATGCTTTCCTCTCTTCACAGGCGAGAAGCCAAAGGACTTTCTTATGGATTATCCAGTGCTCAGAAGTCAGGTTAGTGGAGAATCATGCTCTTTGTCCTGTCCTGTCCACTGGGCCAACGGAAAGGGGTTTATGCAACTAAGCATGAAATGCTTGTGAAATAGCATCCACGTTTCTTCATTCAAATTCACCTCTTCATACAAGGGAAATGGCAAATGATAATCCCACTTGTGTCATCCTAGCACAGTGCCCTGAGAAACAATATAATTTGGTTTCTATGACAGAAAGGCAATTAGCAAAAGCTCTATTATACAAAGCACATAAATTAGCATGTTAGAGTGCTCCCAGGTGCCCTCCTTTTCCTCCCTCCTCCAAAATACCTATTTTGAAGAAAATGTGCTTTTCCCCACAGCAGAGAGGACTGCTTTCTCCAAGAGAGCAAAGGCTAATTATTTTTTATGGCTTTAGTATTTCCATCTCACTGCCCTCCCTGGTTGGGACTGCATTTATAAAGCCTAACAATACTGAATTGTACTTCATATGTAAAATCTGAATAGGGGATTGGCTTGAGGACTCTGCTTTAGGAGATGCCTGTAAAATCCCAGTGAAATAAATTTTTGTCTTCCTCAGCAATGCTTTCTAGAGTGGGGTCTCCCATCAGCTTGGAAGCTGGGGTTTAGCTGTTTTTACTGGCTGGCCAACTCTATAGAGGAATACCTTTCTGAATCTCAGCTTGCCATAAAAAAACAAACCACTAAGCAATTCAAGTGCCTTGCAACAGCTCAGCTCCGAAATTTCATCCCTCAGCAGGTGCTGGCGTCAGTGAAAGGAATGCTGTTACCCACTGCAGCTCGCCCTCATTAGAAAATTAATTTGTACTTAACATCATATTTGCTAATATGATTTTTCAAGGTCACATCATAATCCTTTCTCACTTGCTAATGAGGACAAATCCCAAGAAATTGGAGATCGCCTCTTACCCAGTCAGTTCATTTGTTGTGTGTGCTTCATAAATCAAGCTCCTAAGCCCTTGTGAAACAGGCTTGGGACTTAGAAAGCTGGGAGCTGAACCCTCCTCTCCACAGACTCCTGTTGCAGGCTCCAGGCAAGTGCCTGACACTGTGGATTTTTTCTTTTCTGTCTCACAAGGATGTGATGAAAACAAATTAATTGATGACTGCAAGTGCTCAGGTATCCAGGAAATGGAAGCCACACTAGTCTACAGAAAAAGGAAATTTTAAGCATTATTTTTGCCACCTAAGCACTGGCAAAACATGTTACTGATTTAAAGCTGGTATTTTACTGATATACTTTGTTAAGGCATCAGTGCAGGCACCTACAGAGTTTGAGCCCTTCTTGTCAAGAAAATCCTCTACAAAGTTTCGTTGTCACTTGGAAATCCCAGTTGATGATTCACTTTTTCTCTTTCACCCTCCAAATTTAGGGGGTGTTTCACAAATATCCCATTTTAGTCTTGCTTTTTAACTACTTTAATATATTGACAGCAATGAGTACGCTAAAAATTAAACTTTCTGATAAATCTTCTGATTGTAAGCATATAAGTTGCTGCTAAGACTTCTATTTTTATTCTTTATCATAGGTTGTTGGAAACAAATTAAGCAGCCCTTCACCAGACATCAGTCAACTGAATTTACCATCAGCTACAGCAACGAGAAGGAGACACCACAAAAACTAGATCTGGTCACCAGTGACATGGCAGGTAACAATTGCTCCCCTGTGTTGCTCTGGGTGCACAGCAGGTGAGAAGGGAGAGGGACAGGCCAGCAGCATCACAAGCTCCAGCTCTCACGCAAGCAGAGGCCCAGGAACAGATTTATCTGTGTTCATCGCAGACATATAGTGAAGCAGCTAAACATATCAGTGGAAAAACCCCCACTATTTTGGATTTATTTTTTTTTGAGTTTTCGGGAAAGATTTCCTGACTCTGAAATAGTTACAGATGAAGGTAACCACAGAAGGCAGTCAGGCATGGTTGCAGTGCAAGAATGTGCCTCAGATAGGATAGTTTGGCTTTGCTGACTAATTTTCGTGTTTCTATTTAAACACAAATGTCTCTGGAAATAGAACAAAAGATAATGGCCCTTGTGCTGAGCAAATAGAAAAATTGCTTAGTTGGTTTGCAGTGGGATTTCACGCCCAGCTGGAAGTTGTGATGAGATCCCTATGCAGCTTTCCTGGTTCCTGAACTATCTTGGAGACTAGGCCCCCTGAAGTAGAAGCAGGCAGATGAGAGAGAAGGAAAAAAACAACTGCAGTGCTTCTCTTCTGTGCTACCTTGGCTTCAGGTCACTGTTTGGATAGAGCAAATCCCCGCATCAGTACTATTTGCATCCCAAAGGGTTCAGTTTTTAATTCATCCTCTTAGCATGTCTTATCCTTGCCTAGTTTAGTCTGCCTGAAAAGGCTAGTGAGACCAGCCATTTCATGGGATCAGTGATCAGCAATCTTCCAGAAAGATTAATTTGCTGTTTCCAGTTTCCAGACCTTAGAAATTCCTTAGAATTTCTCCAATGCATTTGGCAGAGAAATACGTTTAAAAAACAAATGGCTGGTTACTGTAATTCCATATGGTGCTACCCTGGATATCTTTCAAAGATGGTTTCAATCCTTTACAGAAACTTTCAATATAAATATGCAGAGATCTATATGAAGCAGTTTTATTTGATGAAGGAAAGGGAGTGCATAAAGGTTGCTCCCAAATCATGGTTACCTGATTTGGCTTTGGTTACCTGAGCACAGGCACAGCTGGGGGAGGCTCTGCTCTCTTTATCCTTCTCTCCTGCCACGTGTGGGAAGCCTTACCTCTCAGTCTGGCCAGGCACCTCTCCCCAGCCTTAGCATTTCACCTACAGTCTCCTTAAAAATAAGAAATATGAAATAAAAACGTGAATGCAGCCCAGAGATGTGTCATTTAATAATTTACTTGCAGAAGGCATGCAGTGTGCATAGAGGTTAACGTGCTACACAAAAATCCCCCCCCTACAAATCCCCGGCTGCCTGCTGGATCTCAAAGGTAGCCGGGAGCGAGTTGAGACGCTTAATGCTAAGTGAGGGAGATAGCTGGGGATGGCGGCAGCGACGCCGGGAGGAGCTGCACCACTTGCTTAGCGAAATATCATAACACCTTCACCCTACATGCTGAAGTTTGGGAAGCAGCCAGGAACTGCCAAAAAGATTCACAGGACATATGGGATCGAATTCGACGTTCATGTCAGATGAGCCACAATGCCAGAACAAAAACTGAGCTAACTTCTTCGCGCCTGCGTCAAAACACGATACTTTAGCAGTGTCATTTACTAGAGCTGTTCAGGCTACCGTATGTACCCGTAAGAGATTGTCACTAGCACCAAAGCGAGAAAGTTAGAATGCTGAATTTTCTCATAATAGTTTTACTGGATTTTTTTATAAACCTTTTTGTCCAGATCTCTCTTACATGGCAGCCTGCCATCTGCCTTGACTAGAGGTGCAAACATGCGCTTCTTGAGGCCGCATTTCCCCCATCTCACTCCTTGCTCCTGCTCAGGCCATTGGCCCATCCCCAGCTTTATCCCTTGAGCAGGGTGACCGCCCGGTTCCTCTGGCAGCACCAGTCCCACTTTTCCCATGGCTCGTCCTCCCCCGCGCACCCACAGCAGTGCTGAGCTGGCTTAGCACTTTTAACACTTCCCTTGACTCTTCTGGCTGCCATTCCGCCTAACTTCATCCTTCTTGTCAGTCAGCTACTGCAAGATGCCTTTTAAAGACAGCACTTGGTTGGGCTCGTTAAGAATCCTCTGGGTATTTTTATTATTCTACAAGTGGGACACTGTTTTTTGGAGAGCTTCTCATTTGTGTATCTCCATGCAACATCCTTTGTCCAGTTCATTGCTAATGTGTTGTTGACTTCTCTCTTTTTTAGGGCTTTTGAGTACACTCCAGAACTGACTTGATTTATTTGGGTGGGTTCTATCCTGGCTCAAACCAGGACAGGTGGGTAGGTGGGGACAGGGAGAGGCGGAGTAAGAAAAGCGGTGGCAGATTGGAGCTCCTCCAAGGAAGAGTTTCTGCCATGTTCTGCAATGCTTGTTTGCTGAAGGAGGTTACAGGACCAGCGCTGGGGCAAGGTTTCCTCACATCCCTGATAACCATGTGTTTGATATGGTAACGGAGTCATTTTTCAACATAAAATACTTATCAATGCATAAGTATTGAATATATAAAATGATCCACCTGTGCGTTACTGAGCAGTTCCTGCTTCTTTTTAGATTATCAGCAGCCTCTCATGATTGGGACTGGGACGGTAACACGGAAAGGATCTACTTTTAGACCCATGGATACTGAAAACGAGGGAAGAAGGGGGAGTTCAGAGTTTGAAAATCACTATCACTGTCCACACAGAGCTAACCGGCACGAATACGCTCTGCCTCTGACCAGCCAAGAGCCCGAATATGCCACCCCCATCATAGAGCGGAACATAGCGAGAGAAAATAATTTCCCCTCTGAAAATGGCTACAACGTACCCGTTGTCTCATCCCAGAAACATTCCCTTTCTGCCAGCAGCTTCTCCAGTTCGTGTAAGACCAATACCAGGAATGGAGACTACCAGACACCCCAGAGTGTCATAAACTATGACAAACCCAAAGTTAATGGTGTTCTGACCTCGGTGAGCTACAGCACCGACTACCAGAAACCTCAGCCCAATGCCCTCGGGAGCGAGGGCTACTCAACACCCAGAGACTGCCTCAAACCAATAAGCCAGACAGCAATGACAGCTCTCTTGTGATCTGCTGAGCAGGAGAGACGCGGTGCGCAGGAACGTCGCTGCCACAGCTTTCTGAAGCGAAAACAGAGTTTGGAGGGACTCTGCTGCGGGAGGCAGAAGGCAAACAAGCCCTGTGTACATAATATTGCAGTCTTGCTGGGTTCTGACATCTGAAGAAAGCATATGCTGTTTATCACTGTTTATAGCAAGAGAGATGTTATCAGTGAAGACTGTACATCTTATTTTCTGTAACTGATCTCTGCTCCATTTGCAATGTGTGCAATTTGTACATAGCTTTTATTTAAGGAGAATTTCTTAAGTTTCATTTTCACCTGGGGGATTGAAAGGATTGCAGAAATGCCTACTTAAGAAAAACAGGCCTCTTCCTCTATCTTTTATTTTACCTGCTGTTGTACTGGCAGCTGTAAATTATGTATCTTAAGGTTGTGGTGATTCATCTCCTTTCCTATGATAACGGAAGATAGGGCATCACTGTAGTTCTTACTGGCAGGGTAGAAGTAAAACTACTTGAAGCATAACGTGCACAAGAGAAGGCAGCTGAGCATTCAAATACCATGCTCAAACCCACCTTCCTGGCTGCCTTTTTAGCAGCAGTTCTTACATGCTTGAATTTGATCTAGCGTATGAGCTGAGCCTGTCTAACTTGCTATTCATGTCAGAAACAGGTAGGAAGGCTGAAACCAGTTTTGGGTTCAAGCCATGGTGATCTCTTGTCAATAGAAAAAAAAACCAAAACAAAACAACAAACCCAACAGCTGTCCATCTGGTTTTTTTTCAGGAAGCATGTGTGCAACCAAAATGTGAATTTATAGCTGAGAATTAAATCCTGTTCAAGCCCTAGCTGATGCTTTTGCTGCTAAACTATAAGGAAATTTGTTCCTTGGCACAAAGCAGCAAACTTCCTGAACTCTTCATTGCTCCACTAGGTACTTTTCTGTCTTGCAAACATTTCTATTTGAAATATTTTGATTAAGTAAAACACAGTGTGCATATGGTTTACTGTTGCAGTTAAATTTGCAAGACAACAGATCAGCATAGTTGTTTTTGGATAGTTTTTCTTTTGCAGCTAATGTTTCCCTTAATTCTGTTTTTGGACAAACTTGAAAAAGCGTGGGGACGGGTGCAATGTATCGCACAGTAGCTGGCTCCTCTTTCAGCAGAGGTGTCATTGAAGCAAAACAGCTCCTGGTAGCGACTGGGACCATCCGCTGCCCTTCTACCTGCAGTGCTTGGAGCCTTCTTCTGAATTTAAAAGCTTGTCCTAAAATGTCAAGAAGCGATATACTTCTGGGAAGGAAGAATGGTGCTATATTTACAGCCCAAGGTTGGAAAACAAGACCAGTAAAACCTGAGCTCTGAGAAGGTCGCTGTCTGAAGGCCCTGCATTTCCATGCATTTGAACTGGGGATAATTTGCAAAGGATACAACAAAGATTTGTGGTCTGTTCACAAAGTGCTTTCAGATCCTTGGATGGAAAGTGCTGTCGGACTAATTGCAGTGATACTACTCACTTAACTCCAGTCATATCCAACCTTAAGGCAAGCTCTTAGAGGGTTCTTTGAATACACTTGTTTTGTGGCCTCAGTGGTGCCGTTCCCCTCATGCTGCCGCACCATGCATGTGATTCCAGTGCAAAGAAAAAAGAGTCAAGGTAACCTCGTAGCCCTCCTGTGTTTGCTGTCAATACAGTTTCTGTGAAATGTCTAAAACACCTCAGGTCCTGAAGTGAAGCAGCAGCAGCCTGTTTGTTAGACCGAGCTGGGCGGTGTTGTTTACCTTCTGTTGTTTACATGTCTGTGTAAATAAAGAACACTGGTATTTGTAAATCAGTGACACAGGCCTGCTACTTAACTTGGCGACTTGCTCATCGCTGCACGCCCACTCTCGTCACATATCCCACGGGGTGAGAAAGAAGTGTTCCTTACGCCCTGCAAAAGTGCCAGTTGCGCCGCTGCAACTCACGGTCCCAGTGTGAGAAGCTAAAAAAAGATTCTCTCGGTGCCCCATTTAGCCCAGCTTTTCTGTCCATAAGCTCTAAAGAAGCGCCCACGAGAAAACTTCTGTGCCCAACCCCACTGCTAGATGCACATAATTGAGGAAAGGATGAGGATGCCCTCCTGATGAGCCTGAAACCAATACTCCACCCACACAGCTAATTAGCCTGACGTCACTTTATGAACCAGCAGAGTTCAATAATCAGGGCTACACCGCACCTAATGAGGCACCAAGATAATGCAGCAGTGCAAGGGGACCAGGCAGCAGCTGACACAACTTGTATTATAATAGGCTTTTTGCATGCCTCTGCCATATGCTTTCTGCATCTGCAGCATGCTACAAGTGTCAAAAGGTTCTTGGTAGCACATGCCCCTTTCTGCTGCCATTAAAACTCATCTCAACTCAGCTGTTTTAGCCTAATAAAAACTTGGCTCAATTTGCACCTTCCCTTCATCCCCACCCCCCAAAATCCTCCCACAGAACTGCAAAAAGATGGCTTAAAATACAGGGTGTTTCAAAAAGATGGACCCATTTGAAATGGACCTTCAATTGAAATTGGGTCCAGCTTTTTGAAACAACCTGTAAATCCCCAAACATCTTCATCTTCCCTGTGTCATGGTGGCTTTGTGATGATGGGGATGGAAGCAGCACAGCAGCTCTGTAGTTGCTCATGGCTCCTGGTCATTGTTGTGGTGCTTCCATGGGTCATACCTGAGTGACAGCTGAGGGCGGTTAACATAAAAAGCCTTGGGCTTTTCCACTTCAGAGTGGGAAATGAAAATTTTCTAGTGACCCTAGCAGCAGATGCAAAGGAACTCCCTACCTGTGTAGTCTATCCTGTTAGCGGTGGAGATACTAAATCCTGGTGTAGGAAGGAAAAGGGACTGCCTGAAGCTTCTCAGTGGTAGTGACTCATCCTCATGTTCTTCCTCCGAATGGCTTCTCACATACTGCTATACCAAACTCCAACTCATCTGCATCAGCCCGTTCTCACCGTCAAAACCAGTCACAGGTATAACACAGGCAGCCTTATCAAACATCACACATTTAAAAACCTTCTACAGCACTGATTAGAGTATGCGCCATTTTGAAATAGTCACACACTTGGAAGGGTGCATTAGCTCTGGGTCTCTGTTCAGCATCTCTACAGATTGTGTGAGAGCAGAGTCTGACCCTCTGGTCTATGGAGACATTCAATAGTGTTTCCGTACCGAATGTTTTCCTGAGCAGGCACTTTCAGCAGGCTGGAACTGTAAAACCATGCCAGAGTTCACGAGGTTAAATATTAACTGATCATAGCACTAAGGACCTGCCTGTCCCAGGTGAAGTTGACTGCAAGCCTCTGACTGCCAGGAACAGGGCCACGCACTGTAACTGCACAGGTCTCCCACCAAGGGAATTGAAGAAGGCTCTTGAAGGAAGTCTAAAAGGTGATGTATGCTACCTACCACTGAAAACCAGAAATGACAGCTTACGTTAGCAGCTTAGCATATATGTTTCCAGCTAGTGCCTTATATTAAAAAAACAAAAACAAAAACAAAAAAACACAAACAAACAAAAAAAAGCAAACCATCAAAATTTCCCAAAACACCACAGCAAAATTCAGCATTCTTTGCTCTCACCTCTTTAGACTGGGAAATAGATTGCAAATTCTTATTTCTTCTGTCAAGTACCTTAACAACACTCAATACAAAAATCTTTTTTTTCTCCCTATCAAGTGTATTTTTAAATAGTATTTCCTTATTTCTTTTAGTTTCTAGAGTTTTAATATTGGATGTTAAGCCCTACCTTAGTACCTACCAGAATCTTTACATCTAACAGGCAACAGATTAAAATCCTTGACTTCCAGACTGGAACTAGGATTTCCCCAGATCCATGGGCGTTCTCCTCATTCACACTCACAGTACCATCTGCTCTCTTTTACTGTCTTTCTCTGGATCAAGCACTTGGCCTCCTCTCCATCTCTGGACACCATCCACACAATGGGTTCAACTAGCTCAGCAGTCCCTGCATAGTTGGGGGAAGGCCGGAAAAGCACCGAGGCCAACCTGCATCCCCTGCACCTGATGAGCGTTGTAACCACTGAGCTAACATGGCAGTGGTCACAGCAGTGTCTCCAGCACCTCGGTGTTTAAAATGAGGGATCCCTGCTTCATTCTTTAAAAAAAAAACCCAACACCATGAGGTTGGATTTCAGCCATTATAAGCAGGTTGTGAATCCCATGGCTTGTCTGCATTACTGGCATGGCTAAGCGCCAGGAAGACTTGAGTTTTCAATGCAGACTTTCTTCAGATTTTTCCCACCGACTGCCATTTGGCAGTTCTCCACTCAGTGGGCAAAATTTAGTGGAGCCCCATCCTATTCCCTTGACAGGATAGGAATGTCAGGCTGTAGGTTCTGTTGCAGGAGCAGACACCTAAGTGTGCTTACACATATGATTTGTTTTGAAACAGCCTGTATATCCCCAAACATCTTCATCTTCCCTGTGTCATGGTGGCTTTGTGATGATGGGGATGGAAGCAGCACAGCAGCTCTGTAGTTGCTCACATCTTCCGGTCACCGTTGTGGTGGTTCCATGGGTCATACCTGAGTGACAGTTGAGGGCATAAAAAGCCTTGGGCTTCTCCACCTCAGACTGGGAAATGAAAATTTTCTAGTGACCCTAGCAGCAGATGCAAGGGAACATGGTGCTGGAGACTCCTATGCCATGCAGACATATGGCAAGGGTTGCTGATCCTCCCCACTGCCACTCCATCGTTGCCAGACTCTCTGGACACATTACCAGAAGCTGAGCTGCACCAGGACTCGTCTCCATTGCACTGGAGGAAAATGGTCTTATGGCCATGCAGAAAATTGCAGAAGGCACCAGAAGCCTTCCAGTGCTCAGGTGGTCTAACCTACATCAGAAACACAGAGCAAACCCACACCCACTGCTCAATGGGAGAAGTATTAAGGGGAACCCCCAGGCCAGCTCTGTTGTGACATCCCCAGTAAGCCCCAATTTTGTATGTGTAAAATACAGGTAGCAATTTCTGTCATCATCTGGTGTGAGGACTCACCCACTCGCTGTTTCTGAGGGATCTAAACACCACAGCAAGGAAGCCCTATTGCCATAACAAATTACACTGTTTACAACTAAGATACACCAACATCATTTGACCTTGAAACAGTAGTGTTGCATTGCAGCAACACCTTCAAAAATGTGCATATAAATTCACCACTGAGGTAGTTAATAAAAACTAAATGAAGTGCAATTATTTTTCTGCGTTCTGGCTTTTGCCAAAGGCAATGCAAGCAGGGTATTTTTCTCCAGGGTATTCTGTTCAGTTCAGGAGGCCAAGTAACAAAAAAAAAAAAACCCCAGGGGTTTTCTGACCTCTAAGAAAGTAGTTAGTAATCGCACAGAAGTCCTGCAAGGCCAGGCACCCATTGAAAACTAAACTTGCAGAAATCCATCAGCATTCTTCTGTTTACCCTTTCTCAAAAAACGTGTTAGGTTTGCTCAGCGAGTGTGTGTCTTAAGGGCTCCCCTAGTCTGTCATCAGTTCAGACCCTAGGAATAGCAAGGTTATACTGTTGCATTCCTTTTTTCCTTATTATTTTCCATAATCTATACTGTCTTTTCCTTTCCAAAGTCAGCTATGCTGCAAGCTTGTACTGACCTCCAGCTTCTGCTGCAATAGCTCAGCATGGGGTAAATGAAAACAGAATTTATTGTTTCCTTTGAAACTCATCAATGTTGTTGGTATCTATACTGAAAATTACCCTGCCATAGCTGTGTGGGGTTAACAAGACTAACAATGTCATGAAGCAGCAGCAATGCCTATGAATTATTGAAGACTGAGTAAGTACCAAGGAACAAGCTTATTTAAAGGGAAGGTGCCATTTCTGCACAATCACTTTCAAACTTAAAATAGAAACCTCTCCTAAGGGCTTCTTTTCTTGAAGGCCCCAGGACAATTCTATCATCCATAAAGGACATGTGGGAAGAGGTCAGATAATGTATTTCTTAACTAGATAAAGTCAAGAGAGAAGACATCCTTAGTTGGGGAAAAGTCATGTTTTCCATGATAAGGAGGATGCCTAGCATCTGACTTTCTATGCTATCTCATTGTATAGTCTGGACATAAGAATTTGGAGACCTTTTCATTCAAACTTCACTGTACTTGTTTAGGCTTGGCCTCACATTACGCCTGTCTAAGTCCCGAAAAACATTTGCCATCTACAGTATTCAGAGATTATTCAGTAACCTCTTATCCTGGGCTGTAAATAATTCATTATTTATTCAGACATTTGCAACACAGCTACTGAGCTGCTATGTGACAACCAAAAGATTATCATCCTGTTTATTTTTATACAGTCGCAGGGATTAAAGAGAGAAATCCAGGAAGGAGACAACTTGATTAAGTTAAAGCACAATGTCACTTTTCAGCATAGCAAAAAGTGTAAGCCAACATATATGACTTAGTACTGTTACTAAGGCTTTTGTGTCCTGATTAACCACCCTGAACCAACCTCAGGAATCCATAATTTTGACTAGAAACAACACTTTTAACAGACCTAACTGGAAAAGCTCCCTTAAGGATCTGCATTATCTGCTCACCTGAAGAGGAGCAGTATCCCTGAATACTCAGCATTTCCTCCCAGGAATCTGAGCTACTAAAAGGAGAAAACTTACAACATAACAAATTATTCAAAGTATGTGATGTTCTCTCAGCCAGGTCATACAGCAACAGACAATAACAGACACGTATGTTGCTACTAAAAGGCAGGCAAAAAAGTCATGTCAAAATTCCAGGCTTAACAAATACCACTAAGAACCATTTTAAACAAACAACACAGAAACATTCAGCAATGGCTGAAGCCTGACCTGCAACAGGAAGCTTATCAGAAGTCCTCCTCCATGAGAAGTGGCAGACAGCAGAGATGACTGTGACACTTGCCATAAAAGAAGGGCAGAAAAGACTGCAGACAGTAAGTTATGTTAGCCACCACCAAGCCTCTGGTCTGAAAAATTTAACGCTTTGAGCATGTACTACAAACTTCAATCTTTACAAATGTATTTTATATTAATTTCTGTGGCCCAGGCAACCATTTCACAGACAGGCAAACTGAGACAGATAGATATGCTGCCACTTGTCCAGAGCTGTAGAAACAAATCAAGCTCACCCAAAAAAGGTAAAGGCCTCTGAAAACACCAATCACAAACCTGTGAAAAGTCTTTTGTCGCACAGGGAGAGAAGATGGGGTGATAAAGACTAAGACAGCTAGGAGACCTCACTTGAAGAGGCAGCTTTTCTTCACATCTATGGCTAAGCTTTTTATCCTTAAGTGACACCATCTGTTCTGACAGACAGTTTTATAAAATTTGAATAAGGTGACCTGGATAAAGCATGCCTGCTATATGGAAATGCCAGAGTATACGTGGACGTGGAAAGGTGGTGGACAGCTCATGCAACTTCTCTTCCACAGATATTCAAGCGCTTTCAGCATCTTGTCATAAGAGGCAGCACAAGTGTTTTTTGACACCCCACAACACAAAGCGAGCCACACTTTTGGTAACAATGCTTCAGTAACTTTTTTACTAGCCTACAAAAGCCTGGCAGATGGCATTCATTTTTACGAAACCCCTTTAGGGTATGTATTTCATTTATATAGGTAACTTTTTGACAAATGGCAGTCACACACCATCCCCATTTATAGTACAATCGCAACTGTATAAGGACCAGCATCAAGGACATGAATATTTTATGCCACAGAACATTTGGCTGACAAGTTCACTGATCACCTGGTTAACAGCAGCAAACAAGGTTTGGAGACTGCAGGACCATTTGGTGGTCACTGGAAACCAACAGTAGAGAAATAATGACAGTAAGTCAAAGTGAACTGACCTTCCTCTGACCAAGAAGCTTCTGTATGAAACAGAGCAAAATGTAACATCATGTCCCTTTTTTAACTTCTCACCACCACAGTCTGACAGGACCCTAGGCAGCCTCTGTTCCAGCAGAGATCCCAGCAACACGACAAGGCTGGTTGTGTATCATGATTGAAGGGCACTGGCAAAGTGCAGGCAGGTGAGTTTATAAACCTACCCAATACCTCATTTCATGTTTTATTGGTGCATTTGGTCCCTTCTTTTGGAAAGACTTTGTCTGCTCACAGAGACAAAAAATTTCACTGCTTAGGTGTGAGCTTGTAAGAGCAGAGCAGTAATTGATAGGGATATTAATTAAAGTAATTAATAGGGATATTTAAGTATTCTTTAACAAGCCATGAATCCATGAAATGATAATTGTCTCTGTGTGTGTTCGTGTGTGCTTGGACATGTGCTACACAGACAGAGAGGACAATTTTTACCAGAAGATGTGTCACCTGCAAAGTACTTGCTACAGGACGTGAACTAGATTGGATGTTTGTTATCTTACGTGTACATGTTACTAGAAATAGTTCTAATGGATAAAGTTTCTTTCTATTTCTTAAATTAAACAAACAAAAAAACCCCACAACAACAAAAAAACCAAACCAACAACCATCAAACCAGACACAAAAAAATAGGTTATTTTTCTCCAAGTCTGGTTAATGCTGAAAATTTGAAAGAAGCTGCTGCCCCCTTTTGGCACTAAATACAATAGCAAATACCCAGCGCTAAACACTAGGATTCTGATCACAAATTGCAATTACTAAGTAATAGACAAATTTTGATGCTGAAAATAGCATAAAGCTCAAAATACACTTGACTATTTAACCATATCATTCAAGACAATCACGTTAACTTACTATAATAAGTCTTGCTAATATACAAGTGCCTGTGTTCTTCATTTTAACATAAAATCAAAGTCAGTAATATATGACCTGGATTTATAATAATCACCTTAGGAGCACAGCAGATCTCAGATCTTAAATATTTCAGCTAGCTCCCTGAACTCTCTTGTGAGACCCCACATCTGTCATAAATTAGCAAGAATACCTGAACCGTCACACTGGACAAACAGGAAGATCAAATAAATAGGAAACTGTGCAGTAACACTCACTTGATAGCCATAGAAAAATCCCCATTTATCATATATAAAAAGTCCATTCCTCAGTTCCAAGCCCAAGGCTGCCAACGCTCAGCAGCTGAGGTGTGTAGACACTGAAGGGTTTACAACATAGTGCCCACTGGGAATCCCTTCCCACAGAACCATAAATAACCATGCAAATTGTAAATGAAACCAGGGGGGATTAGTGCCTTTGTGTAAACCAAAGGCTCTGATCTTGTAAGAGGATCAGCATGGGCAATCCACAGCACCCTACTTCACTCCTCCTTAGCCCAAAAGGGTCAACAGCGGCAAACTCACCACAGGTTGTTCCAACAAGGAGCAATCCAGGACATCCCATTTCTTGTTAGAAAGAAAAACATTCCAGGCAAGGATGTTTCCAGCAGTGTGAGCCCAGTGAATTGAATACAAAACTACTCCAGTTAAGCAGTGCGACCATTAATGCTTCCATCCCCCTAAATAAATGGTAACAAACATAAACACTTGGACAACAGCAAATAAAAATATCATTACAAAAAAGTAGTTTCATGCCATTCTGTTTCATTCCATTTTACAGAAGTAATAGTTGTGCAACTATTTAGACAGTTAATAGGAAAAGGAAGATTTAATCAACAGAACTTAGGGAGATTTATATATTTATATATTTGTTAACAATTTGAAGACTTGCAATTTAACAGAAAGGTTACCAGATGTCTCCCAAGCACCCCCGACTTCCAGCACCTATGGATAATCAAAACAGGGCAGTGAATGCCTGTACTTTTGCTTTGCATTTTACATTTTCCAAACCTCCTGTTTGAGACCCAGCCATTGAAAACCAGACAGCAGAGAGCCAACGGCCCCGCAACTGATGGAGGGGGAGCTGGGGAGGTGGCTCAGGCTGCAGTTCAGAGGAGCAGTGCTTTTGCACTTCAGAAAGGGAATTTCAAGAAATACATAGTGCCAAAAGTTTCATGAAGGAAACATGATCATTATCTCCAGTAGAAAGTTAAAGGAAAAGCGGCACCATTTTAACCAGTTTTCCTGAATTATTCTTCAGGGATCAATGCACTTCTAACATACCTCCCATGGGGGACTGGAAGAGCATCCTCCTGCAGAGCCTTCAAAAAACTGGCAGCTCCGACACTTCCCCTTGGTACAGCTGGCAGAGACAAGTCTCTGCATGCTAGGCAGAAGGCTGACAAAGACACACCAAGTAATTTTGGCAGCTGATTGAATTAAACACTTGTAAAGTGTGTGGAAAATTTATCCAAGTGACTGAAGTTTTCCCTTAAAAAGGGAAAACCCTCAAAAAATACAGCGTGTTTCAAAAAGGTGGAACTATTTGAAATGGTGCAGGTGTGGGCATCAGGAGGAGATATCAAGGTACATCTGTGGCAGGGGTACACCAGGCAAACACAGGTAAGTCAAGGCTACTCTGAAGCTTATGAAGTAACAACTGCCTGTTAAGAAAAAAAAATTTTAAAATACTATTTTTCTTTAAAAGCCAGTAAAACATTTGCCACTTCTCAGCTCTGGGGTTCCCCACCAACTGTGAAATGTCTGTAGTTTCTAAAGAATTGGAAATCAACAGTGTATTGGAAGAGACTTATTCTGGACAAAAGGCAAGTTTGAAGTATTTTAGGTAATTTTCTTTTCAAGTTGCTCAGCTGAGGTTTTAACCAGCAAAAATGGGATTCCATACACATACCCTGAGTCAGGACACATTCTTCCTCTTTTCTGTCATGTGTGTATCTCTAGAAAAAAAATGCCAAGGACAGTTCAGTGTCTGTGGTCCGTGGAAGCAGCCTCCGAGGTCCTTCAGTCAGGCACTGGGACACAAAAAATCTCTGAATTATCTTCCTTGACCCCAGCAGACATAGAGGATTTTTTTTTCCTCCTTTTTCCATCCGTTTCCATATTAATTCATAGCTGCTTCTAATCCTCTGCTTATGACAGCTCAAATAAGTTAAGTTTTCTCTCCTTTCCCTCTTCCTTGCATCTGTTGAAGTCCCCCATATCAAAACACTTCTAAAAAAACACTTGAATTTCTAGCCCTCACCAATTCTACATTATACGTCTTTTCATCAAAGCTGACTCGGCCTCATGTATTGAGACAGCTCTTACCCAGATCCTACCCTCAGTCTTCTTACTCTCTACTTACACATTATCAATAAATCCTTAAGTACTACCATTATTATACTACTACCACAGTTACCAAACCATTACCTTTCACTTGAGCTCTCTGTTCACCCAGATGAACTTCACACTTTAGGGCAAGACGACCACCCAAGTACAGGTGAGAGATGATAAAATATATTTTAAAACACAAGACAGAGACTTAATCTGAACAAAAAGACTTCAATATCAGGAGCAAAATTTTATCTGAAAGTTAAGTATTTTTTAATTCAGTGAAAAAAATCAGAATGTAGCTATTATTCCTAATGCGTGGAAAACAAACAAAAAGACAGAAAAAAGAAAAAAGGCAGTTTCCACAATTTTACCCAAATGATTCAATCCTTTGACAGGTTTAGGTCTTCGCAGCTCTTCTTAGCCAATGGCTTCAGAATATTTACGGTATTATTATACAGCCAGACACTGGAAATACTTCCTTTTTTTTCTTTTATTGAAAAACATTCAGCAGGAAAATGCATCTCAAATAATTAAATTTGAGACATGTCCTGTAACTCCATTTTTTTAAAAACACAATTTGCCAGCCAAGATTAGTGTCTTAGTAGTGGAATTCATGTCAAAACTTCATCTTACGTAGTTTTTTTTTTTCCTCATATTAGCTTTTTGGCTGGGTATGGACTACTTACTTAACAGAAAGAGACTGCATATGGGGTTAGGTGTCCATATTATATATATAAAACCAGAAGAAAATTAAATACCAGTCCAAATTAGGTGCAGAAATCACTGCAATGCAGAAGAGTATATTTATTTACAGGCTAATAAAAATATCTTACATTCAGCTTAACTAGATGTATACATTTGTTGCAAAACGTTTTATCTGCTACAGAAATGAGAATCATCCATGATGTAATAATGGACAGATACAATAAATACCTGAATTTTGTTTGATACAGCTGTGAATTAACATATATGAAGACAGATTCAAACCCTTTTCACCGTCAATACAATTCTACAAAGGAAATACGACATACAGCCTTTGATCAGAGTTAAATTTATTGCCATAAAGCACTTTCCTTAACTTACATGCTTTTAATTAACATTGGTCCCAGATGCCAACAAACACTGTCCACCTTGAGTTTAAAATACAACTGTCTCACTGAAAATTTTTTTAATAGGCAAGGAATTATCTACTAAAAAAAAAATAATCACAAAATTCTCTTTAGATTTTTTTTTAAGTAAAAATATATATACACACACAAGTAAACCATTTTACACTTTAAAAAATAGAAATTAAGTCTGAATACTGACTTTCCTCAGAAATGTTTCCAAGTCTAATTTCATTCAACCTCTGGGAATTAGCAGGACTGAGTCTTCCAGTTACTGACAAAGGGGAGAATACACATTTGCCTACTGAATCTGGAAATCTCAACTTGCAAAACTTTTCTCAGTTTAAATATTAAACTCCAAGCATCTTAGTATGACTACAATAAACAAGGATGTTAAAACACCTGGTAGAAGTATGGAGTATATGTAGACAGACTGCAGCATCTGAACAAAATCCTCCCATTCAGGGCTTTCTAAACAAAGATTATAAAAACCACAGGGAAGGAAATCTGGTGATAATTTACTGCTACCTAAGTCCTTTTCCTCAGCAATTGCTCCTTCTGTTGATCTCATATATAGGTTAAGAATAGAAAGGGTAAGAGCAGAGAAAGGGTCCATCAACTTCCATAGAATCATACAATCATTATGGTTGGAAGGGACCAGAAGATAAAGAAAACAGCACAGCATCATGAGAAACTGGTGAACAAAGAATGTTAGGAAAAAAACTCTAGAAACATTCTCCCACTTCAGGCGAAAACTGATCAAAAGCATTAAGTGAAAAATAAGGTGTGCCAAGAAGGAAGAACAAATAAATTAAAAATTCCACCTTTCCCTCAAATAAAGGAAAATTGTACAGGCAAATTTAATGCCTTTTTTTATAAGGTTACTAGCTAGTTGGACAAGCCTAATTTCTTACAACTGAAGCAAGATTTCATACAGCAATGATTTTCAAAGACAAGAAGATCACTACTTGGCTTTGAACGATCCTCTCTGACAGTGAGGACATTGAGTGTCCAAGGCCACAGTCAGTTTCAGAGCACGCTCTGCTTGAGTAACTGTAGGAAAAACACAAATCTGGATGCAAAAAGTTATAGCAGTGGATTTATCGACTAACACACAGCCAGTGTGTCCTCAAGTTTCTGAAGTTTCAGAAAAAGAAACATGCCTGAGGACGTGTTCCTTCTTCACACTGCTTTATTTTTGAATACTAGTTTCTTTTTGGTGAAAACTGTACAGCTTTGACTATTTTAAAAACCTTCAAACAGTATGCTGTATGACATGGACTATTATAAAATATGAACCAAATAATGTTATTCCACTGAGTAAGTGGAACTCATGCGTGCACACACACACACACAAAATGATCATGTAAATAGCAAAGTTAAGGGATTTATAAATAGCAAAATCTTTGAATAAAGTATATACATTTTTAGTTTTTTTCTATAAACATATATATAGTGCTCCTAGGAGAGACAAGTAACCGTGTTCTACATCACAATTTCGAACATAAGATTATAGTTGATGTTACTCTAAAGGCCTTTGAGGTTTTTTCTTATGTATGTACATCCCACACAGTAACACTTGCAAAGATGTCTTTTCACATCGGTTCCTCTTCCAATGCATAAAATCTTATCTTTTCACATTACAGTTCAACAGCCTGCAGAGCAGTGAACAGGAAAGTCGGCATTGCATGCTGAAATAATAAATGTGATTACAATGTAGAGCTTGCATGTGGAGAGCGCTGCACTTCACCAAAAGATCGACAAATGGAGTATGAGAAACTGGTCAAGAAACCATCCTCAATGTTCCCATTTGCAGCCATGCCCTGGGCCTTTAGATGTACACCAATAAAAAGCTATTTTAAGATACAGTGCTCTTACAAAAGGAGTAACATTTTGTTTCAACAGTAAGACAATTATAGGTTAATATGACTGCCATAAGATAACAGAGATAGGGCCAGACACTGTAGGATTCTGAGCACCTCCTGTGAAGTACTGTGCACTCAACTGACTTCTTTAAAGATTATTCTAATGTGAAATGAGTATGTTCAGTACCCATCAAAAGCACTCAGCATTTCATAAGGTCAAGCTGATGATGACTAACTGAAACCATTCCGTATTAGCAGTAACCATACCCGTTCAAGAATGAACGCTAAACTGATGATGCTCAGAAAAAAAAATACCAAAAGGCCCACATAACTGTGAGTATTTTTAAAACTAATTTTGCTTTTAAAACCCCATAATACTCTGTTTAAATACTTTTGGAGCAAGCTTCAAATGGAACAATCGGCAGTGAATTCATTAAAACAATAACGCCAAAAACCTCACTCATAAAATGATCACCAATAGCTGAAAGATCACAATTAGCAAATACTCCACTGTTCCATTTGAGTTTTGATGGTCTTTCCTCAAACAAAAGCCCTGGGGTTTGTTATTCTGAGAACAAAAAATGCTTTCTTTTAAAAGTTACAGTTCAAAAATCCTAAGTACAAAACTCATGGATCCAAGGGTAAAATTCCTCTCCCCCCCATCCTTCCAGTTAAAGCTTGTTTCACACCAAACTGAACATCAGTTGTCTCTAAAACATCAGAGGGTAAAAATGAAGCTGGCCACATCTTACTCTACTTCCTTGGGGACATCAATGACATTAAAAGCCGAATGTATTGAGGTTATCCTTTTTAGAAATCCCATGTTTTGGTGCTTATTAAAAGAAAATTAATTTCACATGCCATGTGTTACATAACTACTGTGTGTCACGCGAGAGACAGCTTTCCACATTTAGAATTGCTCACAATGAAGCCCTGAGGTAACCGCCTTTTTCCCAGGCAACAGTAATACAGTTCCCTTTGACATTTAATCATTCTTTTACAACCTACACTAGTATATGCAACTTGGAGCAGTCAATATTGATTATCAATTGTTCCCAAAGATGGGATCTGTCCAGTTGATTTCTGTTTGTTTGTTTTTAGGATAAAGACTCAGCAGAATGAGCTAATTTGGATGCAGTGTCTTCTAACGGAGCTTCAACTGAATTCCCCAGGTCTCCATTTTCATGTGCATCAATACTTGGTTTCTTATCAAACACTGCAAGTTAAAAAGAAATTTTATTTAAGGAAGAGAAGCAACCTTAGAAAGGACAGATCAGTGAGCCTTATGTCAGAAACTGACGAGTTTGCTGAAATGACTACTAAAACAAGATCTAATAGTTTTATAGCAGAACACAGTATGACAGGAAAACAGGAACTGTTTCTATGCCTCTCTGATCTAAAAAATTTATTTGAAGAAGCCAACAACATAACAGCAATATAAAGTGTTAAGGGAAATTAATCAGAGTCAGGAAAAGATAATAGATTCGAATTTCAACCTTTGGGAAAAGGCAATCATGAAAAAACCCCACAAACTAATTCAGGTAATTCAGTTATATCAAAGTAAATCAGGCCAGTAAGTGAGGGACCAACCAACAGCCTACTAGCAGGTTAACTGAATTAACCGTAGATTAATTTTACAATTAATATAAAACCAACATTTTCCAGAAACTGGCTTAAATGTTGAGACTTCAGAATTAAACTGCATGTAAGACATTTTAGAAGGTTTACCTTGTGAGGGTTTGACATCCACATTTGCATCCTTCCTATTAGAACTTGAATTTGCACCTTCTTCCAATTCATCAAGATATAAACGGTAACGGTGGCCACTCTCATCCTCATATTCTACATTTTCATCATCCGAATCAACTTCTGGAGCAACATACACTACTTCAAATTCAATCTCGCCTCTCTAAAATGCAACAAAAATTACAAATTTACTTACTACTGCACAGCTACGTAGTAGGATTACCGAGATGAGCTACGTTACTAAAACAAATACATTTTACTATTGTAAACTAACTTACAGTTTGCTGAATATTTTGGATATGTATCTGAATTAAGTTTTTACTGATTAAAGAAGTATAGCTCTATAGCTAAGATTTACCAAAGTTACCTGAATTTCTCAGTTACGTGCCAATATGTTTCAAGCAATGACTTCTAGAGAGCAAGTTTGTGACAAATTAAGTGTACCTGTTCACTGTCTGAAAATGGGAAGCAAGGCAGGAAGATTCTAGACCACAAAGCATACGAGAACCATTGTTTGGCTAGAGCTGTCCAGTCATAAAAGAATAAAACGTATGTCCTTAAATAATTATTTCTGTGGGGCAATGAAACAAGCTGAATTTCCATCAGCCTTACTGAAGAATCATTAGCCAACACGTGGGTTTAACTGAACCAGTACTGACTCAGCATCTTTCTCCTTAAATTGCAACACAGAAGAGGATTACATGTAAGGTGGTACAGCTTCGGGAACCACTGTTGCTTAGCACAACACTGTGCTTAACAGAATACATTAAAATTCAAGGTAATTCAATAGGCAGAACACAGGAAGCACCTAAATGTGTGGTGGATAACAGGTCCCAACTGACCTGTTGGGAAAGAATAGTTACAGCTTCTTTATGTTTGGCATCTCTTAGATTAATTCCATTTACTGCCAGAATAGCATCACCAACATGCAGTCCTCCACATCGATCAGCAGGTTGTCCAGGATGGATCTCAGAGATCAGTATTGGAACACCATGCTCCTTCCCACCCTATTAAAAAAAAAGTAGATTTTAATTAACAGAGATGGCTGCTAGGATAAAATCAACATTCTGATACTTGTTCTTGAAGTGCTTATTTCAACTTCTATTACAGAAAATTAGAAACCATGCTTCAGACAAAAAGAATGCTTAAGACGACACATGAGATGCTTCCCTTAATTCTTTTCCTTGCAAAAGAATGGACAAATTTCAAATATATACTCAAAGAGTCAAAGGAGACAATTCTAAATAATAATAAAAGTATAAAATAATATACAAGCTGATGAGACATCAAAACCTCATTAAGAAAGCATACACTAACTAATCCACCTATTTTACAGAATATAAATTTAAATTGCTGTTTCTGTGTCATGGAAAATAAATGCAAGTATTTACTGTGATAGAAATTCCCAGTCCTTCATGATCTTCTTTAACTAGCAAAACTTTTCTGATTGGACCAACACCTTGACTCTTCTTTAAGGCATCAGGATCCTAGTTTGATAAAAAACAAACAGCATAAATATACATGTGTGAACCAAAAAGTGATGCATTTTTGCAATGTGGTTTTTTTTTTAATTGTATACAGGCAGTATACCAGCAACAGAGTTTTAAACTAGCTCTAGGCAGCACAAACTTAGAGAGCCCCCTTTACAGACAGGGTATGAAACCAGAAAACATTCCTCACTATGCACTCCTGATAAGAATAATTATTTCAATTATTTCAGTGCTGAGTGATGCACAACACAGAACTTCACTTCAAAAGAAGGAAATCAGCTACATGAAGGAATGCTGATCACTGCTGAAAAGTTGTATGATGTAAACGGCAATTTAAAACTGTATCAAATGATAGAAGAAGGGGTAATACAGTCTCAAGGAAGAGGCTGCTTGCTCAATTTTATTTTATAATAAAAACAAACCATACCAAAGGCCATTCAACTCAAAATTAAAATAGAGACTAAATAAATCAAGCTGTTTATTTTGCTTTTATTAAGCTGTCGTTGCCATTATGCATACCCTTAAAATAACACAGACCCCTATTTGTTGCAATTAGAAACACAAGCAGCAAGATTAATCTGACCAACTAAGGTATTTAGAACAGATCAAAGTAATGCACTTTCCTGAAAATGTTTGGTTTTATGCACTGAACATATCACGTGCCAAGTTGGGAGAGTTCTAGCAAGGCTACCCACAGTGAAATGCCTTTTACAGGTTTTGTTTGTAAAAGTACCTTTTGGGGGGAAAAAAAATTTTACAGAGTGTCAACTTATCTGGCCTTTAAAAGTTTTTTTTCAATTAATTTCTGTTCAATCTAATCCTAAAAAAGTTGTTACTCTTGTTTTTTGTAAATAAGTTAGCTCCACATTTTGAAACGTAGGTAACAAAATTATGCTGTTAAATTCATATTTATACATATATATAGCAGAGGCTCAGTTTTCAAAAGGACTTAGTGATCCTAGGCAAGTCAAAGGAATTTCATAATCTTCCATGGTCGTTTATGGGGACATGCTATTCAGCATGAAACCGTCCCTCAGCATACAAAAGAATTATATGTTTAGAAGTTACGTTTGAAATAACACAATATTGAAGTGAAAAAAAAAAATCACAAAAAACGAAGAAATAACTCATTTCCCACAAATGTTGGAAATTATGGAGGAATGGCTCATCTTTTCAACTTACATGTCCCGGTGGTGCTTGCATTGGTCGTTTTAGATCATTCCGACCTCGACAAGCTCTGATAACAGTTTTGTGACGGTGAAGGTGTATTTCTGCTTCAAGCTGATTCCAGAGCTTGTCATGAGCAGGTCCTTTCATGTCTCGGCCCAGTAACTGAATCTGCTGGACCCTACAAAATGACAAAGACAACAAAACAACATGCCATATTACAACTGAAAAATCAACATGTTGTATAACTCGTACACTTCATCTGGCTACAGCACACAGTCACACAGCAACTAGTGCAAGTGCAGTAACTGCAGGGATTTTTTGTTCCTTCCTTTTGTTCAATTAACTGCAAGTGGGAGACTTTGACTGTCTTAACTTCAGACTTGCCTCTGGGGATGCAAAGGAAGAAAACAACAACAACAAACATCTCATGCTAAGGGACACGGATTGACTTTACATACCTTCCAGCCAGTTCCTTATCTAAATACTTGGCTGCCAATCTTGCTCCATAAACCTCAGCCTGAAGCACAGCTATGTGTCTACGAAGAGCTTCATTTTCCTTCCTCAGCAACTTTACTTCAGCTTCCAGCTGAGCTTCTTTTACTTTTTCTTTCTTGTTAGCTTCAAGCTCTCTCTCCTTATTAAAACAAAACAAAAAAAAGTTGAAAGCTTTTATCACAGTTACTAATGAAAGAGTACTTACTGTTTCTGTTCACACAATGTGAAGTAACTCTCCTGTGTGCAGGACACATATTCAGTAAAAAAATGAAAGCAGGGACTCCAGCACTGCAGCTAGTGGTTTGCATATTCCCTTCTGGGAAGAGGAGGCCTCACATGCAGCTTTGTGCTCCTGATGTGATTTTTATCCCACTCACAACTCCTTAGTACAAAATGCCTACACACTGGTTCAAAGTCCAAGGACTGAAACTAGCAACAGTGCTTCTGTCACACATAGGTCGTAAATTTAAGAAGCCTGAATATCATCCTTACTTACTCCTGTGTTCAAATGGAAGATTCATACATGAGAGAGATTATTTTTTAAATGAAAATCACTTAATATTTCAATTTTATAATATTCTTTAACTATTTTAATACAATTTTATAAATGACCAGATGTCAAGGGAATGTTCTGTAAGTCTGTATATCCTTAAAATGACAATTATTTTCATGCAAACAACCAAGAAATATCCAGCCAAGGACACTTCCAAATCAGACTGTGAAGACCACAAAAACAAAGCCAGAAATTCTACACAAGAAGATGCCAGCCCTCACAAAACTTAAGAGAATTTACTGCAAAATAGCTTTGTTAAAAACAAAACAGAAATCAACATACAAAAACCACTTGAGGAAATGTACCTTCCCTTCCCCTCTCATGAAAGGAATTATGGAAATACAAATTACTTCCATAGTAAGATCCATCCCACATGTACAGAAAATGCATAGTCATCATCTTCTCTAATACCCAGAGTACTGGAGGCAAAGGAACTAATATGCGCAACTCAGATTGCTATTCTACAAAATATTCTTTAAGAAGAGCACATTTGATCACTTGTATATTTTATATCTTTTTTTATATCCCTTTCACGAAATGGGGGAAAAAAACCCACTGCAAACCAGGAAAATAGTAGAGACACAGGATCTATTACTATTCGCCTCTCAAATGAAATAGCAATAAAAACTAAGTTCAACATAACGTGGTTTTGAAGCCATTTAGAGTACCTTAGAAGTGTTCTTTGTACTTGTACTAATTACATTATTAAACAAATAAACCCAGGAGGTGCTACTAAAGTAGTGACAGGACAGAAACAAAATTTTACAGAACTGGCAAGACAAATCTGTTATCAAATTGTGAATATGCTTATTCACTCTTCCAAGTCTGGATATAAAACCATGAATGTGGCTGATATTACCACATTTGAAATATTAAGTAAGGTTGGTCCTTTCAAAGAAAAGTATATGTAGGCATTTATAACTATTTCCCAGAGAGACCACCCTGAATTTGATAGACTCTACTAGCTCCCTCACCTGTTAAGTATTTCTGTCAGGTTAAATGAATGGAGTACATTACACATATATACATATTGGCCAAAAATCACCTAGCACACTGCTCAGGAGGAGTGGCACAAAGATTGCTGAAGTCACTGGCATTTCACTTCCTGTAATTCCCATATTGACCCAGTTTCAGACCAGGTTTCACTTCACATGCACGTTAGGAATCCTGTCACACAAAGCCACTTCTGGTCTCTGGCCTTGTGCTGTCTTGTGAGGCAACCCAACAAATCTCTTTCTGAACTGCAGGATCACTCCTAACCCAAGAATTTTGATTAGTCTACATTTGAAGAATGAGAGTTCCCAAAATTATACTATTATTACTCTTTTATTATGATGGCCTTGGACTATTTTAACTCTCATTTTACAGAGAACTTGCACCTTCCTCTGCATCTCGTTTAATACTTATTTTACAGTAGCTGAGTCTGTATACAGGTGCAGGTTCCTGTAACAGTTTGTCTCGGTTTTACAGCCCAAGGCAAGCCACGGCTTGAAGACAGAGTTTGCTTTTCTCTTTATCTCTCCCTTCCCCCCCCCGCCCCTTTCGGAGAATGGAGGAGAGAGTAAGGAAAGAAAAAAAACTCACTGGTTGGAATTAAAGAAAGAAAAAAAGTATACACATTTAATAAAACTGAGAAAAGGGGATAACAAATAGGGGAAAGGGAAAAGAATAAATAAGTACAAAATATATATACAAAACCCGAAAATCCCGAAATCAGAGATTCCGAAAAGAGTCGAAAAAGCTGCGAAAAGTAGATGGAAATTCAAAGCATTCCTCAGATGTTTTCGAACAGTCTGTGCATGAAAAAAAAACACTCGGCGAAGCTGACAATGGGAGGCAGAGGCTTCTCTCTCCCCCTTCGCCGTTTTTACCAGGAGCTCAGGAACGGAGAAGGAATCGAAGAGAGCAGGAAATCAAAGAGAGAGAACTTCCTGGTCTCTCCGGCTCTTTATCCAGTTTTAGCAGGAAGTTTTGGTTTATGGAATACAAATACTAGTTCCTTCCTGAGACGGGTCCTCAAACAGGACAAAAAGTTTCAAACCATAACACAGTTATGTTAGCTATGTACATATTGCTAATATTGCATCTAGATGCTCTAAATAGTATAGGCCCATTGTTTGTGTATGTACTCACTTTTAGAGCATCATTTATTTGACAAATACAAAAAGACAAAGACTAGAATTTAAGGCAAATATATGAAGGTACATTATTCACACCAAACAATCCATTTTCTTCATCACTGAATATTTTTATTATCTATTTACCGAATAAAAAGTCATAAACTAAAAATTCATAATGTTTTTGCCAATAATTTGTTAGAACGTACCAGTTCTGTTTCCTATGCAGATAAAAAAGCTTTAGAGATGTACGAGTTCCTTGATGTATCCGAAATACAACTCAGGAGAGAATTCAAACCTCTCTCAGAAAAGTGAATTGCTGAAGCGATCCAAGATATCTGCTTAGTTTAGCAAATTCCATATAGCACACTTTACTGTATTTGTACAATCAGCCAGCTTAAAAACTTTAAACAAAACTGAAATTTTCCATTTATTTTCTCTGAATTCGAGGCATTATTTAAATTTAAACAGAAAGTCAAATGCTGTATTTCTAACTGGAATCACTTTTAGTCATGCATTTTAGATATGAGGAACAATGTAATCCCATAGAATTGTTTTTATCCTATTTTCTTCTTTACTCTGACTATTACTCTGTGACTGAGGTAGAAAATTACACCCAGAAGCCATTCTTAACACTACTCCAGACTATCTCCAATTGATCACCATGGAGAAAAATCAAAGGTCTGAAATATCTGAAAATATCTGAATATCTGAAGATGTACTGAAAGAAAATGGCTTTTTTTTGACTGTCATGAGAGGTGTTAAGTCTCAAGAAATCTAAAAAATTGAATAAGTTACAGAATCATTTCATGCTTTCGACTGCTTATAGTATTGCATAGGTTTTGCAAAACAGAAAAAACTATATTTTCTGTTGGCAATATAAAAAACCAAACCAAAAATGCAATTGCAATGTTGAAGATAAAAGCTTACGGTTACCAGCTATTCTGTGTCTTTTCAAAGAGCAAATATTGAGTAATGATAATAAGGTATATAATAAAAGTGAGAAAGCTGTTTTAAAAAAACACAACCTTTCAAGTCTATCACTGTGAAAGACTGAAAGATAAAAGTTAACTTTGCATCACTTTTTCTCATTATCTATGTATTATTAAGTTTATACGCTTTGGGCTGCTACAGAAGGCAGTAAATCACATTAAATCATGCCCATAAAAAGAACTGAGAAAAGGAAAAACTAGGGAAAGTTGACAATTTTTTTCAAAACACAATATATAAAATACTTCATATTCCATTGATAGGTGTGTGCAATGTTTATGCTTTAGAAATTGTGTAACACCTTAAAATTTTTCACCCCAAATTAGTTGTGACAATAATAAAACACACACACAGACTTGGGATAGAGGGCACCAAAACTAGAAAGGGAAAACATAAACAAAACTAAAATGTAAAAAAAAATTCTTCGCACAGCATCTTGCTGACTGACAGGAAGAAAGAAAAAGCCAGATCTATTTTGCCAGTTTCTGAGGCCAACATAGAGAAGTTCTTGCACAAAACAAAAGCACTGTTTAAATATATTAAAAAAAAGGCAATCAGCATACTTACCATTTCATCCACAGAAAGGACAGACTTAAGACAGAAGAAGAGAGTTCCAGAATTAGAGACAGGCAATAGGAACTTCAAGAAAACGCAACAACGTAAATGACTTATTCCAAAATATAAATTTACCAGCAGATTGTGTGTTTCATTAGAAGGCATAAAGAATAAGCACATTGCTATAATTGTACTTAGCAGCAATTTCGGTATTTTGCAGTGAAAGTTATTAAAAATCTTATTAAAATATTTAACCTTATTGTAGTACTGAAAACAATACTTTCTCCTAAAATACCAATAATCTCTATAAAGAATAGCAAGATAATGTGAAATGCATGAAAGCATCATAGAAAATACATTCTGTAATGTAACATCTGTTATACAGATGATACTTTTTTTTTTTCCTCTCCGAAAGAATAACAAAATACGTATTATAAGAGGGACATCAAGGACAGGGAGAAGTAGCCAAAAAAGATATATCAACTGCAACACTCAAGAAAAACAAATTCCACTAGGCAACTTCACACTCATACAAAGAAAGAGTTATTGTGCCTGGACTAAGCAGATACCACACCACTCCTAAAACAGGATTCAGCTTCAACTACATGATGTTATCAATTGCTTAGCAATCTGAAACATTTAAAAAAGTCTTAGTTCACCACTATGTATAAATTTACAGTTTGCAGAGTATGCATTTATGCCAAGAGTCTACACACAAACACGGGTGGCTGTCATTAACAAGGAAAGCAGGAAGTTAACTGGTACAAAACTTCTTTTCCCCATCACATATTCTGTTGACACAGTCCCTCTTTGCCCTCAGAGGCTTTCTGACTGCCAGAAGGTCAGCATGTCAGTTTTTATTTACCTAAAACTCTGACTTCCCATTTTATTGGCATGTAATCAGCTTCAGTTTTGTTTGTTCAAGCTTGTTCAAGCTGTTTATAGCCTTCTGTAACCAGTACAATTTAAAAGTAAGTTCCTCTCCACTAGAACTATGAAATCCCCAAAGGCAAAGTAAAGCAAACACAAAAGATTAGCCCTGATGTTTATTAAAAAGGAGGAACTAAATAGAATTAAGGAGAGAGTATGAGTCTAGGCTATTAATAAATTCAATTTCAACACAGGTAAAATCTGAAACAATGCAAGTAAAATGTATTTATTGTCACCTGTGGGAAAAATACTGTCAAGAGCATGGAGTTTTAATATATTTTTAGAAAATGTCTGTAGCAAGGTAAGGAGAAAAAAAAAAAGGTTAAAAGTATGACTGTCTATGTCACTCAGAAGTTAAGCCTCACTAATAAAATTTAGGGACCAAAACCACTCAGAGATGCATTTGCATAAAAAATTTGCGACATGTAACTTTACAGCCTAACAAATATCATCAGCATTGTTTAAGTAACCAATGCTTATTTACAGCTCTGAATAATAAAATTATTAACGGCTCTGAAGAAACTTCATCATGCTTAAGGTATAATTCAGTAGAGAATAAATTATATGCACACAATCCAGAAAATGTTACTGTTATGCTGAATATTCAAGTACATAGACCTAGGAACATACCTCTAATTCAATTACAGCTTTTGAATCTGAAACAGGAAGAATTTGGGTTACTTATTCAGTGATCAGCCTAGATAGCCTTTAAGCCTTATAGCCTATTACTGTGTTTTATTATACATTAATTAACAGGACAAAATAGCAGAGGAGACTAATCTAATGTTCCACATATGTTGGGACTAGGTATTTGCAACCAACCTGTGAAGTACTTTTAAAAACAGTCAGAGAGCTAGACTTTGATTTATGCCACAATAAAAACCAGAGTTAGAAACATATATATATGTGTGTATATATATATATAAAACACATTACTTTTCTAATTTACAAAGTCTCAGTATTAGAGCCTAAATCTGTGCTGTGCCCAGTAACAAGGCAGACTACACTCTGGTTATCAGTCAATGCCAGCTTATGGCAAAGATTAATTACTGTTAACTTTTGGTGGCCTTTGTAAAGGTCTAAGTTTTTAAAAAACTTATCATACAAAATTATCATCAGTGGTTTACTGAGTTCTTTTATAACAGTCTGCTGCATGTAGCAATGGACAGCACCACAGATGCATCCGCAGCACTGTTAAAGAGAAAGAATGACAACATCTACCCTTTCCCTGTATGGCAAAACAATCCCATTCTTACTCTTATCAGAGTATAACTACAATAAAAACAATAGATTTACCTGACTTTAGGCTTTTTTAAGATATGTGAAGCTTTGGTTGAATTTGTATATTGGAAGCTATTATCTTTTGCAACTTTTGTCTCCAGAAAAGCTTTATAAACCACCAAAATATTTTCTTATTCTACTTCAAGAAACCACTAAAAAAATGGTTTATGCAAAGACAAATTCTCATATTATTATTCATTATTCTGATGCTATTCATGTTATTTTTATGGTTGCTAACAACCAGCCATAAATATTATTTAAAAAAGAAAAAGTTATTTTTCTCTAACATTTTTAATATGAAAAATTGTAGCCAGCTTATTCGCACCTTCCAAGCAAGAACTTCAGCCAGGAGAGGGAAAAGTATAATATAATCCTCCAGTCAAGCCACCATACTCACCAGTTTTGCCTTAATAGCCCCAGAATCAACACTCTGACCAGTTTTGGCATGTAGCTGAAGTTGTACAGCGTGGAGCTGCAAAAGCTGATCGTGCACTTCCTTTTCCAATACCGCTCTCTCTGCCTGCGTTTCTGTCAGTTCAGACTTCAGATCAACCAACTGTGCCTGTGGAGATAAAACCCATCACAGCAGTTAGAGCAATGACTAAGTGGAGTCACCAGAACTGTGATACTTACATACATCATCTGCATACATGCTACACACAGTGTAATATGGGTAAGAGTATATGCCATCACAAGGTCCTCTGTAGCCCATCTTATCACTGGATCATTTGCAGGCTTTTCTCCTCCCCAGCTGCCAGCAAATTCATTCATCCACAGACACAGCATCAAACAACCATACTGCTGAACGTAACCGTAGCTAGGTTTTTCCTCAGACAATGGTGTGTGATGCTGATGTCAACTCCAAAACAGGGTAACAGCATCAAACCTACATAGGACTTACAACCATAGCGGTATAAACACAACTTAAAACTTTAAAGTTGTTAAATCTTACTGAGAAAAATAACTGATCAAAGTAAAACTGCAATTATTAATGCAATGCTGAAATAAAATAACCCAATTTACAACTTGTCTGCTATCAACAGCTTAAATGAAATAGTAAATGAGGTAGGCAAACCCGAAGCCATGAATGAATATGCTACTAAAATGTATCTGTAGAAAACCACAAATAGTTATTAACTTTTAAAAAAGTGGTTTTGAAACATTTTAAATACAGTTTACACATAGTGTGTACATCTGGAGTAAAAGAACAAGTTTTAACATGTTTACCAGGTTACTTGTTATCCTTAAGTTCAAGTAGCATTTTATAAGATAAATTCCCAGCTTCCATTTTTGCTTCAAAAAATTTGGAACTAAAAAACAAAACCGAAAAGCAAAAAAAACCAAAAAACCAAAACATTTCAAATTAAAGTAGGGTATTTCAGATAATATAATAACATTATACTAGTGTTCAAACTTTCACTGAATATAAAATTGCAAGCCTACAATTTCCCCCTTCAGCTACGTAAACCACTGTTTTAAAAGGTCTGTGTCAGCAAGGAAAAAAAAAAGACAGGAAAGATCTGACAGTCAGTGAGAGCTACTTACGGGGTCTAACTTTAGGCACATAATTTAGACAGGCAGCCCCCTTAAGCTTCCAGCATAATTATCAGATATAAGTAGGCTCTTCAAGTCAGAGCACCTAAATCAGAGTGCAGGTTGATGAGACGGGTCAGGCGAATCTCTAGCCTGCTGCCAAGACAAACGACCCCACTTACTGTCCCCTAGCTATGGTTCCTCACCCCACATCTCCAGGACCTGAGGGTGGGAGATGCCCTGTCCATGAGCTCTGCTGATTTCAGACGAGACTCCCCAGGACAGAGCAGAATCACCTCTCACTGTCCGCTCAGATGCAGTCTCAACAGACCAGACTAGCAGTTACTTTTTGTCAAAGAATGGGGCTCTGCATATATTTCCACCTTCCAGCTGCCAGAATAACAAATAATTTGTAAATCCTCACAGAACGCTAAAGCACAAATTCCCTTCTACTGTAAGATGAAATACCATAAAGCCTTTTAATTTTGGAGAAATGGGTTACTTGCTGTGGAATTTGAGGAAAACCAGGACAGCCCTGTGAACCAAGAACCCTCAAAGGATGACTTTGCTATAAATCTTGTGCGATCTGGGGGAGTGATCAGCCTCTCTCGTTTAGCATGGGATGCTCCCTAGCAGAGGCCCTTTTTAAGGCAAGGACTCCTGCTCTGGCTAGCAGGATAACAAAACAGACCTCGTTAACTGGTAACAGTCCTTTGTTAAAGGAGCCATGTTGTTCAAAGGGTGTCATTTTTCCTCATTACCTGCTAAATGCATATTAAAGTTGACACCCCCATCTATGCTAATGAAGATTTTTGCGAACATGCTATACATGTATGACCATAGCACTCATCTCTCCACCCAAATCATACTACATGTCTCCTGAGGGTGGGAACCTCATAGCTTTGGGGATAAAACACAGAGAAAAGGATCATTAAGTGGGAGAGAATAAAAAAAAACGACGGACCGGTCGACGCGCTGTGTTCTCTTCCTCCACCCCAGGCAGGGACGCCTCTCTGGGTAAGCACCGTGCCTTTCACCTTCTGGGTGGGAGTATCCCCAGGTTGTATTATTATTGTTGCTAGCAATATTAACTTCAATCAGTAGCACTTGTGCAGTCGGTGCATTTATCAATGGCAATTCCAAACTTGTTATATCTGTTGCCTTAATAAACTCTATTCTTACAACTGCACTTGTGCATGTGTTTCGGCGCAAGTCCTGGGTGGGACTCTGAGACAGACAAAGTTGTCTCTGAATCTGTTTCAGTGCAAGTCTTCTGTGAGACTCTGAAACAGGCAAACACTGACTCTGACAGGTGGCTGTGCTACCTCCCAGACACCCTGAAGAGCCCTTTCCCCCTCCTCTTTTCCCCTTTTTTCGCAACACTTACAAAATGGCATTGTTCTCCCCAGTGACCAGCCGCAGGTAAAGTCTCTCTGCGATGGACTATCTACCCTCAAACAAAAGCAGACACACACATCTGAACTAAAGTAGCAAAAAAGAATAAAAAAAACCATCAGCAGAAGAGGTGATGATATAGTACAGAGCAGATAACTAAGACCTTAATAATGAAGGCAGAATTTGAAGCAAACACTATTTCACATAATGTATAGCAAATATCACTTTATTATTATTTGTTGTTATTATTATAATATAACATACAATTATATTACTTCTGCTTTTTAAAAAGACCACTAATGTCTTTCTCCTTTCAAACAGGTACTAACAGATAGCATACTAACTTTTATTACTTTTATATACACATACACAAACACACACACACGCTCATCCATCCTAACTCAAAATGCCTGAAGAAGCAGAAAGTGACAAAACAGATAAATTACATCAGTTTATTATTGTCCAGCCTCACCTGGTAGAGAATGGCATGCAAGGAACAGAACAGAGTTCTGGTGAAAAAAAAAAAAAAA
>VZRW01013360.1:410530-422175 GCA_013398125.1 Aegotheles bennettii
AAAAAAAAAAGAAAGTTATTTCTCCTTGCAAATTTCAAAGCAGAGAGAATGATGGCTACCAGTTTTACGACATGCATGATGCTCCAGAGGGATCACAAAGAGACTGTCAAACTCATAACAATAATAATAAAAAACCAGTATTCTGCATATGACCTAGGATTTAAATTCATATCTTTCTGTTTTAATAAAGAGAGGTAATTGAGATATGGTATGAGCACACATCATGGAAGCAATCTATTTACTCATTATGAGAAGTCATAAATCTATCCCCAGGAACAGATGCAGATGCAATAGTCACATCATAAAGCAAACACAGTAAGCTGGTTTCAAATCCTGAGATCTGCTTCTATGAAGGCTGATAAATCTTTACATTATTTCACAGAAGTTCTGCCTTTCTCAGCTTGGCCAGGCCACTTAATTCTCCTTTATATTACTCTTACCAGCACTGGCTTTTTTTAATCCACATTCCCTCGCTTTGTTATAAAAGAATTATATGGAAAGACCACTGGAAATTCAACAGCTCTACATTCAATTTTGGAAGATACTCAGCCAAAAAACAGAGAGGGGGAACAGAGACAGCAGATGCAATGATGAGCACAAAGAAGAGTTATCAGTAAGGCCACTCCTTCCAAGAGTACCATTCACTGCATGAGGCAGGAGTTCTACAGAAAAAGCTGGTGTTAGATCATACCATTATAATGTTTCAATATGCATAACCACAACAAGGATAAATTAATGTTGCAGAAGCAACCATATCAATCCTTTAATTGATAGCTTTTTGGACATGCTCTCCAACAAGACTGCTGAAGGGAAGATGTCATGGATTTTGAAGGTCACCTGCAACTGCTCTAGAATTTGTGGAGAAGCCAGTTGGGGGTAGGAGCAGCGAGCACTCACCCACAGAAGACCATTCAGCTTCATGGTTAGAAGAGCGTAGGAAGAGACAGCAAACCATAAATGGGGAACAGAAACTTTCATTGGGGAACAATGAGGGGCAGAGGTTGAGGAGATGATAGTGTTTTTCGCTTTCATAACATCCTTGAACAGTAACTTGCCAATTCAGTCAGAAGAGGAACTCTTCAGTATTTAGGACAGCACACAACGGTGCAGATTAGCAATTACCATGCACTGGCAAGTATCACGCTGCAAGGTAACACCTCAGTTTCTCTCTGCTAACTCATTTGTGAGTCTATGCCCCAGGTAACACACAGTCAGTAGCGGGACTGGGCTGTGGCTCACGCAAGTATGATTTAATCATGAAAACCTACATCTAGCCCTACAGCACAGATGAAGGGAAAACTGGAGAATCAAGCAGATGGGACATGAGACAGACAGAATTCGCACAGCTCTTTTTTCCTTTTATTCTGGCAGCTGTCGACAAGGTCAAAGCCTTTTGAGATATGCTCATTTGTGTCTCACTCACTGAAGTCTTGGATACTTTTACTAGACCAAGATCCATAACCAGAATTAGATGCCAATGGCAATGGGCAGTGCCTGGGCATTACACTGGTAGCCAGATTTTACTGAAATCAACCACTTGTTTCGACATCAATGACTTGAAGTCAGGCCACTTGTTTCAGTGCTCCACTTTTCCCACCTCTCTTGTCTGGGGACAACGATCACCAGCTTTCTTAGAAATGTTTCAGTTTAGTACTGGCTGCTAACTGAGAACTCTGAGAAGTTACATAAACGAGTCAATATGGAAAAGACTAAGAAAAATAGAACGGCATTACTGACAGATTCACTTCTTTTCCTGAAATACCTCATTCAACCTTGTTCTCCGATTTATCAATACTTATTAGATACATTTTGGACTAGATGATCTTTCGAGGTCCCTTCCAACCCCTAGGATTCTGTGATTATTAATATCTATTTACAGTCCCAATACACTGTCAACTACTCAAAACATACTCCTTGATTTCTTACCTTTTTTCTCCTTGCTGTTATGAGTAAAATAATGAAACCCTTTAAGACTGATCTGATCTCTCTGGGGCAGGAAGGAGAAAAGGTAATTCCACAAGCCTGCTTTTTCTTTTCTTCACAAAGTACCAGGAAAAACTTGCCATTTCAGAAGGTACTGCTTCAGATTATCACCACACTGGTCCATAATCAAGCTACCACTAAACTCTAAATAAAAGTCTACAGTTTGAGTAAATTGCAAAACTTGCTCAAATTAATCAAATAGTAAAAGTCAATGTTTATCTTCCAAACATTCCAACCCAGAGATGACGCCAGAATAGTTTTGAAAGGCTACCTAAATATTTGCTCAATTTTTTTTGCATATTTTGCCATTTACCAGGTATTTTCTATTTCACAGATTTCACACCTATGAAAATAAAAACAAAATTTCAATTTAAGTAACTCAAGAATTTATAAATTATTAATTTTTCCCCATAAGATATGAAAGGAAATAAATCACAGCATTAAGCAACAGACAAATACTTGTTCTGCAGAGCATTCAAAAACACTACTGCAAATTTAAAAAAAAAAAAATCTCTATAGACAACAGTCCAGACATATCCTTCTATTTTTAATCAACAGTTCTTATTTCCTGTTCAAGCAGTTATGAGTTACTAAAAGGTTGTGTTTTAGATAAATGATCTTATGCTAAATATGTATTTTAAGCTGTCAATATAATCAATTTGAGATTAAATGCTGTGATTAATTGCACTGACAGTAATGGAGTTCCTGAAGCCCTAAGCAGTGTTTTTCATTAGGAGACAGAGGTTTTGAGCCTTAGAAACAAAATTAACATAACTAAGGTATCTTGCAATTATTTTGTACCGTATCACTTTTTTCATATGTTGGTGTGAACTCTCATAAAAAACCCTACTTATTCATCTACCTGTACATTTCCCACTGAAATAATTGTTAGAATAGCTACACAAAAATAATTTATTTCCGTAAGATCTCAGAACCATACGGAAAGGTCCTATTCTAAGTTTGTACATAATGAAGAATAAAAATGTGGACCTTGCCCTGAACAACTTACAAAGCAAATACACAAAGGAAAATATGAATAAACGTAAAATGAAAAAGGAAGTACAGATACAAAGATGTGTATTTTTGTGTATAAAACTGCACTACAGGAAGCTGACAGACGGCATGTTAAAACCACAAGTTACCATTTCTCATAACCATCACTGCTTGAATGAGGCACAAGAAGATGGCGATATCGTGACAGCTGAGACCTAAAGCATCAGAGGGAGCACAGAGAGACCGAGAAAACTTCAGGAAGTGGGATGATGGTGACTAACATACCATGTTGACAGGAAACAATCTACCTCTCACTGCTGAAAGGGATATGAGTTGCAGAGGAGTGGAGGGCAAACAGAGGTGGCATCACCAGATGAAATAATGGCAAAGTTTTCAGCTTTGGGAAAAACTTTTTCATTTTCTGAACTATCATTCCACTAATTTCTGCAGAATGGACAAGAGTTTTATTTGAGCTAACAGATACGAAAAAATATCTAAGACTCATTCATTACCCAGACATGAGGACTCAAAATAGGGCTGAGCTGAACTGGAATGCTAGGTCATAGGGCCAAATACACTACGACAAGGCAGTGGCACTATTCAGCAGTCCAAACAAAAATGAGAAGACAACCTGAGTTCCCTCAACAACAAAGCGTAATGAATGTTTTTTGAGGCTTGAAACGATGCACTTTTCAGTATATCCATTTCTTTGTCTTTTTTTGAGCTAGCATAATGGACATAGTAGGAAACAGATTTTTCAGAGAAGGAAAGCTAGACACATAAAAAAAAAAAAGAGTATCATATTAGCAGCCTCCAGTGACTAAAAGTCATAAGTCAAGCACTCATCAAATGCTTCTAGAGTAGCAAATATTCTTTAAAGACTTTTTAAAATTTCCTTTAATTTCAAGCCTTTAGGGTACACCTAATTCATTTGCACACCAAGCTTTCTATACTCATAAAAGTCTGCAAACTGCCTTTTTTAAAATGAGGGATTGTGGTTTTCCACCATATCATCTCTAAATGCCAGCAGCTGGGACTTCAAGAAACATCGAACACAACCTAATTAGCAGTAAAAAACCCACACAAAGTGGTATCATTTCATCATTTCTATCTTTAGTTCCCTACACAAGGCAGTCTTGTGCCATCATTTCATCTGCACATTTCTCCCTATTTTGCCCTCCCTCCCTTATGATTTGAGTTGAATCCATTTTCGAGATTCAAACAAATCTGTTAGAGGGGTAAAGACGCGTACGATTAAAATTCCTACAACAAGTAAGTGTTGTGCAAAACAGCTGGTCAGTCAGAAAGAGTGACCGATTAGTGCCCCCACAGAGAGAAAAGTGGGAAGAGTCAGACCTTAGCTAGTTTGTGTAATCCACACAGCAACAAGAGCGAATAGCCCGGTGGTTAGGCACCACATGCATGGTTCTGAGCTACTGACTGTGCTGCCACCTCTGGTCCAGACAAATAACCAAAACCATACGTAGATGAAAAGGCAAAGGATGCTGTGGCGTGGAAACTCATGGATCATGGGAGAGAACTGGGAGTGCCTGAATAAGGACTTCAGAAACTGCTGGGCATTTACTTTAGGACAAAAGTGTTCCCCACAAATCAGTAGGAAGTGAGATTTCACAAGCTCCATTGATTCTCTTACCAATAAAACACCTTCAGTATCTCTATTTTTACTAGCTAATTTTACGAGAGGTCCCTATGAATCTTGCCATGGGATCAAGCCAAAATTAACACACAAATAAAGTCTGGTTTTATGTCTTCAGCAGTGCCCCCTCATGTAATTTATGCTAGATTCCAGAAAGTTTACTGACATATGTGTTCAAACATTCATGCCTGATCAGGACTGCTAACCTCCTGATTTAAAGGCTGAAGGATCCAGGATCGCAAAACACAGCAGAGCACACTACAAAGCTGCAATTACTCTGTGGCTTCTGCCCCAGCACATGCACAAAAAAGCAGTATAAATATCAAGATACAACACTAGCACATTTGTTTAACATTACCATTTGGGGGCATTTTTTTAAAGTCAGAAATGTTGCTTAAAGGCAAAAGTACATTAAAAAAAAACTGATTATGCTTTATAAACAATGAAATCATTATTTCTAAGTGTTCCCGTAAGATTACACAACTGCAGGATAGAAAACAACTTTTCAGGATGTGACAGCTGTAGCTCCTACAGCCCAAGGCCTAAACATACTCACAGGCACCAGATGCGCGAGTGGTGTTGGTTCACCAAGAGAAGAGCCTGTTGTGTGCAGTTATGAACCACGCAGCCCACGATAACAGCAAGTTTTCATGGTGATCCCTAACTTGGGCATCAGCCCCTAGATGTGAAGTTTCCAAAACTCATACGTATTATGTTTCTCTAACTGTGTCACTTCACCCCTTCAACCACAGGTCTCCAAAAGACAACACTCCACCTTTCCTCAGACCTGACTATTTGATTCTTCCTGCCTATTCAGCAGCATTTGTTGAAAATCCCTGCACAACCCCACTAAGATCAACGGACTGGTTTGAACAAGAAACTATGACACAGACCAGAGCCCTACTAATCTCACTGTGCTCCTTGCAAAGCTGAACAAAGTGACAGCACTGTACAAAATGCAAGTTTCTGAATAAATTGTACACTTGGGAACCATAATCGTTGTTTACCAAAAAAACCCAATTTCAACACAACCAAAGAACACTTCACCACTTACAAAGATGAAAATGAGCAGACTGTTTCAAGAAAATACTTTAGAAGGCTGTACTTACAAATTTTTTAATTAAATAAATTGAAAGCCTTTATGTCATTATTACTGTGACCCTAAAAAGGACATATGTAATGTAAGTTTTTAGTTAAAGCTTTACATTTAACAGAAAGGTTTTTATGATGTGGCTAATAAGAATGTGAAAAAAAAAATTCTGATTACTGACTCCCTAAGAAAACACCACAGCAACACAGCTACGTACATGGTAAAAATGCAGTACATGAAACTGAATCCACAAATGAATCATAAATTAATTTAGTCCACCTTTAATGTTCCAAACAGAATACAAAGTACATGACACCCCTACAAATGAATTACTCCACTTCCCACATCACATTCTAGTCCTGAAAAAAACATTCAGAAGACTGGTCAACAAATTAAAAGGATGTAAAACAACATTAGTATTTTTTTATTCTCTGCTGAAGACAATTTTGGATATGTAATTATTTGTATACTTTTCTTCCCAACACTTAAAAGATAAAGTAATAATAATAGTACATGTACAACATCTTAAAATGTTGGTCCCCACTTGCATGAATAGATACATCACCCAACATTTATATGCCAGTCACTGATCTTCTTCATCTCTATCACGAAAATACCTGCTACTGCAGCAACCAATTATTGTTTTCTCTTTGCTTTATATACTGTTTCTTGCCACTGTTTTACTTAGTATTTGGCTGTATCGTTCTGTTTGCACCCACCTACAGAAGCACATATTTTTTTAAATCATAGCTTGTACACTTTGCTGCCAAATCTCTGTCTGCCTCACAAAGACACTTTCTTCATATGGCCCATGCTTCTATTTGTTTATTAAGAAGATACAAGTTTGTTTTTAGAAATCATATTGGTAGTTTTATTATTGCCGTTATTTTGAAAGTTGTACTACCTACGCAACATAATTTATTAAATAAAACTAAGAAACACAACTAAAATACTGGTTCCCTATCACATATTTTTGGCAACTCCCGACAAATGAGACAGAGAAAAGAAAAACACTTTACTACATGCTGACTGAAACTAAAGTACACTAGTTAAATTTGTATAGAATTCCAGGACTTCTGATACAGGAAAATATGAATTAAGTATAGGTGACACCTTTAAAAAGAGCATTATTATTGTGAGAGAAGTTACATGTATCAAACTAACAAACATGTACTTCCACTTCCTGAGTATCTGAAAACTGCTCACGTTTTGGGATATAAAATTAGCTGTATCAAATCTCATTCAATTGCTTCCCCAAAAGACCACATTCTATCTAGTACCAGCAGGTATCTATTCCAAAAGAGAAAAAGCCTTCTGAGTTAAAAGTGTAATTAATAAAATCTTAGTAAATAATGGAAATTTTAGTGACATTTGAAAAAATTTAACAACGTACTTTTCTTACAAAGTTATTGCTACTATGCTCCCACTTCCGTAGACATCTGTCATGTGGCAAAGAAATACCTTGGTCTTCAACAGGTGCATTTTCACTACAGAGTAAAGGGGGGGAAGGGGGGAATCCAAACAGACCCTCAAAATAAGGTGTATGGTCCTCCCTTGGTTTAATAAGTACTGCTAAACAACAAAGCAGGACTACAACTCCACAGTGTGCTCCGTAAGACGGACTTGCACACTATACGAAAAGTCACCATGCACATAAAGCCACCTATGTTCAGGTTTTTTGTTTTTCAGATTATTTTTTAAATCAAGATCTTCAAATTATCTACATAATACTACGTATACTTTAGCTGATACAGTAACAAGTTACTTACAGAAGAACCCAGCTTACAGGAACATTTTCCTCTAAACCTGCTCACAGATTCTGGGTTCATCAAGGACATGAAACTGCATAGGCAATTAACTTCTTAGACACACACTTAAATGTTTTCCTTAACTTAAGCATGTATGTTGGCTTCACACAACTGCCAAGACACAGGGTGTGCTCTACCAGACATTCCTTTCTAGCTTGTTCATTTACAATTACAGATCAGATTGGCAGTCAAAGAGCCAGAGTTAAAGTCAAGCTCAGTTTTCAGTAGCACATTAACCTACTTCTTTCACTTGTACAAAATTGCACTATACGAACTCTCACTTTTTGAAACGGACTTAGACCACAGTCAGCATCACATTTTTTTTCACCTTAAGTGATAGTCCAACAGGAAAAACAAGTCTATGAACTTCCTCTCAATTAAAAAGCTACTGAAATCTCACACACTGATTGCCAGCCTGCATCTGCTGATTTATACTTTCCAAGAAGAGAGAGAATCACCAAAATGTCCTTTAAAATGGCTGCCATCTCCTTCTGTTCTAAAAGCCCAAGGCTCTTACTGTCCTCTATCAAGATACACTCCTTCACTTATTCATACTGAAGTGAAGCTGATCTTAGAAAAGACAGTGGCTTCTACCACCTAACACTTTTTTGCCCTCTTTCAAGAAATCAATTAATTCAACTCTGTCCTACTGTAACCAGCAGGAAGAATATGAAAATAAATCCTCCTCCCCTTTTGTTCAACTGGTTCAATTTAGGACTGCAAATGTTACTAGCACAGTAGTATGTCTATAATTTTTCACCACCCTAAAACACAAATTTATCTGCATACATGCACTGTGCACCTGCACACCTTCAGATTCCTTCTAAAAACAACTTACCCCTGAGTTGGCAACAGTAACTCCCTCTTTGGAAACTGCTATCTTCCTGGAATAGTTACTTCACTACTCTGAAACATCTCTCATACAATACTTCACCTACACTCCTCTCCCTAGCACTACCTATACACTGATGATGCAAAAACATTTTTTTGCACCAAAGCAGGAGCTTCCATCTGCCAAACCAACTAAGCTCTGCCTCTTAAAAGCAACTGTAACAATCTGAGAACATATATTAAGCTGATAAAGTTGATAAATCAATGTCTAAACCGCATTTCTTTATTCTTGTCTGTAGTATTATACTATGACACAACAATTCCGGTCAAGGAAATTGAACCCACAAGCAACTGCACAATACATGGACCTGTCGGAGCAAGTCCAGAGGAGGGCCACGAAGATGATCAGGGGGCTGGAGCACCTCTCCTATGAAGACAAGCTGGGATAGTTGGGGTTGTTCAGCCTGGAGAAGAGAAGGCTCCTGGGAGACCTTAGAGCACCTTCCAGTACCTGAAGGGGCCTACAGGAAAGCTGGAGAGGGACTTTTTGTGAGGGCATGGAGTGATAGGATGAGGGGGGATGGGTTCAAACTGAAAGAAGGCAGATTTAGACTGGATATTAGGAGGAAATTCTTTCCTGTGCGGGTGGTGAGACACTGGCACAGGTTGCCCAGAGAAGCTGTGGCTGCCCCCTCCCTGGCAGTGTTCAGGGCCAGGCTGGATGGGGCTTTGAGCAACCTGGTCTGATGGGAGGTGTCCCTGCCCATGGCAGAGGGGTTGGAACTGGATAATCTTTAAGGTCCCTTCCAACCCAAACCATTCTCTGAATTTTATTTTCCTTTAGGAAATAATATCACTCATTCTGTAAGACAACAGCAGGCAGACACAGCTGCTGGGGTAAAGTCTTAGCTTTTAACAGTCTCTGACACGTTCAGTCAAAGTATTATTTTAATCCAAATAAAGGCCTATTTCTGAAGGTGGATTTAACGTATTGGCCCGAATAAGTGTTTGTACCTAAGTAAACGTGACACTTTTATGAATGTGAGTAAAGCTTTGTATTAAAATGCATAAGTACTATAAAGTTACAATTGTTACCTATTAAGAAAGAATTGTAATTTAAAGTCACATGAAATACAGTAACTTGCACTATGTAAAGAAAAGTAAACCCACGAAGTATGTCAGCATTAATGTTAGTGACTTCTTTCAAAAATATGTAACTGTATCCTTCATTTTGGACACTGAGGCTTTTGACTAGGCTTCTGTGAACATAAAAACACAAGACGCTCATTCTCAACAGAGCAACCCCATCCTTTGGAGATGTTAAATGGCAATTTTCATTTCAAGTTTATGACTCTAATAACCACATGGTCCTAAATTTAACAACTTTCAAGATAATACTGTAGCATTCTACAGGACGATCTGAAAGACAGAAACTCCTTTATAGGCATGAGGTCTAATACTACTAACAGTAATAAAAGTATTTCACAAAATAAAAGGCTTTTTAGTAACTTCTAAAGCACTCACTTTGGATTCTCACTATCATTTTTATCAAACAATTACTTCATGCGCTTACACATACACAGTAATTAGGCTCTTACATCCACTAACTGTGCTCCTTTGCTCTTCAACTCATTTGAGATTGAGGCACAGACTGTCAGTTATTTAGGTGCCCCTGACAATTTTACTTAGATACCAAAACACCTTTCAGGATCTAAGTTTTATAATTTCCTTTCAAAATATTTAAGCTTGAAACAGCTTTTCAAAGAAATATTTACCAAGCACCAACTCATTCTCTCAAAATAACCAGAAAATTCATGTTTTACAGGTCTGTACACAACACCCGATATCCCTGCGCAACGTCATAAATACTGATTGTCTACTATAAACTCATAAATCTTATTGTACTACATCTATACAATTAAGCATCTTGTATAGCTTGATAATATATATACATACCCAATACTAAAATGTATATGACAGCATAGCACCATAAGCACAAAGAATACCATAAACATCACTACAGCAAGTATTCTGGTGAAATAAAGACTGCGAAATGAAAAAAGCTCCTGCTTTAATGAGGTCTTTGTTCTACTCTGAAATATCCTGCTCCCCTGTTAAAACTCTGTGGATTATTTTGCATAACAATGCCTTCATACCAGGAAGAAACCTGATTAAAGCTGAAGCTGATTTACTTACTTTAATTCCTACTGCAAGACAGGCCTTCAGAAGAGCACGTTACTGTTTCAACAGTCTTTAATTCCTTTATTATGATAAGTATAACACAAAGGACTGAAAGAACTGAATTCTGTGGTTTACTTGCCTAGTGAAGCTCTTACAAAGCACGTATTTTCACACTTCCTAAGAATCTTCCTCTTTCTCCCATATATTTGCAAGTTAGCAGAACAAGAAATAAAACTCTGCAAAGCTTAGTCCTACGAGAGACACAGAAGAAACTGGAGGGCTTTAGCCCAGTGAAAAGATAATTGAGGGAAGACATATCAACAGCCTTCTAACACGTCATGGAAGGACAACAGGGCAGTTAACATCCATACGTGTTAAGGGCAAGACAAACGACATCACCTACTAAACCAAAAAGAACTCAGGTTGGACTGTAGTTATAAGAAGGCCGTGAATTTCACCAGAACCTCCTTGCAGAGTGCTCCAGCTCTCGCACAAGTCTTGGGACCTGCAGCCCTACGCCCTGACCAGCACCAGCCACCTTGGCTGCAGCTGACGCTGCTTTCCTCCCACCCTGACTGAAATCCTGGACTAGGCATGAAGAGAACTTCCCAACAGTAAGGGCAGTTACTATTCTTCTCACACCGTGTGCCAACTCCACATTTTGTGACACGACGTGTGGCAGGGAGCCATCTGATCTGCCTTGTGGTACAGAGGGAGAAGAGGACCTGTGAAAGCCCATCCCAAATCATTCTTCTGTTTCATTTACAGGCAGGAATAACGTCCTCATTTGGACGACTGGCTGTAAGCTTCAAGCATCTTGATCGTGTGTCTTCCTCCCGTTTTTAAGAGGCTTTCCAGGCTCACCAGGGCCCTAACGCCAACTGCAGACCAGGCAGCACATCTGCTGCTCCACGCTGCTGCTCCCAGCATCAAAGGGGACTGTTCTGGCACGCACCGCTCCGTGCCCACGCTGCCACCGCCAAAGCCAGGGGACGGGCACGGGCAGGGCCCGGTCGGGACCCCGCGGGGCGGGTCGCAGCCTCCCAAGCCGCAGGGCCAGGCCGCCCCCCCGGTGCCCGCAGCACCGCAGCCGCCGGGCGCG
>VZRW01013360.1:422810-444139 GCA_013398125.1 Aegotheles bennettii
TCCCCACGGAGCGGCTGCAGCGGCCGCGCGCGGTGCTCTGGGCTTCGCCAGCGCCGACAGCGCCGGGGCCCGCAGCGCTCCCGCATCACGGGGATGGCCCAGGCCTCGCATCATCTCTGTAGCCATGGGCAGGGCTCTCTCCAGCAGTTCCCTGTCTTCCTTGAACTGTGGGGCCCAGAACTGGGCACAGTACTCCAGGTGTGGCCTCACCAGGGCAGAGCAGAAGGGGAGGAGAACCTCCCTGGACCTGCTGGCCATACTCTTCTTAATGCACCCCAGGATACCATTGGCCTTCTTGACCACAAGGGCACATTGCCGGCTCACGGTCAACTTGTCCACCAGGACTCCCAGTCCTTCTCCCCAAAGCTGCTTTCCAGCAGGTCAGCCCCTAACCTGTGCTGGTGCCTGGGGTTAAGTGATGGGACATGGGCCCAGAGGGGTCCCGTCGACCTGGCAATTACCGCACGCCCCGCACGGGCCCCTCCCCGGTGTCGTTTGTGCCTTACAGAAAAGTTCCAGCTATTTCCAGGTTCAAGAGACCGGAGCATCAGCAGCTGGAATGCCAACAAAATTACTGAAATGTGCGCGTTTCCCCCCTCCGCTGCTGTATCCACACTCGCCAGGAGCAGCCACGACCCCGCAGCTGGATCTGCGGGCACACAGTCATCCCTCGCGCCCAGCGGAGGTGGAAAATGGCAAGGGCTGTAGGAAAGGGCTGCCCCAGGCACCTCTGCATCTCTAGAAGCACTGTATATTTTTACATATACTGTATATTTTTTATACATATAGAATAAATAATAAATATACACAGACTGTATGTTTTTTACTGTATATTTTTGCATATAAAAGGTATTTGCATTTTTTTAGCTCATCCCGGATCTGGAAATGAAATAAATTTCAGAGAATAAGCCACCTCTACATGGGTGCTTTCTCCAAGGCACCCACCTACAGCCCGTCACCTTGGAAATAGCGTGACTGATTCTGCTGTTGCTTTCAGTGGGAGCTTCAGTAGCAGACCTTGAAGAGATCCCGTGCAGCTTGGCTTTATTGCATCCAAGTTGTAATTCCACCTCAAAAGAGAAAAAGGATCATTGTAACCCAGATCAGGACCCTAATCCTGCCTGCAGCGTGGCCCCACAAACTGCCCTGCCAGCACGGAGGGATAAGTCAGCAGAGGAGCGGATACCACAGAAACGGCAACGGCGCCAGGACCCCTGCGAACTCTGCCCTGGGGCTGTAGGGCATCCAGGGGTGAGTTTCTTTCCTTGCTCCACTTTGCATAAATAATTGATTGGGATACAGAATCAGAAAGATACCACTTCACAGCTCAATGGTTAGACCGCTCACCTGGAATGTGAAGAGGGATGACAAAACAGGGCAGAACTGTGCTTCCATCACACTGTGCTTTCAGAAGAGCTGGATAAAAACGAACTTTGCCACTGACAGCAAATACCACATTTCCTCTGGGATCTGCTGTCGTAGGCTTGACAAGAAGCCTGCAGGTTGTCATTACAAACCTGCTTGTTTGCCCTTTAACATTCAAATTGTCTGCACTGCAATTGAAGGTAGGTAGCGACAAACTGGGCACCTAACAGGGCTTCTTTTCCTGTTAAGCCCATCCATGATGGAAACAAAAGCTATAAACACCTTTATATATACCTACAGGAAAAAAATCTGGCTCCGTGAATTGGTGTATCCAGAACAGTAGCTGAGCAAAGGGTGTTAAGTGCCTAAAGTTGCCCAAGTGCTTCCGAGTGAGCCCAGCTTAACGAAGCATTTCCTTGACCTTCATTCTAATGTTCATTCCCCACAGCCACATCAACTGTCGTTTTCACACACAGAGTCTGACAGAAAACCACAGTATTTGCTGTACCAAAAGCTAAACTATTATTATTGTTTAAATTAGTTCGGCCATACAATAAAATTAATTGTATCAGGATTTTATTTGTTAGCTTTGGCTTTGATTCTGGTAGGTACCCCACTGGAGAAGTGCGTATAGAATTACGTTACATTATTTGCCTTTTTTTTTTAATGGAACAGTAATCTAGCACTTAGCCAAGCATTAGCTTTTTCTGCCAATATATCTCAATTGTGCATTTGAACAGTATCTGCTTATCTTGAGAAGGAAGTTGTCCACAGTTACCGTGTAACATATCTATCTATAGCAAATACTGCCTTTAAAAACTTACACATCGTGTAATTTATGTATGACTGCCTCTTTTTAAAGAATCACATATTGTCAGTTTTTTAGTGTCCTTTCCCTTTAGCTTAGGGGTTGGCCCAGCTCTATCTTAAATTGTCTTTGTCTACAGTGGTATCAGAGTTTTGTGGTCATTAATTTTAACTCTTTAGTCCCTTATCAGTGCTACCTTTGTTTTGCACGTCCTTACATTTCACAAGTCAAATGAGGTTTTGTCTCTGCTTATTTCACTCGGAGATTAGCTTCTCAAATACAATTCTTTCAGAAGTCTACCTGCACCATAATATCAGTCTAATACTTGCCAGACTATGGATAAATGAGAAGGAATGCTATATATTATTAGGACAATCTGCAGCTGTGACATCAAATCTTAGTAAATGTAGTTACCGTTAAGTACTACTTAAATTCCTCACCAGAAATACCACATAAAAAAGGATTTGCAATTAAAAGCAGATATCACTGATATAAAGGTAAACACATGAATAATTTAATTATCTCGAAACCATAATTGCAGGTCCCCTAGGAAATTCTGATCTAAAAGCCTGATCTGCCAAAAGCCCCCAGACAACCTGAACTCTGTTCTGTCAGCAAGCTGTGCAGTAATTATGGAATTGAACCTAAGAACTTTTCAATTAGATTAAATCGATTTAAAGTAAAACTGTAGTATACCTTGATGACATCAACAAAATAACTGAAGAATATTTAAAGAACAGCAGTAGTTTGAGTCAACTGGTCTAGCAGTAAGAATCTTTTCTGCATCCAAGAGACATTTCTAACAATCATATAGTTGCAGCAAGTTATACACCAAGAAGAATTTAAATTTGTTGAATACTTTTAGTGCCAAAAGGACTTCACCGAGAAGTTTCCTGATCTGCTCATTTGACCTTACCTATCATGAGGCAGAGCTGGTGAAGCTAATCACCGGCTAATTTCTTCATGTGTAATTTATGCATGTAATTTCAATTACTCTAGACATGTGGAGTATGGAGAATGTGAGGTGTTGCTCTGCTATTTAGTACATTTCAGTGCAAACAGTACTTCATGAATTTAAACCTACATACTTTAACTGATTACTAGCGTAACTGATACTATCTGAAAACTCGCTTTGTGCCTAAAGGGTAAATGGCCTTAAGCATAAGGAGGACACATTTGCATACCAAACAAAGCAAAGTAATACCCAAAACAAAAGGAAAAACAAAATTTGCTTTGATCGACATCAGTGCTACTGTATGTTTTCTATCTAGTGTCCAATGCCAGGGCTGGGAAAGTGTTGTGTGAGATGTTCTGCAAACCTCGACCTAGCCTCTGCACAAAGAATTTACAATATAAACACGTGTGTTTGCACATGAGGGTCAGTTCACCCGGAAACTTCTGTAATTGCAGCTGCCCAGCTGTGCGTGCCAGGCCACAGCACGTGCACAGGTCAAGGCCATTTTCTGTGTGGTGAGCGCCGAAGCATCTTGAGTGGTTTGATTGCACGTGTGGTTGTACAGTCACACGCTGGGACACCAAAGGGGAAACGGAAAACTGAGAATGTCTTTCAGTATCAAAGTAAGGGAGAAAATGGAGATGACAAAGCAAGTTTTTCATGTTTTGAAAAAGGGTTTCGACAAGATGATTAGAATGTGCCTTTCTAAAGCATGTTAGAGAGGAGGGAGTTAGCCATCCGCACTGATACCTGAAGGGACATACATCTTCAGTTGTCATTACAGAAAATTTCTGCTAATAAAACTCAGACTTTTTAGTTTTTTACATTTTAGGTGATTTCTGCCTTGCAGGCCTAGAGAGTTCAATAGTTGGCTGCCTTTCACAGTCCATGCAGTGAGTCCATGAGTGTAACAATTCCCTCACCACTATTTTGAGGGAACATTCACTCCTTATTGGTCTTTTTTTACACCAGAATAATTTCCACAGGTCACTTCATCGGACCAGCTTTTCTTTTTTTAGTGCTTATTATGGTCTTATTCCTATGCTTATTTCTGTGTATACACTGATGCTTATCTCTTCTCATTTGGATTTTTTTTATTTTTATTCTTTAAAATTAGTAAAACCCATACCAAAAACATTCAGTTGTTATAGCATGGAAGAATGAAATCCTCTTTTTGTGTACATGGTGGGTAGAATTTCAAAAACTGCTGTTTCGGAGTCCTCATCTTGTTGAAACTGTGCCTCACAGTTTGAACAGCAGAGAATTTTTTATGGCTTGAGCTCCATTCTGGTTCCGTTGAATGCGCAGTCACTAGCAGGCTACTAGCAGGCTAAAAATACTGGTAGGAAATGGAAGGGCCAGAACTAGCTCGCTTCATATAGGACTCTGAATAGCTCTTACAGGTTATGGTTGTTACCTACTGCTTTTGTGTGTGCAAAACGCTAGAAACAGAATTGTCATGGTTCCAGTATTGACTGGGTGATCCCTCCCTGCTACTTTATTTTTAGGTGGTACTGCAAGAAGACTGGTCTTACACAGGTTAATTATAGATCTTACATAAATGTTCCTATCCAAAAGACCCATGCATTTAAATTCTAGGTTGAGAATGGATTCAGCCATTGTATCTGCCCTCTTTATTTCCCCCTCTTTGTTCCTTCTGGGACTAACTTGCAATATTACTAGAAAACTGCCATTCTACCACACCATAATGGGTAGTTTCATGGGCACTGCTCTCTGTGGCTCAGCTATTAATGAATAACAACAGTTCTCCATGAAGTGGATGCCATTAGCAACAATACTTTGAAGGCCAATTCCAGCAGCATTAGTGGCATATGTGTATGAAATTATTTAAACCGACCTCCTCCACGTGGGTGCTGCTTATTCGTTGTTTGTGGGGTGCCTGTCCCAGATGCATCTGATCATGGCTAGAGTTCCTCAGCACTAACTGTAAAACTGGCAATGACCTAAACTCCTTGATACGTGAACAAAGTTTCATTCTTTTCAACAGGTTTCACTGTGCTAGTTCCTTTGGAATGCAAACGTGCCACGGACAGGCAAAATATGAGAAATTCCTACGGGGTTATCACTTTCATCTCCTCTATGTAGCCAGCATGGAGGAAAAAAAGGAAACCTACCTTATTGTGTGGAGCAAAACTCTGCTTCAAATCATCCAGCAGCTGTTTCCAGTGTATGAAGATGACCTTGCCTGGAGACAGAAAGCACATTCTCCATGCACTATGAAAGCTAAAAAAAAAGAATAACAAATATTTACTCAAAATTCTTGGCTTATGAAGAGGATTGAGACACCATTTTCAGACAGGACTCTGCTTGTTTTTGTGAAACTCTACTTGCAGTTTTATTTTGTAGGAATAAACCACAAAATCACTTTTGATAAATTTATTATCTTTATATTAATTAGGTAACATCAATTTGCCTAGAATGCATCTAGGTTGACATTCTTAATTCAGTGTAACCCTCTGAGGCTCTTTGTTTAAGAAACATTTCTGTAAAGCAGTTCAGTTTATTTCAACAGATGATTAAGGGAAACATAATGCTTTCAAAAACAATCTTATGATTGTTCCCCTTAGCAGCCCAATCCATTCTGGGGAGAAGTGCTTGATCGGAGGTAACCTTTGCAGCAGACAAATGCCGTTTGTTGTCCCCATGAAAAACTGGTCCAAATCCAAGTTAAAAACCTCTAGCAAAAAATAATTATAAATTCTCGTGTACTCAGTGGCGGGCATTTGATAGCATATGGCAGCTAAGTATGCCAAGGATTCTTCAGAGCATACGCCATCACTTAGCAGCTCCTAGATGCCAAACTGCTTGTGCTTGTGACATCCCTCAGGGACCAAGCTTCTACCCATGCCCTCTACAGGCCCTAAGCTGGTCTTTTCCTGCAGTTTCTCCTTTTCCTAGACAAAGGGCACCCCCACTGTAAGAGCTCAGCTTCTCCATGTTTTTTGTGATAATACTGAGACTTCTTCTCTTGCATGGACTATGCCATCATGTGGACCACAAAGGATCTACCTTGAGGTTTGATGGGCTGCCTTGACTCAGACATTTCTACACGCTCCATAACTAGAGTTTTGCATATTCACTCTTCTAATTTTAATGTCATCTTCATCTTACTTTTATGTGATTTTCTAAATGTAATCTCAGGTTAAAAAAATTATGTCTTGACAAACATACATGTGCTTTTGTCAAACCTCTGACTTTGATGAAGAAAGAAAAGGCCCAAACACCATCACTGTAGATGCTGAAATACTACATGAATGTTGAAGGAGAAGCCACTGTCTGAATATTCACCCACCATTCAAGGAGTCACACACACACCACTCAGGTCTTTAACAGCTAGGACCAGAGTCCCTTTGCAGTGGGTGACTCCAGCAAGCCCACGGGTGCCCCTTTTGACTATACACACACACACACACACACACACACTCTTACTCTCGGATGTGCTTCGCCCTTCTTCAGGCTTGACCCTAGGTTTCCTGCAGCAGAGCCTCAGGCATCAGGTCTTATAAAATTAAATAATTTAATTGAAAGGTGCAGCAGCGGGGTCAGCTGAAGCTGCATGCCTGCAGAGGGGGACCCTGAACAAAGAAATCCCTGGGCAATTATACCCTCGAACTATACAGCTGCCCCTCACGCATTGTTCACGCGCTGTTCATGCATCTTTTAGTCCAATGGTGATTTTTGGTCTGGGGTCTTCTAACACCTTACTGGATTCTTCTTCTGTGTCCAGGCAGGCAGGCAGACCGTTGACTGCTCTTATCTTGTTGATTTGCAGTCTCTGCTGACAGTTGAGCCCCCTTATCTTCTGGTTTAGGCTTCTTTTGCACCTGCACTCCCCCAGAATGTGGGAAACTGAAAAGTCCCAGACTTAGGAAAAACATTTCTTAACAATGACCAAGACATCAGTGTGTTATCATCCTTTTTCTCATACTTAAAAGACAAAACACAGCACTGTACCAGCTACTAGGAAAATTACTAAGAAAATTAACTCTATTGCAGCCTAAGGCTTCAGCACATCTAGCTACTGATGCTAAGTACGTAAAGCTAAGCAAACAGCATAAATCACACAGTATTACAACTAAGTAACTTATTCCAATTGAAACTTATTTATTTAAGCTAAACAACTAGTATCTCTCAACATGAGGCAGGGTTTGTACAAAAAGGTACTACTTTTATTAGACTAAGTGATATATTTGGAAAAAAAACACCCCAACTTTACAGTCCTTTATGAGCCCTTCTTTTCAGCAAACCTGAAAGATCTTTTAATTTCCACCAACTCAAGCTTATGCTTTATCCAAATTTGTCCAACATATTTTACTACTTTGCCATGGCACTCTATAACCAATGTCCGTATTAAATAACCAACAACACAAAGGAGTCCCACACAGACTTTGGGTTTAGCAGGTTTTGATCTGAAGCGTTTACTTTTGGTTAAAGCACACACTGTATAGAGTGTCCCTGTGAATTCTCATGTGGGCAGGTTATGGCTGCTATCATTCATTCTTTCCGACAGACATGATGGAAGGGAATATCATGCCATTAGTCCTCCACAGGCACCTCCATTGACATGAGTGGACACTGTGCCCTCACAGCCTAGAAGGCCAACCATATCCTGGGCTGCATCAAAAGAGGTGAGACCAGCAGGTCGAGGGGGGTGATTCTGCCCCTCTACTCTGCTCTGGTGAGACCCCTCCTGGAGTACTGTGCCCCCAGCACAGGAAGGACATGGACCTGTTGGAACAAGTCTAGAGAAGGGCCACAAAAATGATCAGAGACCTGGAACACCTGTCCTACAAGGAAAGGCTGAGGGAGTTGGGGTTGTTCAGCCTGGAGAAGAGAAGGCTCTGAGGAGACCTCATTGCCGCCTTTCATTACCTAGAGGGGGTCTGTAAGAAGGATGGGGACAGGCTTTTTAGCAGATCCTGTTGTGATAGGATGAGGGGTAATAGTTTTAAACTGAAGGAGGGTAAATTTAGGTTGCATATAGGGAAGAAGTTTTTCACCATGAATGTGGTGAAACACTGGAACATGTTGCCCAGAGAGGTGGTGGATTCCCTGTCCCTGGAGACATTCAAGGCCAGGTTGGATGGTGTCCTGAGTATATCTGGTCTAGTGGAGGATGTCCCTGCCTATTGCAGGGGAGTTGGACTAGATGACCTTTAAGGTCCCTTCCAACCCAAGCTATTCTGAGATTCTGTGATTCTGTGAAAGGTGTGGAGAGCTGCAATAAGAAGAATCTCAGTAGTACAATGCTCAATCCAGTCATCGTAAGGAGCTTAGCACCAACGAAAGGCAACATATCTGCTATTACCAGGAGTAAGCACATACTCAATCCATATGACTACTCACTCACTCTCTAAAACCAGTTTAAAAGACTCAGCTGACAAGATGCTGCACAAGAAGCAGTTGCTGCTGCTATCCCAGAAAACCCATTGAACAGCCATGAAGAACACATGTGCAAAAAATTGAACCTAGCTCGCATCTTCCCGCCAGTCCTGTGACAGTTCACCAGTTCTGTTGCCATCAGGTCTCCTGGAATCATTAAAAAGCCACAGGTCATAGTTTTGTTCAAAAGCAAAGGCATCAATCAGCTCTGCTGGATGCGTGTCAGAATTTGAACAGAAAGACTTAATAGGATCATTTTTCATAGTTATCACTTTAAAATACCTAGCTGCTGAAAGCAGACATGTATCAGAAATTAATGGATACATAATATTATTCTTGATTAAATAATTGTTGTTAATATTACATAAATGAACTATGAAACCAGTAACATTTCCTTTCATTAGTTTGAAAAGGCCACGGATATAGATATTACTAAAAAATGTGAAGAGCCAGGAATATTGCACCTTACTGTGGCATTACCTTGTAACTACAGCTGTGAATTCGAACATCAGCTGAGTGACTTAAAATTTACAAAATAGGGAAGGATGAATGCAATACGTGGTTCTTATTTAAAGGGATTCTCAGACTGACTCTGAAGTACCCTAGAGCTCTAAACTGCAAACCATAGGGTTTGATCTACATTTCTTTTGACCTTCCTTGGGCAAAAGGCATTTGTTTTTTGATGGCATTTTTGAGGAACACAAATTCCTACTTAAGATCCTGAGCGTTCTTGTCTTAGTGACCTCAGCATTTGGACTAATCCTGCTCACCCACTCATTTTTGCTCAGTTGATCACTATGGCATAAGTCAGGCAGGATTTTTCTGCACAGCTTGTTAAACATGCCAATTTGATGGGCTGTTTTGGGAAAACATTTCTGCTCTTGCTGTTTGGTTTAGCAGATGCTGGGTTGCAGTTCTGTACTTGTAGCATAGGGGATTAAGGAGACAGAAGGAACTCCGGGACGGAGTATGGCAATTGTCCAGTGTAAACCCAGCTGCATCCAATAGGCATTCCCATCAAGGACAGTCCCCAGTTCAGTTATCCATTTGCCAAATCAACTTGACATCATCTTCTGCTTAGAAAAATAACCATCCCTCTTCTGAATTCAAGGAACAGGATTAGCTGCTACTGAAAATACAATGAAGAGAATGGAAGGAAACATGTAACAGCGCAAAGCAGATCAGAATGATAAGATACAAAAGTTTCCTAAGTACACTGCTTTGTACGTTGTAAATTGCTGAGTACAAAGGAAAACATGCATCGAAAATTACTAAAATAAGCACAAGCCAAACTTTACATCTCTAGCTGGCACAGCTAATAGACACATGAGAAAAGCACTAATAAATAGAGGGAAAATTCTGAGGGGATCTTTAGAATTTTCCATCTGTCATGGAGTAAATAGGTCTTATCTTCTTGTTCATTTACCTCTTGATTTATATTAAATGCTTTCAAGTGTTTCCATTTTGTAATTTTCAAATACAAGAATAATTAAACTTTGATTTATGTGAGTTACACAAACACAGGTAACTTAAATTTTTGTCTAATCTTTAAAAAATCTGTACTGACCATCAGCACTCTGCTCTATCACAGATATTCAGAAAGTGAATAGAATGTTTTAGCTTGAAAATAATACCTGCCTGAGTTTGGGGGTTTTTGGGGGGTCTGAATAATGCAAGAGGAAGAGTGAAAAAGCTTCGATGTTGGTTGTAGTTGTGTTTTTACTGTTTGTAATACTGGGTCACAGAAGATGCATAGGTTTTACAGCCCCACTATAAAACAGCTCTTTATCTTTTCTCCACTAATTCTGTGGTGTCACATTTAACAAAACTAGGAAACTGGAGATAATATGGATGTTTGCAGATTAGATGTCAGGTAATAAATAACACTAATTTCGCATACCTACAAATGCAAAGGCTCCTTATCACTGTTTAAGTTTCTTGGTCTTTGTAATGCCTGCCAACATTTTAACCCAGGCAAATTACGGTATTGTTTTTGCTGTTTTTTCACTGGGATAAAATACACAGTCGTAATATCCTTTTATCAGATTTCATGGTATAAAAGGGCTTTAGTGCTTAATTCAAGCTGTATGTTGCTGAGGCAATTTCAACGCCCCTGTTTTGGAAGATGTATTTATCTTACCTTTTAATTTTCTTTTCTTTCCACAGTGGTCTAAGTACCACTTGCCCAAGAAGATGCAGCTGTGACCCTACCCAGTCAGTGCAATGCTACAGAGCTACAGAGATCCCCAGAGAGATTCCTTCCACCACCAGGAGACTCTACATCAGCCACAGCAAAATTAAACAACTCCAGGTAGGAAAAAAAAAAAATCCAGTAAAAGTACTTTCTGTAGTGCTTCCCAGATGGTGATGGCTTTCAAGTGCAGGGAGAATCTTATTCCATGTTCTAAAAACTGATGAAATGCTGCCAGATCTGGCTTTATTCTTACTTTTTAAGGATATGTAAATATATTCCTGTAGTGTTTTCACCATCCTGCAGTCTCTGAGCATGAGTTCACACTCCTACAATGATATTTTGTATACAACTCAAAAAATTTAAATTTGTAAATAGCAGCCAGATATTGACTTGGTTTTTATATGGTCAAATAGCCATTGATTTCCAGAGTTATTTTTAAACTTTAACGTTAAAGCTTTTGTTACTTTTGATACAATATAATACTTTTTCAGAGTAAAGGGAAAGGTTTTATGTAGCTAGAATCATTTCCCTAATGAATGAAACTGAAGTTTTTTCCCCCTCTTGAGTTGCAAGTCTCAGGTACAACTGCTAGTAGAAATGGCAGAGGAAGAAACTTAGAGTCTAAGGCAGAGCATGAGATGTTTCTAAAGCAATTTCAGCCCTATCAAATAATCCATATGAACAACAGCAGCTTCTAACTGAAGCTGCCGACTACCTGTGTTATTAAAAGAATTTATTCTGGGTTTCTTGAGGCATCACTGGATTACATTATTAAAGGCATGATCAGCTTCTGCTCGTTTTGCACTGCAGTCTGAAATGGTGCTTCTTTGTTTCCTACCCTGAAATATATTTATGTAATAAATTTAAATTCTATAGATAGAAACAAGGGAAATACAACCACCTGCATTATACATGCTTGCTGTGTATCAGTTTACTACAAATAATAAGAAATATTCAATTAAAAACAGATACATTTTCTCTTAAGTATGCTTGTTCTCCTACAAAGAATATAACTTTAATTGCTCTGAAATGCATCTTTGATTTTGCTCTCAGGATTGAATGAAATGGGCTAAAAGGCAGCTTATAGTAGCATCTGGATACCTGTTGCACACTGAGAAATAGTGATTTTGGAATTTAACTGAGAAAGAGCTTACCTCTCTTTTAGCTACTAATATCTCTGGTTTTCTTGCTTTATTCACATACCTACAAGAGTCAAATCTCATTGGCATGGTTTAGCTATATCAATGTGCTCTAGTTAATCAAAAGGTCTGTCAAATGGATTATTAGGAATAACATTTTCTGTGGAAAAAAAAAGGTATTATTTTCTTTCCACGATAAGGAAGATGAGACGTTTTTCCTTTATTAGGCTAATGGCCCATATCTGTCAGCTACTTCTCAGTTACTAGTAAAGTGGCCTTAGGTTCTGACTAGAGGAAAAGACAAGGGTTTGTTATAAATGTTGGATATAAGTGAATAGAGTAGTGGAATAAATATTTTATTACTGTTCAGAACAACTGGTGCATCTAAGGAGAGAGTTTTACACTTTAAACATTAATTCAGCTGAGCAATCAGTATGCCTTAACTCTGCTACTGACTTTGCACTGAAAGGAAATAAATCCTTTCATGCTATCTGCCTGTAGATTCTTTCCCTAAGATTAGATTTGGTCTGTGAATATATTTTTCATTTTTCTTCCCATGCAACAAATTATGCTTCCGAGGTCTTGACATCATAAATACATATGCTTAGCTTTACACAGCTGTGCATGTATCATAGTGCTTGTAGAAACAGGTTTTGATTTGTGCTTGTAAAGCACATGACTGGAAGCACTACAAGAACTCTATAGGGCAGTTTTCTGTTTGGGCTTTTTTTTCATTTTTCTTTTTCTTTTTTTAAAATTCCTTCATTTACCTAATCTTGGAGAAAATAACGTATTTCTAAAAAGAAGTTGAATAGAAGCCTAGAAGCCTAGATTTTCCACAGCTGACCTCCAAAAGACTTCTTTATATAGCATTCACATATACTATGGTTTGGCAATTAGCAGCCCCAGAATAATAAACAAATACTGCTTCAAATCGAGCACTAATTACTTTTGGACATTACTTTGCATTGATAATTACTAAAATTGTAAAGAAATGAAAAAGAAAAGACGATATGTTTATATAGTGAATACAGTATGTTTTGAAGAAAAACAAGGAAAAAAAAGTAGATCTTTTTTACTCAAAGCAACTTTGTATTTGTTCTGACAGGTTTGAGCATCATTGAAAACACTGGCTGGGCTTTCTGCTTTTGATATTTTTACAAACAGACCTCATAATAACAAAATCAGATTATCTTTAGCATCTTTTTTCAATAATTTCAGCCTCCTCCTTGATCTGAAGACCAACTGCAATCTGTTTACTCTCACTGGAAGATTTAGTTTATTTCTAACTATATTAATACATGGGGTATTATAACTATATTGTCTCTCTGGCCCTGACAATAGGGCACTGGTTTAAGAAACTGCTTATAACAAATCCCAGTTCACAAAAATTCTAAAAGGAAAAAATAGTAATTAAAAAAAATGAAAAAAATCTGTTAAAATGATAGTATGTTAGATTCACTCTCAGGAAATCCACTTTTTAAATGTAAAACTATATTAGTAGCACTTTACACAGTCCAGTTAGAGAATAAAAGACCACTTTGTAGCAAAAAGAAAGCTGATAGGCTTTGAAATATGTCTTGATTCAGATTAGAAAGACACTGTGGTTTGTAACAGCATGGATAAATGTTTAAATCTCAAAACAGCAGTCACAAAGCCTGGCAAAGCATACCAAATAGGTGGAAAATAGAAATTATAATAATCCACATTAAGAAGCCTAACGTCATTACAGAATGAATGTCGGTACATTGACCTTCCTGTAGCTCTCTGTCACTTAATAAGATGAAAGTTAAGCCTCTTAGAGACATACAGCAATCAACTGAATGAAAGCAGGAAATATTGCTTTTGAACTTATAGGAGAAAACACGTTGAACTTGTTGGGTTGTATTTAGAGGACGATGGCATGTAATGAATCAGCCATTTGATAGCCTTGTGATTAAACATGCAGTCACATACCAAAGGTCATCTCGAGGAGCAGGAAACAGGAAGAACATAGATTGTTTCCAAGTTGGACACAGGTTAAGGGACACAGGAAGAGACACCAGGAAGTAAGGAAGGCAGCACTAATTCCAAATGACGTGGAAGGTGCATTACCAGGAAGAAAATGGACCAATGGGAGTGTTGCTAGTGTGCATGACTGCCCCACATAAGAGGGACGTTAACCAACCAGCGAGCGCATATTAGGCGCATGATACAAATGTATATAAGGGATAGTTAAGTAAATAAAGAGTTCTTTTGCCTGATTCACATTGAATGTGCAAAATCCATCTTTGATTCCCCCGCATGAACTTACTAAGGTTCACTTTGTTTCAAATTCCTTAAGACTGTTTTATCACACATGACTAAGCTTTTCTGCTCTTGAGCAACACAGTTCATTCCTTTGGGACTTCACATGACAAAGTTTTGTAAGATTATCCTTCTAATCATGACCAAAACTGGACATGCAATTCTGTAATTTCTATATTGCAATTTGTATGTGTATATATATATTACGAAACTGCATTTCTAGAAAAAAAAAATAGAAAAGGGACAACTTTGTTATTTACTGTTGAGAATACATTTCTCGATGGAAGTATATTCCCTCATTGAACTGAAATGTAACTGATGGAGAAACCTGCCTCAATAGAGGAGGTTCCATATTTACACTTTCTCACTAGCTGCATCAAATCTTGCAATGCTCAGAAATTACTTCACAAGGCAGAATGAACGTCATCAGAAGCTAATGACAACTAAGGATACCAGAATAAAATGAAATCTGACTCCTCTTTCATAGCTGTGTGGGCTTTAATTTTACAACTTAAAACCACGCAAGAATCAGATAAATGAAGCTGGAAGGAATCTTTTAGCAGTTACTTTTACAAGGAGATTTCAGATACACAAGTACGATGGCCAAACATGTTCTATCAGGATCATAGAAGAAAATTGCTAGGCAGTACCTGAACTGCAAATGCATTTGTACTGCCTCCCATGTAAATTCCTGACTGGGATGAGGGGTTGTGCTGTAGACCATGCTTTATAGCTTCTCTCAGTGAGAGTAAAATGTGCTGATAGCAACTAAGACCTGGGGGAAGTAGCATGAAGACTGTAATGTTTAACATCTCTTACTGAAGTGGTACTCCTGAGATATGTATGGAGATGTTTGTTGGACATAGGAAGGGAAAATAGGCGAGGACACTCCTTCCCACCTCTCCCATGCAGAACACCTGCTCATCTTGCTCTGAGCTTTCTGTGATTCCCATATAAATGAATGTCCCAAAATCAAGCACTTAGGTCAATGGGTAGCACCTCTGACAATTTCAGAGACCTAGAACTATGTTTAAGTAACTGGTAAGCACGGACCACTCCCAGGCTCACTGTCATTGCATGCTTCCTCCTGTCTTGGCTCGGAAGAAACTGCCAGATTCACTTAAGTTCACTTCTTAACTGGAGACACAAGATGGCAAACTTTGTAAACAAGCGGGTTCCAACAGAGCAGAAAAACAAAGAAACAATTAGTATGACACTATATACTAGAGTCACAGTCAGCATCTAAGTTCCATTTACCACTGCAAAGCATCTGTTTATTACCAAATAACAAAAAATAAGCTCTTTAAAAAGCAATCTGTTCCAGATGTGATTTTCAGACCAAACTGATCTGACACTTTTGGTTTGGTCATCTAATATGTGAGGTTTTCACTGTAAAGAAGAGATGGGGGGGGGACAGAGGAGGAGAAGAAAGGCAAGTGCTGGATTTTAGTTTCCTGCCAAAACCTTATAGTAGGAGAGGTGATGATATCCATGTGTACTTCCTCTGGGGAATAGACACTGCAGTGACAATACTGCTGATACATGGAAATGGCTGTATGATGAACTCAAACCTGCTCCAGCAAGCTCTGTTGAGCACACTGGATACATAACAACTATCTACTCTCTGCAAGGATTTCTGCCACTGGCAATATTAGCTCTTCCTTTTACATAGGCTACCCACCAGGCAGAGAGAAAAGGAATATTCCTTCTTCAAACATGTGTGTTTGCTCAAAGCCAGACACAATATGCACTTAAGCAACAAAATCACTGAAATGCAAGTAAACACTGGCAAACTGCAGGTACCTGTAGGAACACCTCTATCATTAATATTTCTCTTATTTTCTCATTCTAAATAAATAGTTTCTCAATATATACTACCGATTTTGTCAGAGCATGCAGAAGACGTAACGAGTGAGGAGATCCATAAATAGATGGTGTACTGTCACATGATTTTTTTTTCTCTTTAAGATTACTGACTTCAGAAGAATGTCAGCCCTTGAAGAGCTAGTCCTGTCATGCAGTGGCACAGAATTGATAGAAAACAACACTTTCAAAGCTCTGAGTACCTTGAGGTCCCTGGAAATCTACAAAAACCAGTTAAAGCACATACCCATCTTCCTCCCATCTGGCCTTGAAATTTTAAAACTTGCTGGTAACTCCATCAACACTCTGCATGCATCTGATTTTGAAGGTTTGATGAAACTAAGGGTGCTCGATATTCGGAACAACTTGATTGCGACTCTGTCTCCAAGTGCATTTTCTTCCCTTTGCAACTTACGAAGTCTGATTCTGGATGGCAACAACATGGAATCTGTGTCCACACCACTTAAGCTTCCCAGGCTGAGGTATCTGAGCATGGCTGATAATAAACTCAATTCGTTCCCAACCAACTTCTTTGCATCTTTCCAAAATCTACAGTTTCTCAGTTTAAGTGGCAACTTTCTGACAAAAGTGCCTCTTGACCTACCTAAATCCCTGCTGTCACTAAAATTAGAGAAAAACCAACTCAAAACAATAAGACTTCGAGACATGAAACACCTAGAAAACCTGTCTGAATTCTTCCTGTCAGAAAATCAGCTAACATCAATAGATGGTGCCCAGCTTCTTCCTAACTTAACAACACTGGAGCTCTCCAAGAACCAGCTCCACGTTATGCCACTCGGGCTGCCAGGCAGACTGCAGAAGCTCGACTGCAGCAATAACCTGATTCAAAGGGTGACAGCACAGGACTTCCAAGGACTGCAAGATCTCAAGCACTTGTTTCTTGACAACAATGCTGTTAGCATGTTTGAGGCAGGAGCTCTTCAGCAGTGTGTGCAGCTTTCGAATCTGGCGCTGGAACAGAATCTCCTCATTTCTATTCCACTGAGGCAAGTGAATGTGAGGACAGCTGGTTCCCAGGTGTCCTCTCTCCTTCCCTACATGACGAGAACGAGGGCCAAACTGGAAAAAAACTGCATTCAGATCCAGTCACGGTAGAAGTCTATACCATAAACCTACTGCCATAACTGGCACTAATTAGCACCCTTGTTAGCAGTCTCAGCGTAGAAATAGAGCTGTTTTCATTAGATCTGTGGCCCCCAGTGAATCTACCATTTCACATCTCTCTCTGCCAGTGAGACTACTTTGTTTAATTAGCACACAAATAAGAGGAACCTGCTAGGAGGATATAACAGAATGATTACAAAGAAGTTATATTGCTACTTAGATTTATCTTCTCCTATAACACAAATTAATAGAGCACTCAATAGAAAGGAAAGACAGCAATTTTAAAGCTAATTTTCTACCAACCCACCCTGAGTTTATTGTTGTTAAAATATTAAGATTTCAGGAGCTGAGGCTGGTCAGAAATAATGTGCTTTTTCAGTGGATATTAGCATTCCCAACTTCATTATATTCACACTATTTGTATTTGTATTCACACTATTTGTATTCACAAGTATTTGGAATGCATATAAGCTCTCCTGCTTCAGCCTATAAGCAAAATCCCAGTCAAAGGAGCACAGAATAAACATCCCTTGGGCACAATGTGTTCATTAATGCCCTGCTTACGGGTTCCCTTGCATTCATCTGAGTGTTGGTCCTGATATAAACTGGCAATTTTATTATTTCAAAAAGCTGTGCAATAAGATGGAATGAAAATAGCAAAGTAATTCCATTAACATCAACTTCTTTAACACAACTGCACTATTAAATTTTACTTTTATGGCTTGTGGACAGGTTTAACTAGCCCAAATAAATAATGCAGTAAAATTTCAATTCGTTTAGTATTACGTCCTTTAGCATTTGAAGCTATTTGGCAGCAGCTTTATAATCAGCAAGTGATTTAGTAGTGTATAAATATTTTATTTCAGTCTAGCTTGACAGGAATGTTTAATGCTTTCTAGTTACTTTAGTATTGTCTAATCCATCTTATTTTACAACCTTCATAGTTGAGAGAATTACCAGGAAGGAGTTCTCTATTAGTCTTTAAACAGTACAGCTTTTAGGGAGGTATTGGGGACTTTTGTTTTCAACTCAGTAATGGATATAGATTTCAAGGGGACACAGGAAACATAAAAGAGGGAAAAACATGACAAGATGTAAAATTTATGTACTTAATTGTCTGTTGATCACCAGGTAGACATGGACATACAGAAATGAAAGCATTACTTCTGACAGTTATCTGAGAACTCAGTCACCAGTGCCAAAGGCTAAAAAATATAGCTTAACGTGCCACAGTTAATGGGTCTTAGCAGCTGTTCAGCAGGAATGAGGAGAAAAAAAAGATTCTTTCAGGCTTTCTCCTGAGAAGAACATAATCAGCTTCAATTGGGTGGTGAAACACTGGAACAGGTTGCCCAGAGAGGTGATAGATGCCCTTCAAGAAGTACTTGAAGGAACAGTGTTGCCATGCTTCTCTAAACTTTTGATCTTTAATCCTGATAAAATTTGGTCACTGGCATATTTACAGAATTAAAGAGTACAAAATGCATTCTTCAGCTTGGCATTCAATGGAACGGATAATTTTCTTCACAGTATATTGGGACCAAAACTGCAGAAACACAGTCAGTACAGGTCAGAACCACAATAATTCGGGAGAACAGTTCCAGTGTACATAGGCAGTATTCCTAGAACTTACAAAAAAAAATTACATGAAAATTTCAGGACCACATCTTTTTTGAGAAGAATGCATTTTTGTTAGAGATATTTTTATTTAATGTGTCAGATGTGCCTGGGCAAAACCCCACCCCCAAGTACCACTTACACAAACAGAATCAATCTGATAAATGTAACACATTTCTGTTGTTTTGTTTTTATTCAGACTTCCAGACACCCTCGCTAGATTGGATCTAAAGGGAAATGACATAGAGGATGTTGGAGAACAAGAGCTGAAGGACTTGAAACAACTTCAGGTTCTAAATTTACGGAACAACAAGATATCTGCCTTGGATCGCAAAGTCTTAGAGTATTTACCTCGTCTCCGTCACCTGTATTTAGATGGAAACCCTTGGAACTGCACCTGTGACCTTCTGAGGACCAGAAGAGCACTGGTGGCCAAAGGAACGGATGTCAGGGGAGGGCAGTGTGTGGCGCCAGCAGAAAGCCGAGGAGAAAGTTGGATGTCTTCCAAAAAGATTCTGCAGCAGTGTGAAGATAATCTGTCTTCCATGGAAAGAGGCAAAGAGGACAGAAAGAAAACAAAACCCAGTGAGGCCTCCAGTGTTGGAGTAAACACAGACGATGATTACTATGATTATGAATTAGATTAACCATGGTTAATCTATGATGAACCTTAAAGTTGTCCAGAGCTGTGCTCTACCACCAGCATCTCTGCTGATGACCAGCCTGCTGGTCTGCCAGTAACTCTTCCCCTTTCATTTGTACTGCGAGAGTTAATGGCTGGTGACAGAAGGGCTACAGCAAGGACGCCACTGTAAACTGAAAAATCGTAAAAAAAATAGTTTTTCTATGCCATTAGTACAATGTAGTTTGAGGGAAGTAAGAATGCAATTACTATCTCTTAGAAAAGCAGTCTGTAACTCTGTATGGACCCTTTTATAGTAGAGCATTCTTATAGTTGCATAAAAACCCCATAAATAAAATCCTGCAATACTGCAAGATACTATTACTAGGAGTTTGGCCTGCAACACACCACAGGTCTGCAGTTCGAGATGGAGAATTACACTGATGTGGTGCTCAGGATTGATCAGGGATTCTTGCTTTTTAGGAATCCGTTTCAGTCTTCCAGAAGTAATTGCCTCTTTTTATTATTTTAAATTACTGTTTTAAATTATCATTCTAAATTACTATTTTAAGTGTCATTAGACTTAATTAGCTGAGCTCCAGGTAAAACACAGAAGGCTCATCTTCATCACAGCAGACAGAAGAACCGGTGTCCTGGCTGATGAGATTTAATGCCGGTTCAAAATGTAATTAATAGTGAGGAATAAAAACACTGGGGTCAATTTGACCCAATTCTGTGGTTGTAAACAGAAGAAGAGAGATTCCCAGGAAACAGATCTTTACCTCTGGCAAATATTAGGATAAGATCAAGTGAAACAAAGTTTTTGGAAGGGTTTTTTTGGGTAGCTGAGTAGCTAATTGACTACAAAATAGCTCAAGATGTCACTTTTGGGTTAGGTGTACTTCACACAGGAGTACATACCACAAGTGCCCCCCTTCACTGGCAGGAACCTGCCAGACTTTTGCACACCAAAGAAGGACTTAGCAGTATATGCATCAACTACAATGTGTGTACAAATTCTATCAAGCCGTTTCCAAAGTGCTTGAAAACTAAACAAAATTGGATTATTGAGACCACTAAAACCAGTGACTTACACACGGTAATCTAAGGGGCTTCCTGGCAGTTCATAAATCTTGCCTGATAACTGGGGAGTAATAACACCAGCAAATTACTTTTCAAAGCAAACAGTTTCTATTATTCTTTATCTTCTGCTGGCATTCAGTGACTGAGTAATCACTCACCTTCGCAGGGCCTGTTTTGTCAGGTCTCAGAGTGCAGCTGTTTGGTTACATCCCCTATGCAAGTGCAATGGACACTTGGGTTTCCTAGGCACCCAACACATTAAGCTATCCAGCAGGAACAGAAAGGTGCGTGCATTTTTCTTTACTTTTTAACTTTTTAGTGTATCATCAGCCACCCAAATTTTTGGTAACTAAAGATTTAGGTGTTCAGGGAACAGCACAAGGCTTCCTCGCAGTTTGTGTTCCTGTTCCTGGCTAATGTTGGTCTGCATTGGAAGCCTGGGAAGCACTTGTTTTCTGAGCAAGAAAAATACTTCGGTGATGCGGAATTTCCCATTCAATTTTATACTGGTGGATTCTTCAATGGAGTGCTTTAAACACCTCCCCGTGCCATTTGGGCCCCCACCTCTCAGATGCACAGGACTAGCACCCAAGACCCCCCCGCCTGGCCCAGGGCAGGGCACGCTCAGCGGGCGTGCGGGGGCCGCGCTGCCCCATCTCCCGCTCCCGCGGCGCAGAGCCCTCAGCAAGGCCCTGTGGCGCGTCCTGAGCAAAGCCCTGCGCGGCCCCGCTGCCCCTGCGGCCCTCAGCGTGGCTTCGGCTGGAAGGGCGCTTCAGAGCTCATCTGCTCCCAACCGCTCCCCGCGTTTCACACGGCCAGAGCGGCGAGGCACGGGCTGGGGCACGGGCTGGGGCACCGGGAGGGCCGCA
>VZRW01013360.1:455525-525767 GCA_013398125.1 Aegotheles bennettii
CTGGACATGAGCTGGCAATGTGCCCTCGCAGCCCGGAAGGCCAACTGTATCCTGGGCTGCATCAAAAGAACTGTGACCAGCAGATCAACGGAGGTGATTCTGCCCCTCTGCTCTGGTAAGACCCCCCCCAGAGTATTGTGTCTAGCTCTGGAGTCCTCAGCACAGGGAGGACATGGACCTGTGGAAACGAGTCTAGAGAAGGGCCACAGAAATGATCAGAGACCTGGAACACCTGTCCTACAAGGAAAGGCTGAGAGAGCTGGGGCTGTTGAGCCTGGAGAAGAGAAGGCTCTGAGGAGACCTCATTGCCGCCTTTCATTGCCTAAAGGGGGCCTATAAGAAGGATGGGGACAGGCATTTTAGCAGAGCCTATTGTGATAGGACAAGGGGTAATGGTTTTAAACTGAAGGAGGGTAGGTTTAGGTAAGACATAAGGAAGAAGTTTTTCACCATGAGGGTGGTAAAACACTGGCACAGGTTGCCCAGAGAAGTGATGGATTCCCTGTCTCTGGAAATGTTCAAGGCCAGGTTGGATATGGCCCTGAGCAACCTGGTCTAGTGGAGGATGTCCCTGCCCATGGCAGGGGAGTTGGGCTAGATGACCTTTAAGATCCCTTCCAATCCAGTCTATTCTGTGACTTAAGTTGCAAATGTATGACAGCATGGACATTGAAGAAACTTGGTGTTAATCTGAGTTGGTGGTCCAGTGCTGGTAGGGCATTGCTATCTCAAACTGCTACTGGCATACTAAGGACAATGAAGTAAGCCTGAAACTATCCCTTATGTGATTGCAGCTTGCTACTTAAACCAGGCTGAGTGAAAGAGGAACAAAAGCATGTGAGTTGTCTTTGCAAGGTCACTGAAATTAGTCATGTGTGGTAGTGTTTGCTTTGGATTCTTATTGTACTTGTGAACTCCAGTTTGAAACCAGTACTTGACTGCCTTTTGCTTTTTTCTTCTTGCTTAGTGTCGGAGTTGTTCTGTAGCACTCTTCATAGGAATTGGCTGACATGCAATCTTTTTTAAAGGTGTATTCAAGAGGAATAATTCAAGATTGATGGATGAAATTTTAAAACAGCAGCAAGAACTCTTAGGACTTGATTGCTCCAAGTACACCATGGAATTTGCAAATCAAGACAAAGTTGCTCAAGGTAAGATGAATTGCAAGGTGGGATTGGTATGACTAAATAGCTGTATATGAATCATAACTAGGCCTTTACTTGAACACATTCCTGTGTGCAGTGACCTTTTCCTTCATCAAGCACTGATTATCAGAACACATGCAACCTTTCTGGGCTAGTATTAAACTTTGATTGTGCTTATTTGTTGTTGACTATTAGTGAAGTGTTGCTTTCTCATTCCCATAGTGATCGTTACTGGGTGGTTTAATCTTCCCTTTAGCCTGACTGTTGTGCTGTGACCCCTTCAATGCATTAGTGTAGTTCAACTCGCCACTGTTTCAGTGAGATACATTATTTTTCTGAGAGAGTTGATAAAGCACTGGTGTTACTGTAAGGGAACTGATGTTAAGTTAAGAATGTGTGCACTTCCATCTTTTCAAACTTATGCCTCAAACTGGGGAGGAAGAAGGGAAAGAGTACAACTGCTGCTTGTCATGGCAATGCATGACACCAAGAAGGTAAAGGGCATAAGTTAAAAAAAGTAAATCTGCAATAGGCAGCTTTTGCACATTGTAGAAACAGGAGACAGGAATATGTGTCAAGGTTAATGTTTATTATAAAATACTACCTGCTGTAAGTATTCATTTAGGTATGCTAACACAAATGCTAGAATTCTGTTCAAAATGTAGTAATTCAGAAGCATGTAATACTAAAGCAGGCCTTTGCCATAGAGGGATAGGCTGATACAGCTCTCCTAAATATAACTCATATTTAAATAGCTCTCATAATAAGAAACCAAGCCCCTATGTTTTAATACAATCATATTGCATAGTTCAGAAACTTAAAAGACTACACTTCACAAGCTGTAATACATTCGGCTGCATCTAAGATGCTGCTAGTTGAGTTTTGCTTCCCCTAAAGAGTTGACAGGATAGCAAGATTCTTTGTTCCAGCTTTCCAGTATAAGGTCCAATATTGTAGCATAAACTTGCCTTGTAAGCAACTTGGGCTAAGTCCTAGAGTCTACATGGGAACATCCAAGTTTCATGTTACTTCTCTTTATTCCTGTGGAGGTTGAAATAACCAGCAGAAAATGGGGTAGATGGACTGTTAATGTCTCAAAGTCTAGCACGCTTAGCTGCATTTACCTAAATCAGGATATATACATCCAGACCAAATGAACTGCTGAAGGACTGCTCAGACTTCGTGACCAATAAGACGTTTAAGTCTCAGGAACCTTTTGTGCTGGAAACTATGAAAAGCAGAGGTGTTTTAAGTTCTCCTTAGAATTTTTTCTTCTTACTTAGAAAGCTCCACAGTTGTCTCAGACACTTCATACTTTGAATTGCACAAGCTAACATCTACCCCATTTTATAACATTAAACTGTGATTTTTCACTGCTGAGAAGCAAAATTATGTGTCTTACGTTTATGAATACCATTAGAGAACTAATCTTTAACATAAGACATATTACAAATCTGACGGTATTGTAGAACAGCTATTTTCATTGTGGCGACTTTGGATAGACTAACAGGCTTTTTAAGGTGTTCTTGTGAGTCTTCTGACTGTATTCTCTGGTCCTTTGCAGACAGGTTCTGCACTTCTAAGAAATGCTCGTTTTAAGTATCTGGTTGTAACTATCAAATTCTTTAGGAGTCTACTGCATTAACACACTGGTGTTTAACCCATTTACTTCAAGCTGGGGTAGACTTCAGCTGTCCGTAGACTTCAGCTTCCTTGGGAAGTTTAGCTCTTAAGGTACCTTATCAGAACTGATGAATGATGAGCCATGTAGCGTGATAAGATTCTTACTTCACAATAATGTAAACAATAAGATTATTGTGAAATGTCCTCTTAAGTCACAGGTATAATTATAGATAAAAGGGTACTATTATCTGGTACTATTATCTGATTCCTAGCTTCTCTGTAGCAATCTTAGATCATTATTGTAAAACTTGCACCAATTTTGAAGTACTGCTGAAGATCCTGTGATTGTGTTCAGAGAGGGGCCCAGCTTAATCATGGTGTTGCATAAATGTCCACAGTAGCTGTTAAAACTACTTCCTCTTTTAGGGTAAGAATTAATCCCCCCCCCTTTCCCCAAACTACAAGTCTTTCTGTATTGTTTACCACCACAAGTTGCTATCTAGGCACCTTCCTCTCACTGCTTTGCCTGACAGCGTAAGAACCAATGCAAATTCCCTGGAAGACTACACATTTCAAGACTGATGTTAATTAAACCACTTTTCATAAGACTCCTCAAAATATTTTCCTTAAACCTGCGGTTTACTAATACTGCAAATCCAGAAGACTCTTACCCACTTCTGTGAGAGGAGGATGAGGTATATCAATGACTAGTTGTATAACATATGAAGTAAACTACAAGTTATTCTCAGTCATATCCTATGAATATCTAAAGCACATTCAGAACAACTATATTTCTGTTGCTTTTAAACTGTGTTTTGTACTTTCAGTTTTAAATTGCCAATCTGCATTGAAGGTGCTGTCTCCGGAAGATGGAAAAGCAGACATAGTAAAAGCTGCTCAGAACTTTTGTCAGTTGGTAGCACAGCGGCAAAGAACATGCACAGACCTGGATGTGAATGTGTTAGACAACTTACTAAATAGTAAGTATGACATAGTCTGTGGGGAGTAGGGGGAATAATGGATTTGGTTCCTAGTATACTTATTGCTTAAAACATGCATCTTGATGCTTAGTCTGTCAGGGTAAGTTATTATTGTTTTCAGGCTTCTGCTAAAAATTTCTTACTGGTTTACCCCTTTTTGAGCTTTTTCTTCAACCAGAAAAAGGAAACCTTAAGCTAAATTGGAGAATATCAGCTTTTCAGAGCTTACAGCCTCTGTAGGATGTTCTGCAATGAGCTTTCTGAAAAAAGTACTGCTGAGATCAGCTGAAACTAGACTATTATAACTTAGGTTAACTTTTTGCAAGTTAGCGTGCTGCAAACCTGGGTATAGGCAGGGAGTGAGTCTTTTCCAGATCTTGTTACAGCAATTAAAGCTGTTACTGCTGCATAACTACTACCCTGAGTGCAAATGATAGAGTACTTGCTGATCTTTTGCTGCTCAGCTTAGTTGTCTTTGTTACTAATTCATGCAGATCGCTGATTCTGCACTGAGGTGCATGGCTATGTGCAATAGCTTTGAAAAGGGCAGGGCTGCCCTAATCTCACATCTGAGAGAAGTAGTTTGGAACAAGCCTCCACTTCCCCAGAGGTGCTATGGAGCTATATAGGTTGCTCAGCTTTCCTGGGTGATCTATGTGTGTTAACTGCAGCTGTAATTAGCTTGGCAGAGTTTGTTTCAGATTACACACTTCAACGTGGATATCTGCACGCATATTATTAAAATGTGGTTCCCGTTAATTGGACTTAGAGTGTTTTTTTCTAAATGGGTGGTCAGCTGAATTGTTCTGCAGGCTGACTACAGTGACAGTTTAGACACTTTAATCTTAATTTGAAACTGAATTCTATTCCTGTTTCAGCATACTGTGTTACGTTCTCACTGTAATGGAATTATTAAATGTAGCTAATAAGGCACCTGAAGAAATAACTTGGACATCTATCCTGTAATACACTCAAAAGGCAATTTAAGGAAATTAATAGTTGCTTCCTTAAAACAGTCATTCATTTTGTAAAGAACTGGTGGCAGTGGGTACCCATGTATGTATTTTGGCCAGTGATGTCTAAATGGAGCTTCTCAAACACTTGTTTATGATCTTCTGTCCATGCGTTTAAGTGTCTGGATTGGGTCCAGTCTTAAATTGAACAGATTTATTGTTCAAGTAATGCATGCTAGCTGAGCACAGAAAGAGAAATGTCCTAGACTTTTAATCTGTCAAAACTGTAAACTCAGAAAACGGCCTGCTTAATGTATGTTGCTATTAATTAAGGATAGTATCTATAACTAGTCCTGCTTATTAATTTGCTTGGTTTTAATGTTTAGGACAATTGCAGGTGAAGAACTGTTTTTTCATTACTTACTTAGCAGCAGCTTATGAAACTACTCGGTTGTAGGCAAATTTAGTTTCTATGCATCCTTGATAGTAAGGTATTGAATATAAACATCTGAGTTACTGATCTAGGTTGAGAGTGAGTTCTGAAAAGCAGTACTTTGAGTAGCTGTATTTTTAGGATTTGTGTTCTTGGTGGCTTCTATAAGTTTCTGGGTTTTTACATATTGATTTAAATACCCAATAATGTAGCCTTTTAACTTTCTGTTCATATTTAGGATGCAGGTGTTGAAGTCTAGTCCTAAAATGGTATGGTTCCAGCTTGTCATGTGGCTTTTCTGGTTCTTAATCTAGTCATGCTCTAATGCTTACAGCTTGAGTTTTCTTAAGTGTAAGAGTACTTTTTTCTGAGCAATGCCTCAGCTAATCAGCTTGTTTTCAGAAAAGTAGGTGCCAGCTGCATTGTAATATTGTCTCTACTTGCTGTCTGCCTTCCCAATAAATAACATGACTATCAGTTAAGGCTGTTCAAGTTAACCTATAAAATCTACGTGGAGAAGAGAAGGACGGTGCTGTCAGCTCTACAAATTCCTTCACGTTCCACTCACAGGACTCCTGCCCTGGAAGGGATGTTTCCAGACTCCTGTCCTTTGAGTCTTCAAGTCTTTTGGCCTCTTTTTTTTGAGTCTGCTCCCAAATCCTTCTATCCTGTGTGTGCTATACTTGAAGAGTGCTATAACTCCGGAAGCTCTGAGGGAGGTTTCTCATGTAAAGTTACCTGTAGTGTTGGTATGTTTAGGTAGAGAAATGAATGCAGAGTGGAAAACATTACTGTGTTGTGAATAGGCTATTCTGACAGTAATACTACAGTGTACGTTTTCATTTTCCTTCAGATAGGAACCAGAAGGAAATATTAGCATTAACTGGGCTCTCTGAAGGTCTTTTCCTGTTTGAAAAGCCATTGCACTGTTGAAGATCTGCTGAACTGGCCAGCTGAGGAGTACTCAGCTACTGAATCAGTTGATGAGTAAAGCTGTCCACTTCCTCCAGAGTCCCCACTTATAAGTATTCACTGCTTCCCTGCAAAGCTCTTTCAAACTAATATCCCAGCTTCTGAACACATAAACTGCTTTTGCTTTATAATTTTTTTCTTAACTATAAGTTTTGGACTGCGGCACGTGACACTCGTATCTAAACGCTTCATCCTTCCTTAGAAATGCATATGCCTGGGAAAATAGCTTCTTTACCTCTGATAAAAGGATTATTATTGTGATGATTCAGTGGGAAGGGAAAATGTGGACTTTTTGAAATCTCCAGCTTCAGTTTCAAAACCTGGGTGGAGTGAAATTTGATAGGACCTTAGTCCCTTGTTATGTTATTCCCAAAGTTAAGTTCCTCTACAACTAAACCTAACCTTGTAAAAGGCTTTTCTCACTTTTTAAAAAAACAGTCAAAAACCTGAGAAATAACACCTGAAGTTCCAAGCAAGTAGGCAATATTGCACTTCTTTATCTGCTAAAGGTAGGCATTGTGTAGTGTAAGCACTCTTGCAGTTAACTTGTAGAATTAGTGGATAATGGAAGGGATAACAAGAAACAGCATACAATAATCGTGACTAATTGTAGCATTATAACAAAGTAGTGTTATGACTTCTGGAATGCTTTTCAGATGAGCCAGGTAGGCGCATGAAGAACAGCTTGCTTTCTTGGGTTCCATTGGGCTGCTATTCTGGCTTTCATGTGTTGCCCTGATCAGCTTGCTAGACTTAACAGAGAAAGTTGGACTAAGACTGTTCATTCGAAGCTCATTGCTTATCTGTCTGCTTTAGCCTGGAGTTGCTCAAGCATGGCCGAAGTGTATGAAAGGGAGCTAGTGTCATTTGGCCACTGATTGTCTTCAAGCTCGGGAGATCAGTAGGATGCTCTCACTGATGAGCAAGACAGCAAGCTACTAAAGATTTAATTAGCATCTCTTTTCTTGGAAAGACTTCCTTGTACATCAAACTCTAGTATTTTGGTCTCAGCTTTTCAGAGAATGAAGCTTAGGTTTTTTTCTAACAGCTGTTTGTATGCTGTGCTCTGGAGACTGGCGTAGACAGAGGTCATCTGAGTTTGGATTAGATGAGTGGAATGACAATGACTGGGGTTTTAAGTTATGGGTAGTAAGAGGGTGAGCACTTAGTGAAGTCCTTCAGTGTTATCTAGCTCTGCCCTGGGATGGGTCATGCTTTTCACTTAACAGAAAAAAAATAAAATATTGCCCATTCTTCCTCACTCATTAATGAGAAAGATGTCACCTGCAACAGTTTGTCTGAAATCTTGTAGTAAAAGTTCTTTTAAAAATTGCCTGTCTAGCTCCATGCTGAGGAAGAGACAGTTCATCTGACAGGGTATTTTTTACAACTTATTTTCTTGATGGTCTGTGATACCAATTTGGTCGTCTTCAGTGGAAACTCCTTACATTTTTCTGGTGTTAGTAGTTGTTTTACTCGGTTGCAACTCCATATAGTTGAGTTAGGACTGTAGTAGGTATGGGCCAGGGTACAGTATGTTCTACGCTACTAAAATCAAGTTTGCCAGGACAAAACTAGAACAAGCCAGTTTAAACAGCAGTGTAAGAGTTGCTGTTACTCAAAACAATATAACTGATCATATCACTTCCTTCCCAAGTCTTTGAAAACTACCTGACATTAAAATAACAGTCCAGCTGGGCCTACATTGGTTGCCCAAGCATTTGCTTAGCTGGTCCAGTTCAGTACCACCGTACAAGACCACTCTGTCCTCTTAGGCTCTTAATTGTTAACTAGTCCTCAGGAGCTCACTTCATTTTCCAAAAAAATCATTCGGTCAAAAAGGAGATGCCTTAGGATTTAGAATTAAAACTAATATTCTGGTGACTATGACAAAACCTAACTTAATTTGTTCTTACAGGTACAAATGGATTTCCTGATCCTGATTTAGTTTTGAAGTTTGGTCCTGTGGACAGCACATTAGGATTCCTTCCGTGGCACATCAGACTGACAGAGATTGTGTGAGTTGCCTATAAATACTGTGAAACTGGTTGGAATAATATCTAACTAAAGTTTTTATGATTTACCTTATAGAAATAGCTATAAGAGGAAATCTGTCTAAACAAAGGTGTCTGGAGATTGATTTGAGGGTATTTAAATTGTTAAATGAAATCTGTCAAACACTCATTGTTCCTTGAGCCACGATTAGGCAACAGCAGGCTTTAGGCTTCACATTTAAGGAACAATTTCTGTCACCATCTAGTTTCAGTGGTCCAGCCCTGGTTCTCTTGGTGTTCCTTATGTGGATTTTGACTGGCTTGCAGGTTTCTATTGGGGAAGCTAAGGATATAAGGGAAATGGGATAATGTGAGATGATCACACCTCTGGATTACTTTCCAATTTTGGCAATAACTGAACTGACTAGAATTGCTGCATTTCTTGAATCTGAGCGTTTATAGCGCACTTAAACACAGGTCTGCCCAGACATTTCTCCAAACTTTCTTGCTAATTTGAAGTGCCCTGTGTGCTTTAGTGGGTAGGCTTTGCTTTGCAGGGTGACAAGATATTAGCAGCTGGTTTAGTTATTGGAGTTGAGTGACAATAAGTGTTGAGAACAGCTTCACAAGGTTACTTAGACAATAGCTTGCTCTAAGTAGTGATATTCCTGTCTGGCCATATGAGTTATGCAATGTTTATAAAAGCTTATTTTAACTTTGCTTTCTCAGTTCTTTGCCTTCCCACCTGAACATCAGCTATGAAGACTTTTTCTCTGCCCTCCATCGCTATGCAGCCTGTGAACAACGCTGGGGAAAGTGACTTCTGGCTGAGCACATGGAGTCAGGCTTTCTTTGTGAAGGAATTAATGTCTGTTTACAAGCACCTGTGACCCATAAGTCCGGTTCATAGCCCTTTCTTAATTTATCAACAAATTCAATAAAGTGTCTTACCTTTCTAGAGAGTCTGTGTGAATGTGTGAGAATCTATGGGGAGGGAGAAATTCACAGGTTTCCTGTGTGAAAAAGACAGTTATTGCAAGCAAAGCTGTCCAGAGCTGAATTACCCTCACTTTCATGTCCAAGTGACCAAAAGAACATGCAAGAATTAAATCTTGTGAAATCTACAGGACTTTAGTAAGGGTTCCATGCCCTGAAGGTCCTTAAATCCAAGGAAGGACTCTCTTGTCAGCTTGTTTGTTTTTAATTCTTCATGATAGTGCATTTCAGAGGTCATCACCTGATTTATCTTGAGATACATTTACTATATAATATGTGAATTCAAAGGGGTCAGTATTGGTTCTGTTTAACTATGAGAATAAAGACTGCTACTTGGCTGTGATGACTAAGCCAACAATAGATACCAAGTTCTAGAAATACTGAGAAGATTCCTTAAAAAGGAATGGAAGTTTCTATGGTAAGTGGATTAGGCAGTCTGTAGCACTACTCAGCCTCTTATATATTTTTTTTTTTTAAAAGAAAAAGGTAAAATCAAAGTATTCCTACAGCCCTGAGTGAAACTTCTCTTGACATCAGGTCAGTTTTCCCTTGGGAGTAAGCACGAACAGTACTAGTATTGTTTTTATGTTCCCCATAAAATTCTCACCTAAGGTGTCAAGCTGGCTAAGGCTCTGGCATCACTTGCTGAAAAATCTGAAAATGAAGTAAATCTACTTCCACAGCTAATGTGAATTGCTAATGCTCATGTACCCCACGGGGGACTCTGCGTAAGCCTTTTGTTAGGCTTGTTCTGAACTGCATATTAGAAGTTTGAATTGGATTCCGCAAAAAGCGAGAAAGAAAATGAAGTGAAGCTGCACTACAGTATCTCAAAACTGAGATAACCAGATAGATACATTAGCTAAATGGGTCTTCATTGTGGAATGTCCTATTCGAGTTATATCCTATTGTTGGTAGTAATTTGAAATTGAAAGTTTTTATAGTAGCATTTGGACAAAGTTAATATCTTTAGAGCTGTATTACTGGAGACAAACATTGCAGCCTTCTGCCCTACAGGCAGTAGAATTGTTGGACACTTCATTCTAGAAGTGTTTCCTTCCTATCCCCCCATTCAAAATGAGTCTGGCTTTATTTCTTTCAGGATAGGCATGTCACTACAAGAGAAAATGCTTTTAAAAGGGAACTGCCAGGTTTTAAATGAACATCTGCTTCTTTGTGAACAGTGCATTTTAACTGTTTTAGCTTGATGTAGTGTTATAAAGCAGATTGCATAAACTCTTGACTGCAGTTTTAGTCATACTGAGACAGATTGCAGTTACATGAGAGAATTGTGGTCTACTTTATCTCATAGAAGAGAAAGGGATGTTTAATCAATTAACTAATGGTTTTGACATCAAATAGCATTCCATATGAGCTGGAATGCTTGAAGTACCGTTAGCTGCCTTTTGCAGACTCGTCTCTGATGTTTGCCAGTTGCTGTATTGCGGAGAAGATGAACAGTCGTGCAGTGTTTCCTGCGTTCGGTCATTGCCATAGGAAAATTTTCTCACTGAATGTTAAGTTTAACTTTTTTGTGGGGAGTGGATAGCCTGTTGGAGGGTATCCCGAGTATTGAAGTTTATCTGTAATAAGAATTTTCTTTCATTAAGAAGTAAGGTTGTGTTTAAGTTACCATATGCAAGTGTTACTGTGTCACTGAAGCAGTTCTGATGCTGACAGTAAAGATAGAAAATGGGAAAAGCTTAGTTTAGTCCTCAAAATGAATATAATTTTTGTATTTGTATCAAATTGCCAAAGAAAACTTCTAATACCTGAGCTCCCCTCAGTCCTCAAACTTCTGCATATCTCAACTGAAAAGACTTGTTTTATATTGGAAACAGATCTCAAGGTCTAGGATTTGTCCATAGAGGGATGATTAATGAAACTAAAATGATTAGTTCAGCTGCATTTGATTCAACTTTATCAAATCTCTTCTGATGGCTGGTTTAGTTGTGGACTAAGTGTTCCTCCTGGAATTAATGTGGTTGAACTAATCCCCATTAACACTTAGTTGAGAATATTTTATCGTCCCTGTGTGGGCAATCTTCAGTGAGCTGTGCCAAATGCACTGTGCATATCCACAACTTGATCTCTGAATGTATGTCATTGCAGGTAGCGCCTCTCCTCAGCTTCTTCTCTGTGAAGGTGTGTGATATAGCTGTGATATGCTGTATGGCTGTAGTGTCTGGGTACCTGTACATAATGTGTAAAACAAGTTTTTATGATTAGGGAATAAATTTATTGAATTTTATTATTGAAAGTTAAATCTGAATATGTAAAACAAGAAATCAATAAAAGACTATAATCTTTCTACAGACTATGGTGATACATGAATACTTTTGCAGGTTTGACTGGGGAGATACAGCCTTATTTGTACTGCAGCATCGCTCTGGGAAAGCAGAGAACTTCAAAGGGCATGTTCTTTTGCACTCCTCTTAAATTGCTTTCTGTATTACAAGAACTGGACAAATTTTGTATCTACCACTTCTAACTTCTTAGGAGCTCTTATGGAAGCTTTTATAGTAAAGCATTTACCATAAGAATACCTCTTTGATAGTCCTGGGAACTTGCTGAACTGTTTTGGCTACTAGACAGCTTGCTTCTTCACCCCACTGCTGAGTCAGTCCTGAACTGTGAGCTGGACTGGGCCTCCTACCAGCTCTGCTCTGGAGCAGGGGCAAGTGAGGTTGTGGTGTGGGAGAAACCTCCACAGTTGGTGCTGAGTGTGACCCCTCTTGAAAGGGGAAGCTTGTGTTCAGGCAAGTCTTGAAAAAACACAGGGGGTTGTGATGGGTAACTGGCTGACCATGAGCCAGCCTACAAGGAAGGCCAGCAGTCTCCCGGTTTGTGTTGGGAAGAGTATGGCTGGCAGGTCAAGGAGGTGATCCTTTCTACTGAAGTCTGGTGAGGCAGCTGGAGTACTGTGTCCAGTTCTGGGCTTCCTTGGTACAAGAGAGGTGCAGACTTACTGGAGCTAGTCCAGCAAAAGGCCGTGAAGATTAAGGAGTGGAGCATCTGTTGTACAAGGAGAGGCTGAGAGACCTGGGGCTGCTCAGCCTGGAGAACAAGGCTTGGGAGGGATCTTACCAACATGTATAAATACGTAATGGAGGGGAAGTAAAAACAGCCAGACTCTTCTCAGTGATGCTTAGTGACAGGCTGAGAGGCAATGGGCACAAACTGAAATACAGGAAAATCCGTTTAAGTATCAGAAAAACCTTTTCTGGTGAGGGTGGACAAACAGTGGAGCATGCTGTCCAGAAAGGTTGTGGAGTCATCTTCAAAACCTGACGACACAGGGCAGGTGGGATTGGTGTTGGAAGGCACCTCCAGACCACCTAGTCCAACCTCAGCTGTGCTGTGTCATGGAAAACATAAGAGGCAGAGAAGTTATTTTACTCAGAAGGGGGTTTATAGCAAATCTGCTGTGGCCAGACTTCAGTGTATGGCACTTCCACACTCACTTCAGCTGCATGCACTTAAGTCTAGAGGAAAGGAGTAGGTGGTGGAGCACTCTTGTGACTGGTGGATGCACTCCACTCACAGCAGTGGAAGAGCATGCTGGGCATAGAGGGTGTCAAGTTTTCAGTAAGCTTGCAAATTAACACTTGGGTCTCAAAATCCCAACTGTTACAGAAAAGCTGTATTCTTCACTCAGTTGTTTTGTGATAGTCTGTGTTGTCATCACATCGCTCAGGGTTTTTCTTCCTTACCCAGTGCTGCTGATGCCAGGAGCTTGCATAGCTAAGGGAAGAGAGTAAGAGCTGTCTTGTTATTGAAGGTACTTCTTTCGTAGACTCTAGATGATACCAAAAATTTGTTACCATGCAATTGGGTGGGCAGTGAATGTAAAGAAACTTGTATGGCTTTTTACCAAATTGGCTTACACCTAGCTTCACGCTTGCCAGCATTAGGCTGGCTCTTAAAAAGCAGTTTGGGTGTCTCAGGTGCATTTTGAGTAATTGCACAGATACAACCTGTCTGTAAAGGTTACTAGTAGTTTCCAAACTGGAGCTGGCTCTAGAGCAGTGTTAGCATGGTGCTGCTGAGCTTTCCTACCTCAGCTGGTTTTTAATTGAGCCAGCAAAGGTGGTGTGCTGCAGTTAATTTGTAATTTCAATCACAAAGAATATTAGAGCTGCCTGTGTGGTGGAAAATTCATCTTCGCTTGCCTCAGTGTAAGTGAGAGCCCCCACTCACAGTAACTACTATTTTAACAAATGATTCAAGTTTCTACATATTTCCTCTTCTTTTTCCCCTTCCAGTGGTGCACGGTAGTTGATGTCTAGTAAAGGAACTTGGTGAGATTCTGAAGTAGTTGCTTTGCAGCAGGGAATCTGGAGACATGGTCAATAATACAGCTGTTACAGGAAATAAGCCTACAAGGCAGTTCTTGAACTTCTTGTTATGAACATGTATTGAGCAACTGCACAGCATGGCATGCTGCATTGAGTGAAGACTGCTAAGTGAGTAAAGGTCATTCTTTTCAAAGGAAATTAAATTCTTACACACTTAAATCTGTAAGTGCTTGCTAAAGTACTTCACAAAAATTGCAAGAAAAAAATAACCTGCTGGTTGGATCCCTGTATATTTCATAAATTCAGTTTGTGTGTGAAATCATAACTGCCCTGAATAGCCCCGAGTGTTGTACAAAATAAAGTTGTTTTTAAGCATAGACTAGACATTTTTTGTCTTTACGTTTGAATTATCTTTACGGTTGAATTAATGTTGCACTATTAACCATGTTTGTTCATAGGTATACCTATAAAACCCAAATTGTATGTGTGGATAGTTCTAGCCCTTGCCTGCCGATCCCGATGTACCAGCTGCCTTGCAGGCCAGCTTTGGCCTGCACTGCCAGCAGGGACAGTGCTGTCCAGCCAGCACCTTTGGCAGGAGGAGTCCTGGGGACATGGGGACAGGCACTCTGCTTCTGTGTGCTGGCTTCCACACTGCCACCCTCTCCAGGGCCATAGCCGTCCCAGAGCTCTGGTCACTGAGCACTTTCTGGGAAAGAGGTTCTCACTGCTGCTCCCCAGCACTTAATGCAACAGCAGCAGCTTTGGCTCGGGTGCGAGGAAGGAACTGGAGAATAAGGCTGCTTTGGAGCCCATTCTATGCAAAACTTTTCGACTGGTCTTGCTGTGTGAAGGTTACCTTTTGTCTAATTTTCACCACACCATGAATGACTGTAAACAACTAGCTATCTTCTAGGTGCTAAGCTACTTTGATAAGCTTGAAATGCTAAAGGAAATGAATCAAAGGCCATGCTTTAAACCTCTACACAACTTTTTTTCCTCAGATCTGCCAAGTTAAAAGGGAGAGACACTTTCAAGCCCTTCCTTTGCTGTGTGTTCATCTGTTACATGATGCAAAACCAGCCTGAATTCCATTGAATCACTCTCAGAGAGGTGCAGGATTATTCCTTAATTGCATCCAAAACAACTTTTTTAGGTGATGAATAATATTATGTATTATATGGAAGCATGCCTCAACCTTAACTTTGAAGTTCTTCACAAATTAATATTTAATGAAACTGTTTGCCTTGAAGTTTTTACTATACTATCTAACTGGCTGAATATGAACACAGCTAGGGCTGTTTCATCTCCCCGACAAGCCCTGCTTCTTTAATACAGCACATATTCCCCGGCCGTCTGCAGCCAGTCCATTTGCAGTACTGTTGTTTTCTACGCATATCTCCACAAATATTCTCCGCAAATGCCACCTCCATCTTCAAAAAACACGACAGAAGCACTTAATGGGTTGATCATCGAGAAAACCTCTTTATGGGAATGTTTAATTGAACTAAACATGACTAAGTATGACAGTTTTGTCATATAGTTCACATTGTGAACATAAGAAGCCCAGTAGCTGATAAACTGAAACAAAACATTTGTCTTACTCCTTGGCTGCAGGTGGTTGTTGTAATTTGAATGGGAAAGTTCTCTCCAAGTCAGTTACCAAAGTTAAAAGCGTCCTGATAGACTTTGTATTCTATAATTCTCCAAAAGTTGCCACTTTGTTGGCAGGGTGCCTGATATTTGTGAGCACGAAGGTGTCTGAAAATGCCATTTCGGAGAGGCCCTCTCTCTAAATTTGGCAGTGCAAGGACATTTTTGTTAAACTGGCTTCATGAGTCATTCTGCAATTTACAATATTTAAAGTTGAATTCCAAGTTAAATCTCCTCTTTCTATTGTGACAGAGCAGTCACACTGTTGAAATTGGCCAGGATGCCAGGAGGACATATTGGCATTATAGAAAAAACAGTACCTTGCACAGAATGAAGTACTATGCTGGCCCCAATTCTTGGTACTGTAGTGGTGCTGAAAAAAAAAAAAAAGGCAAAAAGCAAAAAGAAAAAAAGCAGAGTAAGACAGTGATGGGAATTATGGAATCACAGGAGAATGTTGCTCAGGAGGAGAAGGATGGCTGAAGATCACCTGGTCCAGCCTGGGGCTCAGGGTTTCTCATCCCTTGTTGAGCGCTTTGTCCCTGCCATGTCTGGCACACAGTGCTGGCCTGCTGTACTCCAGCGCCTTTCAGGTATGAAAGAAAACTCAAAGTTTCAGAGAGGAGGCCAAGTGTTTTGCTGTGGACACTATCAGATCAAGACTGTCACATGCTTCTGGGGTTGAAGAGGAAGTGTCAAGGTCTGAGGACCCGCCCTGGAGAAGGCCCTGGCAGAAACCCCTATCGTTTGGACAGAAGTGACTGCTGGCCCCCTGTATCTTTTAGAGCAGAAGCTTAGATTTTCACAGACTCAACCTGCAAGTTTTATGAGTAGCTTATGCATTTTAAAGTAGTTTTAACTGATCACAACATCTGTAATTTCCCTCACAGATCATCCCACAACCTATCCAGCCTGTCTCTGGAGCTCACTGGCAAATGCTGTGCGTGCTGCACATCGGCTGCAGGGTGGGTTCAGCTCACTGCCCAGCTCATTGCTTCGGCACCACCAGGGATGGTGGCACGGGGTTGGCAGGACTTTCCCCCATGCTGTCCAGCAATACCAAAACCATTTCCCACCCCTCGACTCCATTACTGAAGCCCCATTCAGCCTGCGTGAGCCTCTCTGCGTAAGTGTATTCTGGAGGCATAAAACAAGGTGTCTGATGATGATCGCTGCCTTGCAATTCTCTCCATGTAGTTACCTCTGACCATGTTTTATTTAGCTGACTGGCTACGGCAATCTCTGCCCTGAAAGCCTGCAACTGCCTCCAGCTCAAACCAATTCCACACATTCCTTTATCTGCTAAAGGTAGGTATTGCATAGTATAAGCACTCTTGCAAGTTAACTTGTAGAATTAGTGGATAATGGAAGGGATGCAGCTCTGAAGGTTGTGTTGTCAGCTGCAGGTCCCCTCCCCAGCACCACCCATCACCTCATCCTCACCTCTGCAAAACCCCACTTGTCCTGTGTGGGCAGGAAGCCTCCACCTGGCCCTGCACATCCTTTCTGCTCCTGCATCGCTCAAGTCCACTTGCCAGGAGCACATGCTGAGGGCCAGCTTCCTTCCTCAGGGGCCGCCTCATCCTGCAGGGTCTCCCTATGCAGGCACAGGCACAGTGCAATGCTCATCTCCATGTAGCATGCTCCAGCAGCAGTCTGTCTGTGGTGCCCTTGCTAGCAAGGCTTTCAAGTTCTAGATCTCCAAATCAAGAAGTCTCTCCTCATTAAGGGTCTTTTTATTTTTTTCCCAGAAATAAATTGAGGAGTTGGCTTACTTTGAAAGCAAGCATGTGGCCTTATTCATAGTGTCTTTAAAATATGTGGAATGCGTAGGAGTGACAGCAATACTGGAAGATGAGATTTTTTGGGGGTGTTCTTTTTAATAGAAAGAGGAAAGAAAATTAAATTTCTATTTATGCATCATCGCTGGTATGAATTTAAAAGTGCATAGGAATGGGAGTAAAATGATCAAACTTCCTATGCTGACACCAGCTCAGCTGCATTGCACACATTGTATATATGCAAAACAATCTGCTTAATATCACAATGGCTGTGCAATACGATCAGTTTATTACTGCTGAGATTTATTGCTTCCTGCTGTCCCTCATTTTAATGGTGGTGGCATTCCAATCCTGATACACTGCAATTGCGTTTACCCAGTGTATCCTATGTTTTTATTGTGACCAGGTCAAGTTAATCCATCTTTCTTACAGCAGAAGCAAGACCTGTGATTGTTACTGCAGGTGAAACTGTTTTACAGTGTCTTTTGCCTTCACGAACAAAGAGATGGGAACAACTGTTACAACAAAGCTCGAGAAGTGGGCCCAGGAGAACCTCATGAGGTTCAACAAGTAGAAATGCCAGGTCCTGAACTTCAGTCAGGGCAACTCTGGATGTTAATACAGGCTAGGGGATGGAGAGCAGCCCTGTGGAGAAGGACTTGGATGTACTGGTGGATGAAAAGCTGGACATGAGCCAGCAATGTGGACTCACAGCGCAGAAATCCAGCTGTATCCTGAGGTGCACCAAAAGAAGCATGACCAGCAGATCAAGGGAGGTGATTCTGCCCCTCTGCTCTGCTCTTGTGAGACCTCACCTGGAGTACTGTGTCCAGATCTGGAGTCCTCAGCACAGGAAAGAAATGGACCTGTTGGAGTGGATCTAAAGGAGGGCCACAAAAATGACCAGAGGGCTGAACACCTCTNAGGGAGAGGGAGAGGGAGAGGGAGAGGGAGAGGGAGAGGGAGAGAAGGCTGGACAGAGCTCTGAGCAACCTAATCTAGTTGAAGATGTCCCTGCATACTGCAGGGGAGTTTGACTACATGACCACTAAAGGTTCCCTCCAACCCAAACTATCCTGTGATTCTATGATTCTAACTGTTGCTTGCACTGCATACAAGCCTGTGCAGCTTATGGAAAAGGTTGTGGAGACCGGCAGATAAAAGAGACAGCAACTTTCTGCAGGTGTTTGGCATGTACATTCATAGACCCTGACCACACTTCTGCTGGTGTTGTGCTAGGAACCACAAATCTGAAACGGTTGCTCTTGATTTATGCTTTTTTTAGTGTCTATGAAAGTGCTGGTTTCCTAGGAGACCAGGGAGGTGGACTTGCTTTGCACACCAAGCTCCTCACAGCTGACAGATTATCCCATGTATGGCCTTAGAAGTGAATTAATTGTCTAGATAATCAGTGAAAACAGCTGCTAAAGCCTGTGAAAAGTAATTGTAAATATCTGAAGCAGTGGACAGCAAAGTTGCAATCCCAGTTGTAATCCAAAAGCATTGCTTTCAGCTCTTAAGCGCCCTACCCCACTTCCCAGCACTCGCTATTTGCCCTGCTGTGCTGTAAACCAAGAGGGCAGGGCTAACATGCGAGCGCAGAGAGTTATATATGAGGATATCTTCACAAGAAAGGAACTATCAGCTCTTAAAAATAAGTGCAAGCTTTTAGAAAGCTGCTTGTACGTGGTGTTCGCAGCCTTCAGCCAGGCACCAATGCATTACAGTAACAGCTCTGTTAAACTACTGGAAGTTAAATACCAGGAAAAAGAGAGCGTCCATATCTCAGGATCTCTTACATTTTATTCATAAGGTTAACTCTTTCTCATAGTGTATTAGGGAGGCAAAAGAAAAATGGGGGAGCCCATGGGAGACCTGCCCTGGCTTCAGGACAGAGTTGACGTTGTCTCAGATGCCACCATTCGGAGATGATGTTAAGTACAGCACGGATGGACACAACACTATGTCTGAGGGTAGAGCAGGACTCCTCAGCCCCACTGCACTCATCACCCCACTGCCCTCCTCAGCCCTCTTTGCGGCACAGACCTGGCACCTGGCCCTGTACCTGCACCTGACACCTGGCCCTGTACCTGCAACCCCTCCTCACTGGATCCTCACTACGGCTCATCCACGGTGTCACCAGATCACATCTGTGGAGTTGTGTGCTCTGGCTGCCCTCCTGCAATGCGTGGCAGGTCGGGTTTTGGCCCCCCAGCTGAAAAATCCAAGCCTCTGCTAAGAGAGAGCATGAAGCAGGCTGAGCACAGTTCCCCTCTACACATGCATGGCAGATCGCCAGGTCTGTGCCATGCTCCAAAATGTGCAGAGCTCCCAGAACCAAAAAGACCATTTCCCTGTATTGATTTGTCACAGATCCTTCTTCACGTGGTATCAGGAGTTGACTTCGATGTAGCATCTTCAAAAGCCTTGGAGATGTAGTACAACTCCATGTTTTGGCCATGCCAGATTGTTTTTCTTTTTTTTTTTTCCTGCAGTATGCAGCTAAAACAGTCCTTAGGAAGGCATAAATACTATTTAAGCAAACCTCACCCACTTCAAACACTCTACCAAAATCCATCTGAACATTCACAACACCTACTGCTCACTGTGCTGTTGTTTGTGGTGTGAGGCCCAGCTTTATTCATCTTTCCCAGTTTTTATGAGCTTGTCAATGCAGCTGTGCCCATTCTAATCACAACTTCAGATCACCTTGGTGTTGGTTCCTGTTGCTTTGAACAACAGCCTCCTGCATCTTCAGGCACCTGAAGATGTAGCACATCTGAACCCAGACCTTGGTACAATGAATAGAAACGGGTCTGCTTGTAACAAAAGTTGTCTTGTTTGGGTTTTTCACCATCTTAAGGACAGAATCTCCTTTGATATCAATACCCATAGTGTATTAGATATATTTTTGTAGCTGAAATATAAAAAGAGTTGTTGTGGTTTTACCGCTGAAGCCCCATTTTCTCACACTGCATCCACAGGGCAACATAAACTGTGTGATGGCCTCGGGCTGCCACCTTCCTACCTGGCTGTGGTGGGTTGGCCCTGGCTGGAGGCCAGGTGCCCACCAAGGCCTCTCTGTCAACTCCCCTCCTCATCTGGACAGGGGAGAGAAAATGCAACAAAAGGCTCGTGGGTCCAGATAAGGACAGAGAGGGATCGCTCACCAATTACTGCCATGGGCAAAACAGACTCAACTTGGGGAAATCAGTTTCATATATTACCAATCAAATCAGAGAAGGGTAATGAGAAATTAAACCAAATCTTAAAACACCTTGCCCCCAGCCCTCCCTTCTTCCCAGGCTCAACTTCATTCCCAAATTCTCTACCTCTTCTCCCCTCCAGCAGCACAGAGGGGTGTGGAATGGCAGTTGCGGTCAGTTCATCACACATTGTCTCTGCCTCTCCTTCCTCTGCAGGGAGAGGACTTCTCACACTCTTCCCATGCTTCAGTGTGGATTCCCACCCATGGGAAACTGTCCTCTGTGAACTTCTCCAACATGAGTCCTTCCCACAGGCTACAGTTCTCCATAAACTGCTCCGGCATGGGTCCCTTCCACAGACCGCAGTCCTTCAGGAACAGACTGCTCCAGCCTGCGTCTCCCATGGGGTCACAAGTCTTGTCAGCAAACCTGCTCCAGTGTGGGCTTCTCTCCAAAGGTCCTGCCATGAACCTGCTCCATCATGGGCTTCCCATGGGGCCACAGCCTCCTTTGAGTGCATCCACCTGCTCTGGCTTGGGGTTCTCCATGGGCTGCAGCTGGATATCTGCTCCACCATCGATCTCCATGAGCTTCAGGGGACAGCCTGCCACACCATGGTCTTCACCACAGTGCAGGGCAATCTCTGCTCTGGCACCTGGAGGATCTCCTCCTCCTTCTTCACTGACCTTGTTGTCTGCAGAGTTGTTTCTGTCATATACTCTCATTCCTCTCTTTCAGTTGCTGTTGCACAGGTCCTGTCACACACACCCCTTCCCTTCTTAAACATGTTATCCCAGAGGCGCTATCACCATTGCTGGTGGGCTCAGCCTTGGCTGGCAGCAGGTCTGTCTTGGAACCAGCTGGCATTTGCTCTATTGAACGTAGAAACCCTGTAGACCCCCCACTACCAAAACCTTGTCATGCAAATCCAATACAGGGGCATCTCTCAAAGCATGCCGTGTGCCCTGGGGACCAACCAGCCCAGTGTTCCTAGGAAGTACCAGAGCTGTGGCCTGTGCGTTACCATGTCCTGAAAAGATCAGCTCTTGCTTTGACCCGAGAAGAACATCTCTTCAAGTCATTTTGCTGACCAATGTGAAAGAACCAATTCCACCTTCTATTACTGTTTTGCAAATGACTAACAACCAGAAAATATAGGTCTTCAGGTCTTTTACAGTAAGACATCCACCACCAGATAGCATCAACTTTGGCATTAAATCAGTGAATGGGAGACATAACCTACTCTTACTCATTTTTATTATGGTTGTAAAAAAGATGGCACAGGTAGCTCAAATCTCCATGGCCAGAACATATCATCTGACAAGAGGCCCATTAGCAACCTACCATCACATTATTCTGACCTTAAATTGTTCACAGTCTTATTCTTCAGGGCATCATGTCAGCTTATCTTGATCATCGTGCCTCTTGAATGGGAAATCAGTTAAATGTTGTCTGATCTGAACACAGTTTATTTTTATGCAGGAAATGAAAACTGCAGCATGACCATATCATCCAGCACCTTCAATTTGGGCTGTAGACAAGTAGTGAATAAATACTGCTGCTTTGAAGTGTTTGGAACAATACTTTCAAAAAATGTATGTTTATTTTCAGTGGCCTATCCTAGTAGTTCTCCAGGTGAAAAAAAGGCTGCAGTTTTATTGACACAGAATTGCAATATTCCTAAACAGTGTGATAACATGCTCTTCATTAATAAATTAGATTATCAATCTAAGAAGATTATGTCTGAAGAGTCAAAGAGCAAATTGTTGTGTAAGGGGATTGGGGTTCTTTTTTTTGTTCTTTTTTAAAAAAAAAATTGCTTTGAATATTTGCTTTGATATGTTAGAATACATCATACAAACAAAATCCCAGCTTTATAAGAAGGTACATTTGTGAAAAAAAAAGTGCTAATATTGAAGGAGTTAATGTGAACATAGGGGGCACCAGCACCCCTCTAAAAAGAGGAGATTCTAGGAAGCCTGTTGAAAACAAATTGAGCCATAATATGCTGAGAAAAAAGGATCATTCAAAATTTAAAGTGTTTAGTTTAAATTTGTATCATTTTTTAATGTACAAGATTCTGCAGATTCCTTGTTCAGCCAGAAAAGGCATAAGCCAGAAGATACAAATTGTTAGATGTGAGACTTCTGTTATGTGACCTTAGAGAAGAAGCAAATGGCTGCTCCATAGAGAGCAGGATCTCTGCAGAGGTGACTCTGAAGGTTATGGTATTGTCAGGCTGAAAGCAGCAAAGTAGAAAGCAAGAAAAGGAACCAATAATATCGTATTGATTGCAGATCATGTTTGTTTTTCTTTTTAATATATCTTTTTGGCAACAGACCAGTGATGAAAGTCCTCCTGGGGCTGTCCTGTGGGAACAAGACCTTACATATGTGAGCTTAATTCAATCCTCTCTAGGCTTTTGCAGTCAGACTCTACTGTTCTAGGGGACTGTCCAGTCCCCAGACTATTAAAAAGTGAATCTGGCTTTCTCTCCCTTTTATCTTTAAAGCCTCTTTTGTTGTTTGCAGGCTGATAGAAGAAAGTTGCTTGCAAAGGGATGGAGCAGGTTTTTTAACATCAGAAACAAGGACAACAGGAGGACATCCTAAGCTGCAGAATCTGCAAGCATGCAAAAAATGAAAGTCAGTGATATTAAAAAGAAAAAAAAAGAAGGAGCTGTTTCAAAGCAAATTGCTCAGTAACATGTTTTTTTATCAATAAATGATTGTGAGAGGGGATGGCTGTAGCAGGGTGTTCAGTTTAGAGATAAGTCAGAAATTTAAATAACAGAAGAATGAACATTTTCTGACCACATAGAAACCATAGGTCTAGTATACCTCACCCCTGCTGCAACCTCCATAAATAAATAAAGTGGAAAAAACCCCTAAAAGTCAAGTTTTTCTATGACTAGTGCATAATACTATTTTTTACATTCGGCACAATGCTGAGCTGGCATCCAAAAAACCCCTCATTCGCAAGAATGGACTGCCAAGACCTACTCATTCTCTCAGGGACCAAGCCTGAAATAAATATGATTTTTTAAAAAGAGCTGAGTGTCTTCTTCTGGAAACTCGGGCCTTTTTTGGGGCAGTCTACATTACTGACCACTTTTCAAAATTTTGTGTAGAGCCTTGGCTGTCCTTAACACAGTCCCGTTATACCACCCAGATGGACAGCAAACCTGAAACCACAAGCATCAGGGTGCTTTGGGCAACTTTCCTTCTCCAAGGAGCTGCCAGCTTTGGGTATTGCTACTACAGCTCCAACGGTTTAGTACTTGGTCAAATGCACCTAAGCAATTTTGGCCAACGGAAGGTCACAATAGTAAAATATAAGGCAAAAATAAAAGATTCCACAAGTGTAGCAGATTTCAAAGCTACATGGAGAATATGCTGGGTCTGTAAGGAAGCTTGGGAAATATCTGATATTCCTGGTTTTTACACTAGAATTTCTAACACTATAAAACAATGCTATGATAAAATCAAACAGTTGCTGTGGGTATAAAGGAGGATGGAGACTTTTGTTTCAGTGGCCTAAGGTCATTGTGAAATTTAAAACACGCCTTCAGCTTCTGAACAAAAGGACAAGTTATTATTCCTAGGATGTCTTTTCTAGTGTATTTGTGCCTGGTTGGTGGTGACTTTGCTACACCAGTCTGCCTTTTCAATCCTCAGAATGTTCTGCAGGTGACTGTTCTGAAGCTGTTCCCACAGGAGTCTGCTGTTTTGTCTCCACATCCTCTGAGAAATACCTGTACCAGCCCAGGCGGCATTACAAGCCTGTCACTAGATCAGGTATAGCAGAGAGAGAACTGACAATGTCAAATATCCACAGGAGTCTGATAAAGGAAAGTCACAGAAGAAAAATCCATTGAGATCTGTTAAATGCAAAGAAAATGCCTCTAACTCTGAGGTGCTGAATGGAAGTGGAGGCTCAGAGAGTACCATATACTGTCACCCAGCTCTTATGCTCTTCCCTAGTCACCTGATGCAGGCAGACAGAGGCAACATATTGGATAATCTTGGGTCTGACCCAGTATGGCCATTCTCAGGTTCTTTTTACAGCAAACGTAGAAATCCCCTTAAGCCTATTAAGCGTTTGTTTTGAAAGACCTGGCATATGGTGCTGACATACTCTGCCCCTCAACAGCTACAAGAGCATCTCAAGCTGTAGCTTGCAGAGTCAGTAACATCTTAAAGGCTTTTTAAATATTTTATTCAATTAGGACAATCCTATCCTCAGTAAATAAACATGTGGTTAATGCTTTCTTTTCAAAGGTGTTTGTTGAGAGCACATTGCATTTCCAACATGGGATGACAGCTCGTTAGCCACTTGTTATTTTGACCACAGGGACTGAAGTTGAAGTTCGCGCAAGAGATGGATGTCATCTGGATAGCAGCTGGATCATTTGGGATGGAGCAAATGCAGACTGGCTCCTTCAACATCTGCCTTCCAGGCACACACATGCCTCCTCGAGTTTTGAGATGTGGAATTTTTGTTATAAAAAGTAATATTTGGTTTGGCTGTTACCTGGGCTAGACTGGAAAAAATATTATTTTAACTCTATTTGAAATTATGTTCAGAAATTTATCAGTATCCCTTTCCACTTGAACCTCTTGAATTGAGGCAACAGAGGAAGGAAACCTAAAAAAAGACACAAAGCCTTGAGCATTATTTAGGAAAAAGCAGCAAACAAAATTAATATCCATGTACCTTAGACACTTGGTTAGATTGTATTTCTTATGATGTATAATTTTGCCTCTATGCTCCCTTTCTCACCTTTCCTTCCATCTGCATTAAGCAAAAATTTAGTATAAACATTTCTAGGAAGCACAGCTCCGACAGATATTCGAGTGATAAATATTTGCACAGTAGTTTGCAAAACTAGTGTCATTTTGTTAATATAGGATCTTTCTATATTCTGTATTTTTGTGCAAACACATAACTCCGGGTAATACATTTGTCTTAAAGCAAAAAGTAATTAAAAGGATTGTAGCTGAAACTGCTGGTGTTGCTTCTGAATATCACAGAAACAGGATTTCAAGTGAGTCATGCTGCTTTTCAAATGTACTTAGGACATACAAAATTGGTTGAAAATTTCTACATTTGAAATTCTATATGTAACAGCAAGCATGCACGCTACTTTAATTTACCACAAAAACTAGCAAAACAGAAAGGAAAATAATTATATAGCTAAAGCAGACAACGACAGGCATTGAAAGAGATGAGAAGGCAGAAGACTGCCTTTTGGAAACATCACTCTAAAGAGAGGAAGATTTAAAACCAACTTGCTCGTAGAGGAATTGCTGAAGGGAACACACCTGCATATTAAAGGATGGGATCACCACTGCAGTGCACTTCCCAAGACACTTCCAGGCCAGACAAACTGCAAATGATGCAAAAAGGATGTTGCTTCTACACTGCACTTTTTTCACTGTTTTTCTGATCTTGCTCTTGAAAAAATGGAGTGGGGTGGGTGGAGAGAGAGAGCAATATATATTTGTAGTCTTCCTTATAGGAAATAACTAATCCCTGCTGAGATGGGGTTTTTCATTGTTCCTAACCCTCCAGACTTCTGGCTCTATGATAAGCAGGAATGATTTATACCAGCTAAGATCTGGGTGGAGAAATTTTACCTAAGCCTCTGGCTGAAACCTCCTGCAGACATTATTCATCACAGATGGGCAATATTCCTGTGCACCGGAACTGAAAATGCAAGGAGCTTTTCTTTCCAACCCTTTAAGTTTTAAAAATCTGTCTTCCTTTGGGTCTCTGCTTCTGAAAAAACAATGACCGGTGGATTCATGCTGTGGGAAAAAGAAAATGCATTCTTTGCCTTTTCCTTGACTAAGTGCTTGTGTTTAAAAGTGTGTGAGGTTGCACAGGCAGAAAACCTCCATGTCTGCAAGAGAAGCAATCCTGCCTCTACTGTGGGAAGGCTTCCCAGGTAATGGAAATGAATTAAAACCACCTCAAAGGTCTAGAAAAATCAGATTACTGGTTGCTTTGCTGCAGCAAACACCACATTTCCTACCTGACACATCAGAAATGCTACATGAAGTGTGGTGAGGAAGGAATGATTGGATGACGATGCCTCAACCCACAGCAAGCACCACATTTTTAGCTGGAGAAGAAAATGGAGTGGGAAGGATGACACTGGCAGCACTCTTGTCTATGGCTTTCCTCTTGGCTTCCGTGCAGGGAGAGCAAGCAGGACCCAAGTTACTCTGCAGACCATGGATGGCAGGGAAAAGACAAGCAGGAGCGGTGAGAGCTCCTCCAGTTTTCATTACAGGACCCTGTGTTCCTGCAGGAAAAAGGTGATCCCTCGAAGGGGCTGTGAGCAGGCCCTCCCCAGCCTTCCCCCTGCCTGAGGCCGTCCAGCCACCAGGTGGGGCGTGGGGACCCCTGGCTCCCTCAGGGCAGGCAGCAGAATTCAATCCCCCTCTTCCCAGGTTTGCCAGCCCCCAGCCCCACTGCTCCCCCCGGGCTCTGGCTGCTCTAAGGTCCTCCCGCCTCACCCCAGGGCCGCAGTGCTTTTCTTCCTATGCCCTTCCACCACCCGCCCCCCTCCCCAGTGCTACTCCAGACACCGCTAATCCATCAGCATGGCCCAAGCTCTCGAGCAATGGCGTGACTCTGAGAAGGAAAAAAGAAAACTTCTGGTTTACTTGGGAGCCTGCTGTTGTTTTAATGAGGGAGCCTAACCTTGCTGTGCAGCCACATGTTGGGCTGAGGACTGCACCCTGTTGGGTATCCCGTGGATGGGGGAAGAGCACTCTTGTCCCTTTAGGGGACATTTAGGCAATGTTTTGTCCAGGGACTCACTTATCCTGTAGTCCTGAGGGTACTGGGAAAACAAGAGCATTTTATTAATAACATCTACAGCATGGCTGTGTTTGCAGGTCCTACCCCATGCTAGGGCTGCACACACAGACCTAGCCAACACGGAGAGTCCAGAAGGCAAAACGCAGCAAATCAGGAGACGAGGCCCATCTCCCTAGCAGGCCTAGAGACGACACACCGCTTCCTCTCCAGCACCCAGCCATGCTCCCTGCCTGGGCATGCCATGCTCCCACTTCGTCCTGTGGGAAGGGGAGCATTAGAGGAATGCCTTGGTGGACCAAGATGAGTTTGTGTGACTCTTGGTCAGCTTAGCTGCTCCTGTTTTGGGAGAAAGTGGTTAAAAACTGGGAGGAAGGAAAATCCAATCCTTGTATCTTGTTCATCAAAAAGAGAGAATGTGTTTTCTGACTCATTTTTCAGATGAACTTGATTTTTTCTGTCTTGCAAGGACCTAGAGCTTTCAATAGCCTCCTGGTAATAAACTCAAAGCACGATGGTATTTGTAAAGACCACTTCCCTTATTTTCTTTTTCTTCCCTCCTTTGAGAGGAAAATATTGTGGTGTTTGTTTGAAATGCAGAGTTTATTTATCCACACAAGTTAAATCTTTGAATGCACCCAGGACTTGTTCAGCACAGGATTTTGGCACAAATACAATTAAGAACTCTTTTCAAAAGAGCCTCCCTTCATTTTAGCCTTCTAGATCACATTAAATCAGAATAACACCCCTGGTATAAATACAGTAGACATCTACTCCAAATTAAATGCGTTTTAACCAAGGGTTCTGATTTGTATCCTGATTTCTCTTGCAAGTTAGCCAACTAAAAAATCAGAAGTGTTCAAGTCGCAGCAATGTAAGAGGATTTTCTAGTCCCAGATCAAGTGCCAGCACTGTCCCCCAGGTTGGTGAATGGAAGTGGAGTTATTTTCAGAATAGTATTGTAACGGTGTCATTGAGAGTGAAAACACTGAATTAATCTGAGGATGGTAGTAAGCCTAAATTTTATTCTTGTTGACATTCAGGCAGTGAAAGCACTGTTCTGGGGTTCCCCCCCCCTCTTTTTTTTTTCAGAATTAGGCAAAGAAAACAACACATTTCAAGATGATAGGGCAATTGTTATCCTAGCTACTACAAGTTTTCCACTCCCTTCCTCTGAATGAAGAATGCTTAAGTAACAAATAAAAAGTGGGCTATGGAGAAAACAGATGTGTCAGAGACATATGGTGATGGGACCAGAGGTAATAGTCACAAGCTACAGCAGGGGAATTTCCACCCACACATGGGAAAAACTGGCTCAGTGAGAGACCTATGTGCTGGAACCAGGGCCCAGGCAGGATGCAGCCTCTTCAACCCTGGAGATTTCAACACTTCATTGGTCAAGGTCCCAAGCAACCCTGAGACTCCAGTGTGCCTCTGAAGTTGGCTCTGGTTTGAACCAGGGGTTGGATTACATGACCCCTGGAGTAATCTATTTTTTTCTAAGATTCAGTGGAATTTTGGATCCACATTTCTTTTAATAGCATTAAATTCCCCTCCTGCTCCCACCTAGTCCCTGTGAACCTCAAATATTTAAAACAAATACTTGCCTTCTCTTAGATGTCCTCAAACAACCCTGTTTAGCCTAGTAATGATGTAGCATCTCTCCACTTATGGATGCCCATATTATATCCAGCTTCCTCCTTTACTAAGATATTAAACTTTTCTGGGCAGTAATCATCTCTTTTTGTTGTGCCTGTTTCAGGTTTTGGTGCTTACGGGCACTACTATAGGTATGAAAATGCATTTCTCCAAGCACATCTCTCAGGAGGACTGACTGTATTGCTGTCTCCACCGAAAGAAGCTTTCTATAAATCTCCTGGTTCTTCTCGCTCCCCATCAGGCTCAGTGCTGCCCACACTGCTCCTGCTGTGCTCCCATGCGGTACTTCAGCTGCGACTTTATGAAGTGCAGATGGGACAGGAGACTCCTAAATGTACAGTGCCATGGAGCAAAAATGTTCAAATGCCTGAGAATCCCTGGAGGCTGACTCTGTACCTCAGTGTGTGCTGGCCCTTGCACATGTGAGGAGGACAGTCCTCCAATGCGCCTCTCTGGGATACTATCAGAAAAAACATTTTTAGGAACCAACTGAGGCCAAAGCACCTTCAGGATGCCCTACTGACCATCTTCCCTCTCCTTTCCTTCTGGCTTACGGCTGCTGGTGCTGTGGTCCCTGAGGGAGCAGCTGCTGGCTACCAGGAATTCTGGTGGTAGCAAAGCCAGTGCCAGCATTTCAGTCTGCATTGCTCAGCTAGGCAGTATTCCAGGGCAGGGGTGGAGTGAGGCTGCATTTACTCTGGCCTGGGAAAAGTGGTTTGGAAGAAACAAAATGAGGCTCTTTCAATTGATGGTGCGGTTTTGGAATCAGCACAAAAAGTCGGATTGCTGAGTAAGGGAGATCAAGGTAAGAGCATCATCTGAAGTGTTGTTTCAGCCTCTCCTGTAACAAGGAGAAACAGCCTGTCAGTGCTGGCCAGGCATACTTAAATCACCTACACCTCGGTGAAGCCAAAGCACAGAAAACATCTAACAGGCTGAAAAATGCAATTTCTGTGTGCTCACGTGTGGCTGGGGGACACTGGCTCGTGGCAATGTTCAAATCCAGAACAAGGACATTTCCACCCACCTGTGATGCTACCGTCAGTATTAAAATTATCCAAAGAGCTTTTCGACCAAGCGATCTGTTGGGTGGTACCTGCCTTGGAGATGTACCTGTATTTTCCAAATACCTTACAGAAGCTTTGGTTCTCCTTAGAGAACGTGGGAAAAGGGGGTACAAGGTGGGGGTTGCCTTGGGTGGCATCCCGGGCACACCTGCCCCGCGGTGCTCTGCCAGGTTACTCCGGCCACTGCCCCAAAACCCTCACAGCTTTCCGTGGAGCCAGCTCGGAAAAGCAGGTTTGTCCCACATTTTCCAGAAGATGGAGCTCAAGAGTCTCCCATGTGAAATTTCCCTTGTGAAACAGGATTGTGAGTGCCTGAGGAATACGGGAGGATAGGCATTCCTCCTGGGGAGCTACGTGAATCATAATTTTGTAGCAAAGGCTCAAAATATCATGTAGGGAAAAGAGGAAGCACTGCCCCCCAAAAATGTGTCTGGGAATGATGCAGAAACAGTGAATTTTACTCTTAAGTAATAACAGAGTGATGATTCAAATCTAAATTAAAAAGAGTACAGTTTGTTTGAGAGTGAAACAGAATAAGATGCAAAACAAGAAGACACCAACTGTTGGAGTAGGAACTAGAACAGTAAATGACATTTCCTGAAGTATTTTTGTGTCCTATACACTACATCTCCCCCCCCTTACTTTTCTCACTGGTCAGAAAATTGCCTTCCTTGGGAAAAACACAGGGAAACAAGGAAGAGATTCTTATTTTCTTGGGACTGAGCCCACCACCAAAAGTCTATTTCCATAATGACTTAAAACATCTTCCAATTGCTGCAAGAGGAATGGCAGAGGAGGCAGATGGAACCAACTCTTAAGGAGAGAACTGTGCATGTATGAGAGGTCAGTGGGAATTTGCAGAGATTAACAACTAAAGCCATCTGTACTCTGAAAAAACACAGACCCATACTATATATTGTGTGGGAAATCCATGCAGCAACACCAAAATCCCTGGGGGCCCTATTAGTCAAACCACAAGATAGCCATGAGAAAACCACTCAAATGAAAATTATTAACAGCTTGCTCTCTTTAGCAGTCATGTTCAGGTCCACAATAAAGTCTTCTAGGATAGTTTTTGAAAGAAAAATATGAGGTAATTCTCTTTTGGCATTGATAACAACTTCCTCCAAACCCAGCCAGATCTTTATATCATACAGTCTCAGCTGCCCAGTTCCATACTTAAACATACACATTCCAATGTAACTGAGATGATGTTGACTTAAAGCAGTAAATATTTAATATTAAGATATTGTTATGACATCCATACTTTACATATATTGTTGAAGAGAAATTTCCTTGTCTTAACTTTTAGATAGATTGAATAAAGCTGAGCTAATAAAAGTCGGAGTGAATTCTGCTGCTAGAGAATATCTAAAGGCCAGATACTAAGAAATTTGAAATCTCCCAGCAATCATTTTGTGGCTGTGAAAAATTTTATATATATATATATATAACCATAATGCCAAATTGGCTGCTGTTACTGTCTGGGATTAGGAAATTCCCAAATTTATTTCAATCCTATTTCATTCTCACTGTTAGACTAGAACACAGAAGTCTCTAACAAGCCTGCCCTCAAGAATGTCTTTCCTGCAACTCCTTTCTCCTTTGAGTTTTCCCATTCTAAAAGACTAGTGCACCTGCACATTTTCCTCCTTGGAGCCTTTACAGACAATACTTTGGGGTACACAACACTTGTATGTCAAATACTTTGGAGTTCACCGCTGTGGACTGGCATGCTCGGGAGAGTCTGCTTACCAGTCCTTGCTGGAAAACTTCTGATGGTGGTCTGGGTTCATGAGAGTTGAGGGCTTCTTTCTCACTTTTACTAGGACTCTTCAAAAGTAGATGCCTAGAATTAAAGTCCAAAGTAAGCCAAGCCACATGTATATTTAAGGAATTAGATGAAGAAGAGTCCACTTTAATGAATGGAGCAAGAGATATGGTTCTGATCACTTAGTGTGTAGAAAACACTCAAAATTGCACTTCATGCTGGAGACCTTTTTTTTTCCTCCTTTCCTCTCTCACTTTAGGCATGTGAATAACTCTTTGTTACACGCTTTTGAATACATACAGAACCTAAACACACATGTATATGTGTCCACATTTTGAGGACTCACTAGCCCTCCATTCAGAAGCTTAGTTAAATGGAAACAGGCCTTATAATTCTGATAACTGAAATGTGAAGCCTCTCTCTGAAGGCCCTTTTTTCAAAGAAGTGTTGCATGCATTACACTACGTTAAGTCCAAACATTGCTACAAGGGGAAAACACCAATATAGACAAAAAACCTGGGTATATTTTGTTTGTTTGGAACCTGCCATCTCAAGAGACCTTAGTTAGACTGTATTTAGCTTTTTATTCCAACCATAGTAAAACAAAACAATTCAACGAATAAATGCAGGAATGAAGTTTTGTATATCAAACCAGCGGCTCTCTGCAAGTATGAAGGGGTAACTGGTGATCCAGGCATGCCACAATCCCACTGTATGATGTGCCTCTTTTCAGCAATATTACCTCTATAAAATTTTTTAGTGGAAATTCCTGTCAGGTCAGCTTTGCAAGAGCACCTTCGGGCTCTTGCTATATATCTTTCCTAATATGGAAGTAGCTAATGGGGTGAATGAAACAGATGTCAGTTATTTAATTGCAAAGAGGAGCGCAGACACTGCTGGTACAGAACAAAAAAATGTCTGAGACCAGGACAGTCTGGAAGTGCTCTTTGCTCAAGGCTGCAAATAAAGAAAGTCCAAAGTATTGACTGAGACAACCAACCTTTAGATATCCACTGCTGGTGAGCAGAGGCCTCTCTTTCCTGGTCAGAAATGTCCTTTTCAATGTTTCTAGAAATATTTTTATGATGCATGTTTATTATTGGACCTTTTATAGGCATCTATCTGATTCAAAGTCAAATAAAGACAAATCAGTCTACCTCCTTTTGTAACAAACGGCCCTTAGTTGATTTTCTCATTAACCTTTTTATTCCAAAATTAGTGTTTAGATGCAAGAATTTAGCCAAACTTGTTAAATTGGCTGTTGGAGGCCAATTACTGTGAGTTTATGCAGAGATCAGTCTGTAGAAGCAGACTATTCCTGAGATACTGAATAAGCAGTGCACTTTCAGGAACACTGGGGAAAGATAAACAAAGCTGAGAGCAAGAAAAAGTCTGAGCAGGTTTTTCCCTGCTGAAAAGCATCTGCTGTAGAGAGTGTGGAAGAGAAAAAAAAGTAGAACAAAAGCATAAGAAAATGGGATTTGCTAAATTCCTCTTTTGTAACTTAATGATAAAGTGGATAAGACATATAAATCAATTATCACAGAAAAATTAAAGCATCAGACTAAAATGAATCAGACACTGACAATTTGGAAAACCAATTAAATGAAGGAACCTTTGCCTTTGTCTGGCTGGAACAGGATTTGTGTCAAATAATTATTATAGCACAGGCTCAGCATCCTTCCCTTGCCGAGTGGAACTGAGCCTCCCCCCACACCCTACACCTGCAGAGAGAAATACATTGCTGAGGAGACTTGCAGACAAAGGTAAAGCCAAATTCTGCCAGAGACTGGGTCATCTTCACCTGTGCTAATGAAGAGGTATGATCTGCACACGCTTCTCCCTGTAATCCACAGGTTTTGCTTGTAGTCCAGCCACCAAAGTGTTAATTATCTGCCTGAAAAATTCGCTAATTATATCTATTGGGCCAACTGTGTTTAACTGGGTAAAGATGATGATTCATTGCTCTAACTGTGGTAGCTTGTACTTGCTGGAGTTTGCAGTTAATGGTGCCTTTCAGGTAGCTAAGGATAGTAGCTTCTGTTCTTTAAGCACCTTTCTTTCATTTTTTGTTTTTTCCTTCTTTCGTTTTTTTAGTAAATGTCATGTAGCTTGGTTAACGGCATTCATATCAATATTCTGTGATACAGACAGATAGATAGATTTCTAACACAAAATATGACAAGCCTTGGAATGGACACATGTAGCAACCCTCTCTGCGGGATGGACACGACAAGCTCTTAATTCACATGCTATGCTCAGGGACATGGGGGTCAGAAGAACAATATCTTGGACTAACTGCCTCTAAAACTACTTCAGATTTCATGTTGGTGTGTTCAACATGATAGATAGCTTCTATCCTTTTCAGAATGATGACCTATTTTTCTACTGTCACTGCAGAATACATTATCATAAACCATAGTTTTCACTTTTATTGCTCTGGACTATAGAATCATTATTTATAAGAATTATAAGATTGTCTACATGTTTAATTTTCAGCATTAAACATGACTGAGGTCTAGAATGAGCTATTTTCCATTCTTACTTTGTTTTGTAAGCCAGAAGAGCTGTGTGTGGGTTTCAAAATTCAGAGGTTTCACAGTATCCAAAATTGTAGCATTTTCCAAACTATTTCCAATATTAGGCTTTGAAATAAGGGGAAACACTACTTCACAAGTATTTACTTTTTTCCCTAAAAAATGTAAAATTAAAATAATATCTGCTTGCAGGAATTAAAAATTCCAGGTTGGAAAAGACCTGAGTATTACAGCAAAGCAATAATTCTGCACTTTATAAAAACTGTTTTGAAAACACTCTTTGAAAGAAGCATGGCATTTAAACTATGCGTCTTCATATTCTTGAAGTATCCAACCAACCTTACCTCTGTCTCATCTGCAAGGCCAAGCTCTTTTTCTCTCCTTCAGGTACATTTGCTTGTCATTTGGATTCATGTTCTTCCCTTGCAGGGAAAAGAGCTCTCCCACTGAATGACCTCTAGAGAAGAGAAAACTTGGCTTGGAATTTGTCTTTATTTGCTGTCAACAAATACTAAAAGAAAGTCTGAAGGATGACTCTCATTCTTTTCTTGGGATGAAGTTGGGAAGGAAATATCTAACTCCTCCTGGGTAGAATTGCAAAAATACAGGTTGTACAAATACAGATCTGAACACTGCTAAAGGAGTAAGATCTCTCCATCAGGGGTGCTAAAGGGGACTTGTGGTATAGGTAGAGTCAGTAGCCTTGTCTTTTGCTAAGTTTATCTCACATATCCAATTAAGTATAGACAAGACTCTGAAGGCAAACTTTCCACAGCCAATTCCTAACTGCTAAGCTTGAGACCCTGGCACTTGAATGGAGAAGTGCTGAGAATTCATGGCTGCCAACATCAGAGAGATGAGCCATGCTTTGGACACAGGAGAGCAGTACATATTGCCAAGAGCTCTGAGAAATCACACTTTAGACTTCTCAAACTGAGTGCCCCAATTGATGTCTCTGTACATTAGTCTCCCAAAATTAAACCTGACTATTGAGCTCTTTTTCCTTGTACCTCAAAAGTGCTCTGGATAGATAACTTGCAAAATCATCAAGACTGACCACAGTGAGTAAACTAGTAATCCAGGCCTAACATGGATAAAGATGAGTGTTCACTAAATAAAGCTGAGAGTTTCAACTGTTGCTCATGTGAATGCTGCCCATCCTTTGTCCTAGGTCCTACATAAAGCAAGGAGATCTACAGCAAAGGAGGTGCACTGAAAGGTCCTGTTCTGGTGGACTGGGTGAGGTTCATGGGTAACCTTCACCCTGGCCATTCTTCCTTTCTGTGTGCTTCCTCTCGCACTCTTATTGCTCTTCTAAGGTCATCCTGTGCATCCCACTCTCAGAGCTGTCACTCCTGAGCTTGGCTTTACTTGTCCCAGTGGTGTTCTTGGAAAACAAATTCATCTTCTCTAGCTTGGTGAGTGCATTTTGAAGCAATGTGTCAGAGCTGGCCAGGAAGCCTCCTCTGCAACCAAAGAAGAGGTTTTGCACAGGTGCCATGTGACACCTTTTGGAAATAATACACACACTGGATAGAGAAGGCGCCTACTAGCTACAAGTAGATAGGTAAAACAATGTCTCTTCTCTGCCTTCAAGCTAAGTCAGGCTTGCCTGTAGAGAGAAAAGGAGTGGTTTATCCCCCTAAATTCTATGCCCGTGAGTGAATGACTGAAGGAAACATTTAAAGATCAATTCTCTGGAGACCAAACATGTACAAGTACAAACCAGCTGCTTCGTTATCTCTAACAGGTACTTTTGGTTTTGGTGGCTGATTAGCTCAATATTATGACCAGGTGAGAAAAGCAACATGTCACCGATAGGCTTGGGCTAGCATTCACTTTGTTTTCACTGAGCATTCCCATGGCTCTGTTTTCTGTACTTTTCACCAGAAATCCAGGGCTACAGAAACATCGCAGACTTACTCTGGTTTTTTTTGTGAGCCATGCCACTCTTAGCTCTCTACATTTTTATGCAGTGACCACAAAGGTTTTTCATATAATATTTAACAAACTTATTTTCTGAGCATTTGTAAAGTTTCAAACAGTGTTCTGAAATATGGTTGGATAAGCCAAACAGTCCTTCAAATGGTTCCGGTGCATTGCAGCATGCTAATTGTATCTTCATCGTTCAGTAACTCCTGTTCATAGTCATGTCCTGCCTTGGAAAATACCACTCCTAATTTTTCTTGTGTGTGCCATACTTTGACAGTATGTTTTCCTGTTAGCAGATTTCTTTAGCTAAAGTTAACAGTTGAAGAGTAGTAAAATATCTGGAGCGCACAGACGTTCTGTATTTATAAAATTTTAGAAACATTTCAGAATTGTCTCCATCAGACAAATGCTTGAGTAAATGCAATATGCCTATGGTAGGAAGAGTTCATATACTCCAAAACACAATCTGACATTTACTCTCATTTATTTTGAAATGCAAATGCATCTAGTTTGTTCAGGATTCTTTTTCAGCTTGCTGTCTTATTAGTGATCATGCTGATAACTTGAATTTCTGAAATGTTGTTGCTAAGCAATGCAACTTCGGGCATGTAATGAGGCTTTCCAATGGCTACTTGAAGATGAAGAAAATTATCTCAGCTTCACAGATTGTTTGATCATCAGCCACATTATAATGGTTGGGTGATAAATAAGTTTTCAGCTTGCCCTCATTCTTCTGCAGATAATTTATTTTTTTATGGTAACTGAAGATCATACAGTATCAGGAAGAAAGTTGTATATTTTGGGATGCAAAGGCAGAATCAAAGAACTTCTGTAGCTCCTTTGTGTAACTTTCTATAAAAAGAAGAGTCTTTCTTCCAGTTCATTGTTTCAGGAAAGAATACAGGAAAACTGGGATACAAGGATGCCCCAGAGGGACCCCTACCCACATAAGGCGATGCTAGCCCTTCACCCTTTGCAGTGCAGATGTTCTGTTGGTGGGACCTGACTGAGGAGACCCTCCATCTACGACATGATCAGGCAGTTGTGCTGGGCGACATGATGGGCAAGTCTTCCCATAGAGGCTTTGTCCTTGGGAAGCAAGAGCCATGCACCACACTGGGCCAGGTTAAATTCCTCTGATGTGCCCCAGTCTGGTGCTCCCCAATGCACAATGGCAGGTGATGCCTGACAGAGCCTTTGTGACAGGCTCTCCGTAGTGCAGCAGTACCAGCTGGAGTCTGGTTATTTTTGAATCATCTTTTGGTTATTTTTTTTTTTTCACTGCAAAGTCCAGTCCTGTCAAATGCAGACATGCATTTGAAATTCCCCTTTTTCTATGAGACCATCCTGGAGCTCTTTTTTTCCTTTTCCCCTCCATTGTAGATATGATAACACCTGCAGCTGAAGTAGATGGGAGCAATGTCCTGAACAGCTAATCTGTTCTTGTGTGTGCTGCTCAAGGGAAAGTAGGTCCAGCTGTCTCAGTCAGGCACACACTACCCTGACCTTGATCTCTCAATGCCTCGATCCTCCACCCACCAAAGGAGGCGGTATCTACAAGGCAGTGAAAATAAACCAGTGCCTGAAGCAGTCAGTAGTAATGATGATGAAGACTATAGAAAAGGCCAGGGGAAAACAGACACCTCTTTATTCAGAGTTGGTTTGAAAAGTCTGCAGTAGACAAGGCCTGGGGCTACAAACTGGAGAAAAAAAGGAAATAAAATAAAATAAAATATTGACCGTAAGATCAACGAATGCCTTACCTTCTGCCATGTACTTCACAGCACAGGGGACCAGGGCAGAAAGGTTGTGCAAGACAATGCCATAACACAGTCATGCAACTGGACTAAATTAAAGTTGTCCAAACGAGATGTCTCTTGTTTTCAGTGTGTGGTTTTTGCAGGCTAATATTTTTGAAGTAGGTGAGGGTTTGTGTATGTCCATGGTATTGCTGTAAGGGGCCTTCCTTGAGGATCAGGACTTTCACGTCCCTCAGTCTCCTAGAATAATGATGGTTCCTAGTACTGAGAGCTGCTTTTGTAAAATTACAGGGCAAAGTCTTGCATTGAAAAATGAAAGTGTAATGTAAGATGATGCAGTTCTTGCTCTTACTTTTAAGGTATTATATGTTTTTTTTTCCCTGAGGTCAATGTTGACAGTGAGGCAGCAGTTTCAGAGAAGAGTCACCCACCCAGCCAAGATACCTTTTTCTGTGGTTGAAGAAGCGATATTTTTCTGCCCACACCAAAACAAAGTTTTGCCTGTTTAACAATTAACAACTTATGGATTTAGTCCTGGAAAAGAGAGAACATTTTAAAGCTTGTGGGTTTGAGCATCTTTGATTTCATTTCTGACCAAAAAGCCACTAAATCCGTACTTACAGTGTGTAGACACGAATCTAATCTAAACATCAGATTAATTTCCTTATCTGTGGGCAAGCAAGCCCTAAAACACATGCAGCCAAACGTTTATGTAATATTCAGTGTACTGTCATCTTAACTGCTAAATGTTTGTGCTCCAGGAGAGCTTTCCATCCATTTTCCTCCTGCGTGTTCTCCAGACTCTGTCAGTCAATAGGTGCATTGTTTGCTACACCTCGTTATAGTCACAGCCAGCTGCGTATTGAATGATACAAGGAAGGGGAAAGCGTGTGGGGAAAGGTTGGGTGGTGGGTTTTTTTTTTTTTTACTTTTAAGGAAGGAGGAGAAATTAGAAATAAAAAAAAATATGCTTAGTTCAGAGCTGTTGTAAGTTTGATACATTTCATCCCTCAGTATGTGTTTGGCTGAGACTCTGAAGCTTGAAGTTCAGGCTGTGTCCATCCTAGCAGCAGACTCTGAGAAGCCAAACCAGAGCTTTAAACTCTGGATAAAAATCAGCAGCTGTTTTCTTGCTGCAGCAGCGTGGGGTATTCTCACTCACATAAACCTGGAATGAAAACACACATCCTTGATTTCCTGTGCTGAGAAAGCCAGCTGAGGGCACAGGCTTCGAACATCTCTGGAGAAAGTCACCTCCAAGTAGGCAACGCACCTCATATTTCACCCCCACAGTGTCAGTGCTGGCCAAGGAGCTCAGCGACTTTGATCCTTATAATGATTTTTGTCTTATCACTGCCGTTTCCCAGTGCAGGAGCAATCAGTTGTTATTGCTTTGTGCAGTTCCCCTCCTCAATGGCACTCATGGTTTGTGGCTGTCTGAGAGCACAATTTATTTTCTGTATCTGTGATAAAATGTTTTCAGTTAAGTCATTAATCTTTTAGACTGACATTTAACCCTATAGTGGCCCAGGATTTCAGCAGCTGGAATCTTCTGCATTAAAAGGTTGCCTGATTAAAATCCTTCATTTCCAGTCAATTAGGAGAAATATCTTTTCTAACACAGAAATAGCACTGTAAAAAAAAAAAAAAAAGATACAAGTAACATTCAATGAGAATAAGCTAATAATGTAATAAAAGATTCTGTCTAGTGAGGCAATTAAACATTGTGAACAGTGCATAATGCTTCCACCTCTTAACAAGTTCATAAATACCTTAACCCTTAGCAGTCTGGCTAATTCCAGGGTGTTAAGCTTATTTGACATGGTCTGGTCACACACATGCACACACAAAACAGGCAGGAACAATACATTTTTTAAATAAAAATTTCCTTTCTATACTGCTTTGCATATTCTGATTGCTTTTTACTCCTACAGTACCTCTGCATGCTGCTCTGCTCAGGCAGCCTGGGCATGTGGGGAGCTCTGAAAGACAGCAGTAAAGGAGATGGGGCAAGGAAGGTGATGGGGTGGTAGGAGGCTGTTGATTCCCAGGCTGGAGGCTACCCCTGGGACAACTACAGGGTTAATAGGGACTGGAATATGTGGGAAAACATAGGAGAGGACGCTGAGGAAAGAAAAGGACCCATAGCAGCCCAAGCACTCAGTTTAGCAATCTGTGTCCTGATATTCCTGGGCCACACAAATGCTTCCTCTGCACCATATGGGAGGGAGCGATTTAAGCGGTTCAGGCAGGTCTTGCTGAGGGCTCCTCATTCATGAGGAAGCTGATCAAAGGAGTCAGGCAAACGGCTTCTAAACTTGGGGTGAACAAGAGGATTTGTATTGCCTGTGCCACCTTCGAGGTCACCGATTTAATTACAAGGTCAAGCTCATGACAATGATCAGTACTCACTGTGTAGATGACAAAGGCTGGGTGGAAGAAAGTTTAGCTTCTGGTCCCCTTGTGAATGGGCAGAAATGCTTTTGAGCCATTGTAATTCAGGAATCCACAGTTAAGAAGGAGATGGTGCCTCTAGAAATAAGATTAACAGCTAGTGTTCTTCACAAGAGGGCTTGAGGATTGATTAATATACCACGACTGCTTGATAGCAGAGAAGCGCTGCATATCAGTTTACCCAGGGAATTGCCGATGTTGCATGAGATTAAAGCACGAGACCACGAACCTCAGATCTGCAATCTTGCTTCGAGTGTTGCATGCTAGACCTTGTAACAGAGTGAATGCAAATTAAGATGTATGTAGGACCAGTGGCCCAGGTGAGGAGAGTATAGCCCAACATTTAAATACAGCAAACCTTTAGCTAAGGAATAGTAATGGGGGCATATGTGTGTATTTCCTTTTGTGTAAGTAATTGATAGCTCATTAACAGCCCATTAGAGGGAAAACTCCTGGGATGAAAAGCATGCTCTCTGTTTTTATTTAAAAACCTAAAGCAAATAGAAGAAAAAACCCCAATATTCGAGTCTGCCATAGTTGACTGCTCCACAGCAGGATCTTTTTCAAGCATCCAACTACTAGGATCAGGTGACCTCAGGGAGACAAAGGAGTTCCACCCTAACCATAGGAGCTTCAGCTCTATTAGGCTGATTTTTGCAGTATGCTTTTTTAACCTTTTTTTGCAGTATATTGTCATTATTGCACACCCATAGTCCAAGTATCTGCTCTTCACAATGGTATAAAGTGGTCACATAGGTTTTTTCTGGCTGAAAACCTAAGAGCTGATAGAAAGCAAATTCTTTATTCTCTGCCAGTGAAATTCACTGTTTTCAAGTATGGCCACAAAGGGGAACCCCCAGCCCTGTGCTCCCTGTTGTGCAGGGCTTGGAGAGTGTTAGGGACCGAGGAAGCAGCAGCCTGAAGAGGGATCATCTAGAGACAATACTGTCAGCAGGAGGCTGCTCAAGGCTGATGGAGAGCAAATGCTGAGCACAAGGCTGTATCTAAAATCCTCCATCTTTCTTTACCTGGCTGGTACCTCTATCCACAGGTCAGCACTGCAGTGTATGGATTCTTTACCATCATTCATCCACAGGGCTGAGCAAGGCTCTGTCTTTCAATAGGATGGCTGCTCTCCTCTTGCCAAGGGTTTGGCATTGTCACCAGGAGAATGGAAAATTTAGGTCCAAGTTAAACCATGCCTTTATGTGCAATAAACATTTTATCCAGTAACATAAGGTCTGAAACAACACAAGGTGAAGGAACATAACTCAGCTTCCCTTCTCTACCCTGCCAGTGCCCAAATCATGGGCTGTCACTATTCCCGCTCTTCTCTTCTCCCCCCAGCTCCAGGCATCTTGTCCATGAGTGCAGAGAATGTGAGTGCCTTCAAAAATACAGCTCTCAAAAGATATTGGGATAAATAGGATACATTTTCTAAAAATGATTGATTAAATTCAGTTATGCATCTGACCAGCCAAGGTATCTCCTTTGAAAAACATTTGATAAATAAACTAGAAAATAATGCTGATCACAGGTCAAAAACACTTACCTTGCTCCTATGTTTATTTCGCAGCAGATCAGGGAATTAGGTGAAGACTGATGGAAGAAGAAACAAAAATCTGTACCTTGAAATATGTCAGACAGAAGCTTTGCTTTTAGTGTGTCTTGCAAAGAAAGGATCACCATGTCTTCTGCTTTTCTAGCATGTTAAACTTTTTTGAGACCTGGCATAAATAAATTTTGCATAAATAGATTTTTTTTTTTGTTTGGCACTGAATATGTAGGACAAGACATTCAATAATTGTGGCAAAATAATTCATTTCCTCTAAAAAATTCTAAAATCAAAGGCAAGTATTTTGGAATAATACATAATAACTAGGAAAGTAATTTTTAAAAAGTCTTTCACAAATGTTACCAAATTAAATACAACCTTCAATGCTGCTTCTGAAATGTATATTTTCTTATCAGAGGCTCCCTGTGTTCAGTTTATTCTGTTGTGTTCCTTGTACATCATAGCAATGACAAAGAAAGAGCCAATGATTGGAAAACACACATTTATGCAGAAGTAGGCACACCAGCACTTTCTTTCAAGTATTTAAATGCTCTTTATCATCATATTTAGCAGACAAAAGCAACTTGTCATTCATAACCCAGGAAACAGGAAAGTAGATATCATTGCTATTTGATCCCATAAAATATTCAAATGGAAAAAGTGAATTGCAAGCAAAGACAAGAAAAAAATGTTCATCTTACAAAGTCACAGAATGTTACTTTTGACAACTGGACCAAAACCAGTAAAACATATGCAAGGAAAACATTTTGCAATGGAAATGTGACAGGACAGAATGGAAAAGGTCAGAGTGGACCACAGATTGTCTGGGATAGTTAGATCAGTGGCACTGTCTGGGGAAGCCTTAGCTGAGTCATGCGCAACAGGTATATCAGAGGTTGAAGCAAGGCCATGAAGATAAGCCAACAGGCTCTGGCTCTTGAGCCTGACCAAGGCTGCATGCACATGAGGAGCTCAATCTGCACCATCCTGCAGCTGTGTTACCAAGCACAAGAAGTGCTCTTCCTCCCCACAGACAGATATTTCTTTTGAAACTGTGAAAGATAAATACAGAATTATTTATTATAAAGCCTTCAGACTGCAGGAAAGTGTGAGGGCATATACCCTGGAAGGCTAAATAGCCCTGGAGACTTCTAGTGAAACAGAGGTGGCTGCTTTGCAGCTGTGTACTAGTACACAAGAGACGAGCAATGCAAATTTTGCATCTCACCCCCTTCCAACCTAAGAGGTTTTTTTCTGAAGCTCTCCTTCTGTTATACTGAGCACTCTTCTTAGTTGTAACTTTTGGTACAGGTTTCGTATTAAGTCTCATCTAAGATCATGACCAGCAAAAGCATCTGCTGAGTGCCTGAATTAGGAAGAAAATTCCCTTTCATCATAAGTGATTCCACATCCATCCATTATTCAGCCATCTTCTCAGATCAGTTTTGCCCCCAGAGACAAACCAAATGAAACAGATCACCACTCTGATCAAGCACGGCAATTTTGATCGTTTTGCTAGTGACGTTAGCACTCTACAAATCACACAGATTTCTTTTTTAAAGGTATTTAGGCACCTAATTTGGACTGCAATAAATTTAAAGTTCTGTGAATAAATTCTTATGCAAGAAACTCATATCAGGGAAAGAATGCTTGTCTTTCTCACTTAAAATGAAATAAAAGATCTAAAGTCTGCTAATGAGCAGTGATATTCTTGAGTGCCAATTTAAATGGAAAAAATTGCTTTCATTATGCAGATTTTGATGTTGGCCGTGCCATGACACTGCCTCCGCCAGAGGATTAATTTAAGTCCAGTAAAGCAGAAAAGAATCCCCTTGAAAGTGATGAGGTAAACAAGAAGCTAAATTGATTTATGCAAAGTAAGAAAGTCCTGAAAGTGTTGTAGATTATGCAAATGATTTTGAAAAACGACAGGACCAAAGTAATTTGAAATTTTGAGGGAAAAAAAATCAAATTACACTATATAAGAAATAGTTACTCTTCAATTAAAAGGCTTATTATTTGATTTTGTAAATGGAGTAAGTTAATAATAATCTTAAAAGAAATTAAGAATGCAATGCATATTAAAATGCATCCCAATCTTTCCTGGGACTAGACCTTCACTAACTCCTGTGACAGAAATATTGAATAAGAACACCCATGTGCAGTTATTTTTAAATAGCGTCACTGCCAGCTGGCAGACCGAATTGCACTGCTGTAGAGAGTACAGAGAGAGGAATCTGATTAGTATCTAGTACAAGGTGCAAGTTCAGGCTCATTAGCCAGTGATGATGAAAGCATTAACGCCCTTCAAGGAGTGCATTTACTCTGAACACATTTGCTCATTAGGAGGATGAAGGTCTCTTTCCTCACAGCGCATCTGAGCTGTGAAAGACTCTAAGGAAACCCTTTGCTTTATCAGAAGCTTCATCTCCTCATGCTGAAAACTGAAGGGAGGTCCCACAGTATTTCCCACAGGTCAGCTGCCCTTATCCAAGGTGACAGCTGGGTTTCCACCATGGCACACAGAGAGAAACTGGCAGTTCCAGGGTGAGAGTTATTTGAGATGAACTCAATAGAAATGCCCATTTTAGCAAGAGAAGACTCGTTGCCATAGGCCACAGAGGGGTTTAGTCATCCAGTTTGCAGAGAATTGTTCACAATACATTTGGGCAGATGAGGTGCAGCTCTTTGCCTGGCACAGAGCGGTTGCTGTTTTGGTATGGCCATTGGTGCAGAGGAAATTATTTTTCCATGAAACATGTCCACGTTTAAAGCCAATATGAGTGGCTTAGTGGCAGCTTTCTATTCCATTCAGCCAAGGAGGTAGAAGGAGTTACAGAAGTAATCTGAAACTGGAGTCATCAAACACTGTTAGAGGCAGTCATGAGTTTCTTGTGAAAATGGTCTGATCTGTTGCAGCAGAAATGCTGTCAGTGATTGTACACATTTGAAAAAAACTTTCGCCCAGAGATGCTTGCCACCTTTGAAGTAGGATCAAGCTGGACAGCAAAACAGGCAATGAATGGGACATGCTCTTGTCTCTGTTCTCCCTCTCCTTCCAATATGGGGATCTGCTTTCACATTCAGCTTTGGCTGATTGCTCTTTTCCTCCGTATCTTCCAGAAAAGAATTCTGAAGTTATCAGCAGGAGCCTAGCTATAGAAAAGGCTCTTTTTTAAAATCTCAGTCTCACCAAATTAACCAGAACTATTGCATTTGTTTTCTGTCACATGGTGGAGTAGTTACACACACACAGAAGAGATACAAAACAGGGCAATTGTTTAATGTTCTTTCAAATCTGCTTAAAATCTCTTCCCCCTCTACAGCCCATCATTGTTCAGGGCAATGTGGCATACTGACACCCCTTGAGAGCAGCATGAGTACTTGTGCACAGCTCTGTTAGCCTGCATACAAGTATTTCTACAAAAACTATAACTTGTGGAGAGAGACAAGATACAGATAGTTTTGCTCAGTGAAAGTTTAGAGAAAAGCAGAGAAGATTGCAGTCCATGCTTCAAGAAAGTGCTCTTTTTTTCTTAACCCTCTCTTTCGCAGGCTTTCAATGCCTTTGACTATAGAATCTTCTCTTCAGACATGATGAACTGCCAACCATTGTGCTAATGTTGGGAAGGACTCTGTCTTAATCAGGTATGTCAGTGTTTCACACTGTGAGTTCCTTTATACATGGCAGAAAAATACACTGTGCAGAGAAAGATCCATATACATGCAACATAAAATTCCTCTAGTGTACCACACCGAAAAAAGGGGAATTCTGATAACCAAGAAAATTATCTTATTTCCACTTGTACCTTTCATCCTTCTGATCTTCTATTAACTATGCACAGAATATATTAAGGCATTTTCTTATTTTAAGGAATATTAGTTTAATATAAAGTTACCTATTAATTCATCATCACCAGATGTATATGTACAAAGATGGTCACTTCATGGGAATTGTCACAACAAGCAGTTACTCCAATAAGAGATTTCTAATGAAAGGGAATTATATGATTATTAATGAGTTCCAAATGAATTCAAGTCCCATGGTAATGATAAGCTTAAAATAACACACAGGCCAAAAATACTAGCTATGGAAAATGGCTGATCTGATCAGAGATGCATTGAAATGTAGCTTCAAAAAAGGAACCAGACAGAATTGAGCCAATTTGACTTAAGAAAGTAATTATTTTTCTTATGTGATATTCACCTTTCAAAACTGTTCAAAAAAGAACCTCATGCTTCACAAATCCACTTGTGGATTTGTGGATTTGTTTTTTCTACCTTCTCAAGAAGCAAATGCAAATGCAAAAAAAAAAAGACAAGAAAAAAGAGGGCAGTACATTCTGAAGTGAAGAAAGAAGAAAAGAAGAGCAGAAGAGGAGCAACAGAAACCACAGGGACACGGATCATTCCCGAACTGTGCTAAAAGGAAAGAAAGCAAGTGCAGTACAGAGGAGGCTGGACATCACCCTAAGTACTCCAGTGAAGCCTGAAGATAAATGTAATGTATTGTCAGCACAATCCCTTGTTATAAGGAAACTGGTGCCTTTGTTTACCATCCTGTGTTGTAAGCACTCAGAGAAGGCAAAAGCAAAGGAAACAAAACTACTAAAAGAGGTCACCGAGTGTTTTGAATAGGAGAAATACTAGTGTTCTATCCAAGGTGGCAACTTTTGGCATTGGAAGATTTACATCACCAGCAGCCCCAGGCATTACTGTTACTGTGAATCCTATCGTATGGAGATGAGTCAGCAAAACTACAGAAAAATGTTTGGCCAAAGTAAAGCTGAAGTTCCTGGTACCTGGAATTTCTTCTTCAGTGTAAAATGAATTTCTGCTGCCTCTGTTTCTGTACTGTGATGCAAATGGTGTGCTGCCTTCATGACTGAGCCCTCCCCTTTGCAGGATGCACTGTCACGCTTCCAGTGCCAGGAGCCTTCCTTTTCCCCTGCAAACAGCTGACAAGTGAGTTTTAATGACTTGCAAGTGAAGTTAGAAGGAAGGAAAAGGAAGTTTGCTGGAGTGTAAACAGGTCAAAGGCAATCCCCATAATGTATTTTCACCCATGGCCATGCTTCATCAGGCCTCGCTGAGGTGGAGAAGGAATGAGCTTCATCCCCTGCCCATGGGTCTCATCCCTCACAGATGCCTGTTTCTATGTACTTCTTGTGGTGGCAGTGTCACATAAAGCAGCTCATGCCTCTCTCCAAGATTCCCTCTCTGCCCCTTGCTCTGCCCCTGCTCAGCCCTTGCAGATGGGCCAGCAGGAGGATGGGGGCTACGCCCTGACTGAGATTTGTTTCTTTTTAATGTCCCAATATAGGGACAAGCAAAGCCTCTTGATTTTGTTAGTTCCTATTTCTTTGTGTGGTACTTTCAGAGGGAGTGGGTTGTGTTATTTTTCTGATCGTGGGTGCTCTAGTTCCCTCTATGAGAAAAGGAAGCTTGAAGAAAACAACAGCCTAAACCGACAGTGATTAACTTGGTAGGGGTAGAGTCATCTACTGCCTGGACTTCAACCAAGTAAAGCACATTGAGAACAGGACAGATTACTGTGGGGTTTGACATCATGAATAATTTAATTCTAGAGCAGATCCCTTGAAAATTCACTTTCTCCTCTTCTTTCTTTCCACTCCTGAGTCACTCATCCAGCAGGCAGCCACACAAAGCGGGCACATCTTTGGACACACAGCAGATTATAGCAAAAACTGGTGTCCAGTAAATTAAGTTGTTAAAGATGATGTTAATCTCTGTTGGTCATGTAAGTATTCCTGGGTAAGAGAGTTGTGCCAGTAAATTTAATCTGTAGTTAACAGACTGCACATCCTTTGTTTCTGATGGCATTCACAATTTGGATTCTAATGGCTTATGAAATACAAATATGTCTCTTACTTTTGTAGGAAAGGGTATTTCCAGCTTGTCATTCCTACTCAGTCTCTTTGAAGTTGTGGGATTTCAAAGTCAAGCAGATGAGCATCCTGTAAGAAAGTCCCATCTTCCCTTGGTTTCTTAATACATGCTAATATTTTCTTTCATTTAATTGTGGTTGCTCATCCCCTCAGTATTTCATGAAATGCCAAGGAGGAATACTTGTGACTGCTGAATAGCACTGCAAATCCAGCTGTCTTGTGGGGGATCAGATAGTTTTAACTGTTAGGAATGTAGGAAATGTTGAGAATCTGAGCTTTCTAAAGCACACACGATATATGCCAGGACACGTAGCTAACCAATAATGATGGGTGAATACAATAAACCCTCTAGAGAGTACTGTTGTACTCAAACACATTTTCATTTGCAACCAGCAGCAGCATCTTTCCTCAATGCCAGCAGATAAACAAGACATCAGGGTTGCATTTCCCTGTTGTGTTAACCTGCTTCTTTGGGATTTTGTGTCATGCTTAACAGGCTGGCACAGCTCATGCTACCGCAAGAACAGTGTCATCTTCCTCTGCTTCAGAGGGGCACCGGGCTGAGGTTGGGACCTCTTTTTGACGGTGTGTAAATGTGTAATGTGCTGGCTCTCTGGGTCTGTTTTTCATTACACTTACCTGCTCCATAATGCATCTGTCTCCTTTTGCACTTCATGGCACTACTGAAATAATTTGCTTATATGGAAAGTAAGGTGAGACACACAAGTCTGCAAGCTTCTTGGTCTTTACTGGTCCTTTTGTATGGGGAGTTTTGCGTGTCTGCCACTGACATTTTTGCAATATCAAAACTAGGAAAGCAATTTGAGTGCCTGAGCAGAAGGAACTTGTGCCATTTCAGGTGCACAAGACATCTGCACAAGGCTGAAAGCCATGGCACAAAACTTACCAAACACACATACCTTGGAGAAGCAGCTGGAGGCTGGTGTGACACACTACAGCATTCCAGGCAGTGCTGTGTAGCTAAGGTCAAGTTAGCAGATTACATCCTCAAACTAAAACTTGGAAAAGTCAAGATTTTGTAAACATAAAGCTGAAGTTCTAATATTTTACTCACAATTGATCTCTCTCTGTGCTTTCCCACATTTCACCTCATAACTGGGGTTTGTTCTGCTGGGTATTCCCTGAGTTAATACCAGTGTGGAAAACTATGGGCAATCAAAGAAAAATTGACATCTGCTTGTGCTCAGTAGATTCTTTTTGAAGAAAAAAATTGGCTCCTGTAAGAAGAATGCAGAACTAGACTGAGAATCTGATACTCCAGATATCTGTTTCCCTGTTATTATCAGAGGTAGTAGATATTTTGCAGTTACCTGTTCTTATATATGTGTGTATTTATATATAAATTTTATTATTTACTAAGTTTTTTTAAAACCATACTTCTATTAATAACTTTAAAAAAGTTAACTTCTTTATGCCCCTCATCAATCTTTCATTGTTGAATATGAAATACTAGCAGAAGTATTCCTAGAAGTGTTTTATTTTCTGATGTCAGCTTTTTATATTTCCTTTGGGGAAAAACGCTTTTTCATAGCTATTTCAGAAGCTTCAATTAACCAGAAGAAGGACCAGTGATTTGGAGAAATAAAAGAAAGAGTCAGAAGGATAAGAAAAAATGAAAGGAAGAGGGTAAGTAAGAAATAGAAAGGAGGATATAGGAAAGAAGAGAAAGTTGGGGGTGCAGTTTAGGCAATATTTATAAAATCTGTGTTGTCTCTCAGTCTTGCTTCTACCAAATGTTATTTTGACAAATAATAAAATATAAGAGGGGTATGGAGGTTTGGCTTCAGCTCTCCTGTTCATAAGGTAAGCAACTATTTTTTAAAGATCAGATAGAAATGCCAGCATTTCTATACTTGGGGAAAATGATAATTAAGAAGGTGATTTGTCACACAATCAGTCATTGTTATGACTATCTTGTTTGTATTCTGCAACTTGTTTCTGAGTTTTGTGTCCGTTTTGTGGTCAGCTCACACAGAGATACAAACAATTTACTTCATGTGTAGGTATCTTCAACCTTCATAGGCTTGTCCTTGTCCCCCCAGCATCCATGAAGTGATGCCTGGTGTAGGAGCTACGTTCTGCTCCACAGGTGGGCACTGCTGTTATTTTTAAGTATCCTCAGGAAAGATGGAAACAACTGGAGAGATCTCAGAGGAGCAGCGTTGAACTGCCGAGAAACATGAACATCTCATTGAGCCTGGCTGACTTGGGCTCATTTAGCAACTGGGCTGTGCTAGCCAGAGGGCAACCACAGACCAAGGGGAGCGGTTTCTCTCTATGGTTGGGCACTTGCAAGCCCATGGCTGGAGCACTAGCTTTGTCCCCCAGTATGAAAGAGATTGGCAAACTGGAGAGGATCCTCTGGGGTTGTCAGGGGGACAGAACATGTGCCAAATGAGGAAAGGCTGGAGAGGACTGCATTTGTTAGTCTTTTATTTGCTTTATTTGCAGGCATTATCACAACACAGATAATTAGTAAGCTATATAACTAAAATTACATATCATAGAATCACAGAATCACAGAATGGTTTGGGTTGAAATGGACCTTAGAAATCACCTAGTTCCAACCCCCCTGCCATGGGCAGGGACACCTCCCACTAGACCAGGATGCTCAAAGCCCCATCCAACCTGGCCTTGAACACTGCCAGGGAGGTGGCAGCCACAACTAGTAGATAATTAAATGGGTGTTTTAAGACTTTTAGATGGCCCTGTAATAGGAACACCTTGGAGTGCATGCTCCATCCCTTCCCTCTTTCTCTTGAGCAAAGCCACAACACACATGACCCAGGCTGCAGGAGGTGTTTTCTGATCACTCCTCACAGAGTCAGTAATGGTGCTCACTGCTTGCACACTTAAATACTACAAGATGAAGGGGGTTCGTTACCATCATTTTTCTACACTTGTATTGTCAGGCCTGGTTCCTCCTGTTTTTTGGTGAGGGACAGCTGTTCCCAAAGGGAGACGCCCTGAGACCCAAGAGTGGCCTCAGTGTAGGCCATGCCCTCACCGATGGTGCCATCCCACAGGGTCTGATCACAGTGGGCACAGCCAGGGTCTGTAATAGTGACCATCAACAGCCAAGATGGAAAGCTATGAACCAGGGCCAGGGACCATCCAGGTTCCTTAGCAACTGGAGGGGGGGCTGGAGAGGGGGCTGGAGAGACGGGATCAGAGATAAGGCTGTGACATACAACCAAGGGGTCCCTGTTGGGGCATTGCTGGGGCAGGGACTGACAGCCCCAAGCTGGGCTGAAACAGGGTTTCTGGGCCCAAGTCATCCCAGCAGAGGCTGGGCAGGAGCAGAAGGCCTGTGGCTGCCCTCAGGGCCATGACACGTCTGTAGCTGACTTGTTGCGAAGCAGGAGGAAGTATGAAAGCTGCTCAGTAGTTGCTCAGAGTGCTGCATGGCTTCAGGCACAACTGGCAGAAGAAAGAGAAAAGTAGGTCTTTTCTCTCTCTCAAAGTTTTCTGGTAGATGAAATATGCAAGAACCTATTTTTGGAGGCTTTTTGATAATGAGTGAAGAACTCACGTACTCTGTTGTGCTCACTGCATGGGAAACAGGAAGAGCAGAAAACACCCTTAGTTCACCAGCCAGCTAACCAAGAGCATCCATATGTGTGCACCATTTTGTTGATATTTTGCCTCAAAAAACTGGAATATCTATTGGGTTTTCTAGACACATTCCTAATGGCTGAGATTTGTTATTGTGAAATTAAAAAATCATGGTGTTTCCAAAAATGTACCACCCTTATGTGCTGGTTCACTATGTATGGCTGAGATGCTGAGCAAGTTCAGAGACATCTGTCATGGTCCATAGCAAAGGCAAACATGCCCTCTCTAATTGCACCCTGCTACAGAAGTTGCCTATGGTGGCTCAGCAGCTAGAGAGCCACACCACAGCTCGTGCACCCTTGTAGCTAGCAGCTGGCATCAAATGTCATGAGTCAGGCCACCGCCTGGCCTTGGACACAGATGTTGTCTCCCACAGGGAGATGCCATGAAGCTCCTGGCAAGGCAAGGCATGGCTCCTCTTCATGGAGCAGCCCATCCTCCCACCACACCTGGGCCACAGCCCTGCATTACTCTCCCATGGAAAGGTAGCAGTTCTACCTGAGCTGGGCTCTACAGGACAGTCTTCCCCTGGCAGTCTGCCTGTTTCCAGTGGTTCAGTAAAGTTACTCCAAATCACAGTTACTTTTAACTTCAAGCACAGCTGCACGCAGAAAAGGAAGGAGAGAAGGCACCGAAAATTGGTAGCTGGGTCTCCCCGAACCTCATCCTTCCCTTTCAGATTTTGGGTAGACTGCACTCAGCAGCCAGTGGGTGTGCAGAAGCAGTGGATGCTCTTGGCAGCTGCCAAAACCTCACCTCGAGCAGCTGCTGCCTTCTCCTCCCTCCTTCCCTCCCACCCTCCCTCAGCCCCTTCCAGCAGCACAGTGTGTGTCTGAGCCTGAGATCTGCCTCTGGAAAAACAAACCTGCTGGCTTGGCTGGTAGGTGCATAGGCACTTCCCAATGAATTATGAATCCCCTGCCCTTCCCTGGGACAGGAGCCATGTCACAGCTGTGTCCACAGTCCTGGGTACAGTTTGGGAGCCAGTGGGGGCTACTTGGTACCAGGGCTCAACCCAGCCTCGCTAAAGAGGCAGGAAGGGGGTGGCACAGCCAAGCCTGGTCTCCTCCTGCCTTTCTGCTCCACTGCATGCCAGACAGGAATTAGCCCTTTGTTAATTAAAATAAACAGAAACCCAGCAGTGACAGGTTGTTTGTTATACGCTCTAGGCAAGAATTCGAATTTTCAGGATCACGTGGAATCCTATGGTAACAAAGTGGGGCAAACTGGGAAAACGCCTGCACGACCTTTTGATTAATGCTACATTATAGCTCCTCCTGCCCCCTGTCCACATTTCTGATCGCTGCTTGCCTGAGTTCGTAGAGTTAATTGAAAGCAAGCAATAAAGGGCTTGTTACAGATCTGAGCAAGGAAAAGTGAAATAATTACCTGGTTATGCCAGGCTCAGGTATGCAGCTTCAAAGGAGTGAGGATAACAATGTCTGGCTCTACCCAGCCAGGCTGGGAGACTCCTCTGGTAGCCAAGCCTGCTTTCAAAGGACCCCCTAACACCTCTGAGAGTCCAGGAAAGGACAGGGGATTATGTGAGCCAGGAAAAGCTGACAGGCTAAAGATATGTTAAAAAAAATATAAATTAATCAGGGGAACCAGGTGCAAGCGTGATGACAGCTTCCAGTTCTCCATATTGGGGAAAAAATGCCAGGTCTGCCTAAGCTCCAGCGAGGAAAGTTAAGTGTAAGTACAAAAATAATGTGTAAAGCACCTCTCTTAAATCCCTTCCACTAAGACCTGTGCAGCTTTTTTACAAAATAAATCCTATTTTTATTTCAGTTAAGCTACTGTTGTAGGCTGCCAGAAGGAGACCCTTATGTGTTCCAGTGCTGGCAGCCCCACATCCCAAATTCTGGGGCGAGAATTGCAAAATTTCATCCAGGAGGCACCTCATGGCATGCTGGGGACAGAGGAAGGGCGAGAGGATGCTTGAAGAGGCCCAGAGCAGGGACAGTAGCACAGCTAAGCCAAAAGCACTGTTACAAAGGATTTAAGGCATCCTGGAGTGACATTGTACGTGTTCTGCCTAGATCTTTCCTGGATGGTGCAAGAACTGTCCTTATAATCCTACATTGCTGACCAAGTGATCATTTTTTCCTTATAAACCAGCCTGTAATTCCTCATAAATCCATCTAGCTGTCTCACAGAGATTGCATTGTCTTTTCATTCTTCACTCTCTGTGGCAGCCTATGCTTAGAGAAAACACTGTGGTGAGCTGGTCATGCTTCAGTAGCTCTCTCACAAATGGGCTTGTCAATAATTAAATTAATATATTTTCAGACAATGAAGAAAATATTTTCAGCAGGGCTGTGAGCTAGCAGTGCTCTGCTTTCAGCATATTTTGAGACCACAAAGGCCCCTGTAGGATCTGAACCTAGCGCAGAAAAAAAGAAACAAAAGCAACTGAATTTCCACAGTCTTCATTAATTTAATTTAGCCTGAATAATTCATGTAGTGCCTCTCTGTAGTATATTTTATCTGGAGAGGCAAAGGCTCTTTAGAAAGTTGGGCAGTGTAATTATCTTTTTGCAGGTGAGACAGCAGAGATAATCTCTGTACTCAAACATCAGGCAGCAGGCAGGCTTCTCCTGAAGCAGGCACAAAGCCCCTTTCTGCCAGGTGTAGTTCTGCAAGAAGACAAATCTAGCCCCATTTGTTATGAAACTAACTCCAGAAATTTGGCTTCTCACCTTGAATGCGACAGCAGTAGGAGCTACACTGCAGACGAGGCCATTTAATTGATCTTATGAGACAAGTGTTTAATTTAGTTCCTCTCTGTGTTGACTGAATGAGTAGAAATCTGAAAACCACAAGTGATGGGGCATCACAGTGTCTTTGAAGTCTGATGGCACCCAGCCCTTTGGCAGTCCTTTCCTCAGCTGTGGTTTCATGATGTGAAGTCTCCAAGTCTCTGCTTGCCCAGACCCCCTCGCACCCCAGACCTTCATGCAAACCCAGCAGAACTGGCCTGGCTTAAAATTGACATATTAAAAATACCGTTAGGGAAGCTGTGTCAATTCCTTCACAATATTCACAGTGTTGTAGGAAGAACCATGCCCATGCACCTCAGGCAGTGATGTGTTTGAGCAGGAAGAGGCAAGGTGGCGGGGAAGAGGAGGGGAGGCTGTCAATACCTTGGGCTGATACTGCCACCAAAACCTTGTCTCATAAAGCTACAAAATCAGAGTCCAACTTTTAACAGCCCCTCCCTACTTTGAAACCAAAATTTTCAATGAAACTGAGCTTACTGGTGCAGGACATCCAGATTTGGGGTTGAATTTACCAGTCCAAACTTTTGGAGTGCAGCTGGACTGAACCATGCTCTATCTGTGTTTTCTTAGCTACTGTCAAGAGCCTCAGTATTTGTGCCTCTTCTGTAGCTACCCAGACTGGTGCAAGAGATGATGTTCTCTAAATTAAAACTTATTATTTCTTATGCCCAGCTGGGTGTCAAGGAATGCATTCAAATCTCAGTAACCTCCTTGCCATAAAAGGCTGATGCCTACCCATGTAGTCTTCTGTCAGCTCTAAACCCCTAACTTTTTAATGAACACTTGGGCAGCAAATTACTATAAGAGAGCTCCAAATCTGTTTGAAGATTTTTTCTGAGTAATGGAAAACACTCAGTGGGAACTTTTCTTTTCTACCAGTCAAGGCAAAATCTTAGTAAAAGTTGAAACACATATCACATAAAACTCAAGCTGACAGCAGTTACATGTGCCTTTACTATGACACACAAAACCATTTTAAACTGAACTACACATTTCCAAGAAGGAGAAGAGAAGCAAACAGGACACAATAGAAATGTTTGCTAGAAGAGGATGGAGAGTTGTATCACACTACTATTGCAATAGTACTGGCCAGTACTTCAGGATTCTCCATGCACCAATAAAATGTACTTAATTGTGAGGTACAAGATAGCAGACAATCTTGAGGAAGTGCTGTGATGACCAGTTCTGTGATTAGGAGAAAGAATTGTTAAACACATTAGAAGCAATACAATACAAGTGCAACACTGATGATTTCCTAATCCTGTCTTTTTCCTTTTATGCTTGTTTTACCAAACATTTTGTGTTATGTAGCAGGTCCTCTTGAGTGCCATCACATGGCACATGCAGGACAACAAGGCAATTGGGCCCAGTCAGTATGGGTTTATGAGAGGCAGGTCCTGCTTGACTAACCTGATCTTCTATGACAAGATCACCTGCTTAGTGGATGAGAGAAAGGCTGTAGATGTTGTCTACTGAGAGTTTAGTAAAGCCTTTGACACTGTTTCCCACAGCATTCTCCTGGAGAAACTGGCTTCTCATGGCTCGGACGAGTACACTCTCTGCTGGGTAAAAATCTGGCTGGTTGGCTGGGCCCAAGATTGTTGCCATGAATGAAGCTAAATACAGTTGGTGACTGGTCACAAGCAGTGTTCTCCGGAGTTCAGTACTGGGGCCAGTTCTCTTTAGTATCTTCATCAGTGATCTTGACAAGGGGATCGAGTGCACCCGCAGTAAGTTTGCAGATGACACCAAGTTGGGTGGGATTGTTATCTGCTTGAGGGTTGAAAGGCTCCACAGAGGGATCTGGACAGGCTGGATCAATGGGGTGAGGCCAATTGCATGAGGGTCAACAAGGAAAAGTGCCAGGTCCTGCACTTGGGTCACAACAACCCCATGCAAAACTACAGGCCTGGGGAAGAGGGACTGGAAGGCTGTCCAGTGGAAAAGGACCTGGGAGTGTTGGTCCACAGCTGGTTGAATATGAGCCTGGGGACTAGGGAAGTGATTGTCCCCCTGTACTCAACACTGATGAGGCTACACCATGAGTCTTGCATTCAATTTTGGGGTCCTCACTACATGAAGGACACTGAGGTGCTGGAGTGTGTCCAAAGAAGGCCAATGAGGCTGGTGAAGGGTCTAGAGCACAAGTCTTATGAGGAGCAGCGGAGGGAACTGGGGTTGTTTAGTTAGCAGAAAAGGAGGCTGAGGGGAGACCTTATCGCACTCCAGTAGCAAGGTGCGTGTCAGTCTCTTCTCCTGAGTAACAAGCGATAGGATGAGAGGAAACAATTTCATGTTGCACCAGGGGAGGTTTAGATTCGATGTTAGGAAAGATTTCTTCACTGAAAGAGTTGTCAAGCACTGAAACAGGTTGTCCAGTGTTAGAGTTTGAGGGTACAGGCAAAATTCTTATGGCTGCAAGGACCCAATGAGGGAGGGGTGGAGTTTAGGACCCTGTTGTGAAAAGGGGTCTGGGGTATCAGGTATCAGGTATCAGTATTCCCTCCCATTTCCTGCCAAACTCTATAAAGCCAGGAGGACAGGAGGCTCTTGCTCTCTTCCTCTTCCGCTCTCTGTCTCCCTCTCTGCTCCCACGCTCCCCTTCCTGCCTGGTCGCCACGTGGAGCCAGCCTGGAGAAGGCCCAGCCTTTGGTTACCAGCTTCGCCATGTGCTCTGCAACATCTGACTGCATCAGGTGCTGGGGGTTTGGACTCCTTTTATCCCCATCGGCCTTGCAGTGAAGGACCTTTCAGGAGCCTGTATCGCCAGTCATCGGAGTTCGGATTGTATATATATATATTTGTATATATATACATTTTCCCCTTTTTCCCCACCTGTTACTCNTTGCCCTGGCCATTGCTAAACCAAGACATCCAGGGAAGTGATGGGGTCACTATCCCTGGAGGTATTTAAAAGACGTGTAGATGTGGTGCTTAGGGACATGGGTTAGTGGTGGACTTGGCAGTGTGCTAGGTTAATGGTTGGACCTGATGATCTTAAAGGTCTTTTCTAAGCAAAGCAGTCTATGATTCTATGATTCTATGATTATTTTTGCCCATTTTGTTTCTTTTACTGTTGTTTATAATGTGTAGCAATTAGCTAGACAAGACAAGAGATATTTGCCGTGATTTGCTCCTTAGACATCAGGCTGAAGAAAAAAGTAGAGTCAGAAACCAGACAGGAATAAAATAAAATCACTCCCTCTCCCCTGAGTTTCAGAGATCAAAAGAACAGAAGTAGTTCTTTGAGAATATTTGTGCACTGAAGTGAAATCTTACATGATCTCAAACAGAAAAACCTGATTTTCATTTTTTTTAGGGCTTGTTATTATTGAATTTGGAATAGTTTGTTTTTCTGGGAAATCAGAGCCTGGTGAAAGTTAATTAAGTCTCACCCAGAGTGAGGAATTGCATGCATACAATCTTCAACATTCTGTTTTAGAAGCAACATCAGTCACCAAGGCACCTAACTCCCCACATGATTTTGGAGCCAGGAAGGAAGGGAAGTAACAGAAAGCCACATCTACATAACATATTCCATCCTGCTCATACAAGTGATATGTGCTCTGAAAGTGGACTGTGCGTTAGAGAGAAATATGACATTCTTTGAGGAGTAATAGAGCAAATACTTTTGGATTGTTACATGGTCTGTGCATAAAATCTCTGACTGTTCTACGGAGGAAAATTCTAAGTCAGTAACACCACCACAGTGCCTGATGTGAGCCCCAGAGTGGTCATATAGCAGGCATACGGACTGCCAGCAATAATGACACATCACTCTAATTGAGGGGTTTGAAAATGATATTTCCTTGGAGGTCATCTCCAGAAAGAGAGGATGATGAACAGTTCTCATATAAAGTCCCTCTTTGACTTATTATAACCAATGAGCTCTGCAAAACTGTGTTTGTCAAGAATGACATTGGTCCCAGACATAAATAACCAAATGTTCTCCTTGGGAAGGGCAGGGCTTCGTGGCCTGCCATTTTCTTCTATGAGCATTTCAGACAGACATCTCTGGTGGACATTTTGGTGTGTCCCAAAATATCCCATGGTACAGAAATTTGTAAATGACAGTCTACTTGGAAGTATTGCAGATAGGCAGCAAAGTACAGGCTGGCCTAGAGAGTTTAGAAGATGCTACCTAAACTTAGAAATTTCCCACTAATCAGCTGAGCTGAGCTAACTGTCCAGGTACCCGAATTAATATAACTTTTAAAATAAAACTCATATGCTGTATTATTCCACCTTTCCCAGAGGCAAGATTTACACTAAAATCAAATAGTATAAAGGGGAAAGTGATTTAAACCAACAGGTATTACTTTATAAAAGTGGCCAGCTAAGAATATGCAATGAACAGTTACACTGCCTCTGACAACAGGCAAGAGTTTTTGCCGTCTTCAGCAGTGGCTGCTGGAGGCAAAGGTTACAGAGGTATCGATAATGCACAGGGTTAACGATTCACAGTAATCATGCTTACTATACACCACTGCACTGTAAGGGAGATTTCTTCATTCTGATTAATTTTCTGATTTTGAGACCAAATCCAGATATCTTCAAATGGCTCCTTCTCTATGAAGCTACCAGTCACTCATCATCTTGAACCTGAAAGTTACCAGCCACCTTTTTTATTATTTTAAACCAGTCAATGGATTAAATTTGGGACACTGTAAAGCCTTGTCTCTACCAGAAAAGTGAGTCAGTTTAATTAAATTGATTTAAACTTATGTAAATTACTATGATAGATGTACCTAAGCTGGTTTAACCCATGTTTGTATTGATTTATCTTGCATCAGTTCTGCTCCTGCCATGAATGCCAATCATGATTATTTTTTAACCAGTGTGCTATCTAATACAAGCAAAGTCACAAGGCAAGGGAAGAAAGTCAAAGCTTAGGTTTTCTTCCTTTGCTTGAGGAAAATGGAGCTTGCTGATACTATGTTGTGTGCTGCAAAGAGCACATGAAATGGTGAAACAAGGGAAAGAAGCTGGCACAGAGGTAGTAGAAACATACAGAACACTTGCAGTCATGCAGAGTTTGGGGAAAATTTGAGAACAGTGATGATAGTTGTAATCTTGTATTTTCCATTGTATAAGCAGTGCCCATTTAGCTGTCATCTCTCATCATTAATTTTTACTGTACACAGACAATTCCCACTGCTGGAGAAACCTTTTCATCTGCTGTGGAAGCATCCCAAAATACCATGACAGGCTCCTGAAGAGCTCCCTGTGCCAGAAATGTCAGTGGTGATGACCTTCGGGCACATAGTAGGGCTTGTAAAAAAGGTGTGGTTGGGCTTTCAGAGTATACTCAGGGGGTCTCCGAGATTCATGCTGAAAGCCTTCAACATTGTCACACTGACATTTCCTGGGTATGCTTTTTTGCTGTAATGTCGCTCTTAAACCCTCTAGACCTTTCAGAAAGCTGTAGCAGCTGCTTACACTGAAGTGTGACATAACCTTACATCTGGTAAGGGGCCTGGCAAGATTTTTACCTTGTTCTGTGCACAGATAACTGCTGCATTACCATCGAACACAGCTCCAGAACTCATGTCCAACTACTCAAAGTAAACACTTCATCCAAGTGCTGCAGCCTTGAAGTAATCTACAAAGCAAGAAAACAGTGCCTCACTCTGTCTGAAATTCAAGGCCCTTGGGAAGGAGTGGCACATAGCTTTTATTTTACTTGCATTGTACTTTTAGTTTAAGTAAAATGGCTGGAGGATATAATCTCTTGTGTTCATCCCCTGAAACAGGGAAGAATGTCACCCACAGGGACACCTAGTCTGGCAGCTGGTTCCAGCAGGCATAATCAATTATGATAGTACTCCTCAAGCTGCTTTCTGTACAGCTTTTGTACACTGTTTGCCATGAACTCAGTGTGAGTGCTGTTTGTCATGAACTCAGTGTGGGTGCATAAGTTGCTGTCTTGTCATGAGGCATGGCTTGAATATTCAGATTTTGAAACCCAGAAGATCCTCATCTGGAGTAAACAAGTTTCCCATGTGCAGCTATATATTGACCATTTCTGGTAATTTGGAGAACAGAAGAATCACCTTTCTTTTTATCTTCAAAGCACCAAATGGTTGACACTCAGGGGATGGCAGATGCCATAGTGCTGTGGTTTGTTTGCTCCTAGACCACAGTACTGAGGATGCTTCTTGCATCAATGCCTCTGCTCTTCCTTCTAATTTCAAAAGCTCCCAAACAATTTCAGAGGGCCTCAAGCACTGAGTGGGCCCTGGTTTTGTAACACTAGCCTCCACTCTTTACTGAAAGTTTGAAATAAAATTTGAAATGTCTTTGTGCATTTCACAGACTTTGAAAGGATACTTGCCCTGCAGTATCATTAGGTTGGCTGCCCATTTTTCTTTCTGGTAAATTCTTTGGATGGGTTGAGGTGGAGAGAGTTGAATCAGAATCTGTAAATGCAGTCTGTGCTTGTCCAAGGAAAGGAAGGGCTCAGCAAGCAGAAGGACCAGCAGTATCTGGCAGGCTTTCTATATGACAGTAGGCAGCAGTTTACGGGATTAGCTGTCAGGCAATACAGCATAATGGGTACGAGTCACTGTTCAAGTCCAGCTGTGAAATGTTTTGTATGTCTAGCACCCTTCTGGTACTTTGTCTCCAATACTCCTATGCTGGATTACTGAGTCAGAGAAAGCTGAAAAGCAGTCCCAGTCATCTCAACTGAACATAAACTCTGTTACCCAGGCCCTGCTTCCTTGAGAAGGATTTCACAGTATGTGCCGGAGCACATTATGGTGGGATTTACTTGCTTTTACTCCAACACAGGCGTTGCATCTGTCTGTTAAGTAGTTCTTATCTCTGAGGAAAGCTCTTGCTTCAGTTGGCATGGCAGTTAAATACTCTCCAGAATATGATAGGCATGTTCATTAATCCCAGAGTAGTAAGGAGCAAATTCTGGTTGCTTGCACATCAGGACAAGCATATTCTTCATTCTGTTCCTGTGCTCTTCATCCTAAGTGCAAAGCAGGGCAGGGCTCCAGCTCTGCAGTTAGGTACACATAGAAATAAGAAGAAAATGGATTCACCAGAGCAGTCTGTGCACCTGTAGCAAGAGTAATCTTGAATCAGGTAAAATTTATGCCTAAGAAGTCCTGCATCTGTTGTTTAGTCTGGGAGCTAGTTGAACATGCTCTGAGAACAGGTTAAAAGGAACAAGTCAGAAGGAGCTAGCACTCCCATCAGCAAAAGGAGTTGAATTTGGTCCAGTGCTTTTGGCCACAGACTGTGGTTTCCATATATCTTTTTGAATTCAGTGTACATTCAGAGGATCCTTTATTAACCATTAGCATATTCTTAGACTGTAAAACTTACTGTAGCGGGTACCGTGGGACATGACTTCTCTGATCATCAAATATTATCTCTGGAATCAAGCAGGATTAAACTCTGAAATAATTACACTTTCAATGTATCCACCTTTATCTTAAACACTGCTAATGATGCTGACATAATGACCTCATTAGGTGATACCTTCTCAAGCATGAGTTGTCCTGTTAATCATATCTGCTGCTGCTATGTCAGTAATTCAGAACTAAAATACTAAATAACAAATGGATAAAGCCTTGAACCTGATTACAACTTTCATTAATCAACAAAAAAGTTGACTTATTTGCAAAGTGTGACTAGCAGGTGCGGCTTTCTTGCCCCAAAAAGCAAAGTATTTTGTCCTTATGTTTAATTCCTTCAGAATGCTAGTCTTTGGACTTGGCTCAACAACAATCCCTTCTCTCACTCACTTGCAGAATTACAGTTGTGTACTGCCAATGAGGCCTGCGGAGCAGAGTCATACATGAAAAAAGATAACATGGAAAGGCACTTTACACTTTGACAAGGGGAACTTGTTAGTATATGGAGATGAGTCTTTATTTTTAAAAGATTAAGATATTTCTCAAAAATGTACCAGACATAAAGAATCACCAGAAAACAATAAAAAATATCCCCAAATAGTGTTGCTCCTGAAGGAAGTATTCTGATTTTTTCTGTTTTTATTAGCTGTTATGTCTATTTATGGATAGCCTAAATGGTCAATCAGTCATATACATTTTGAATCTTGACAGAGGCAATAATCCCAGAGACATGTGTCTCTTCAGTCCAGCAAGGAAAATGTCAAGAGAGCTGAATCTCTACTCTTTCCATCAATAAATTCAAGTAATTAGGAATTTGTGTTGATCAAGCATTTTGTTGTTTCCTTATTTCATTCATCGTATTTTCACTCTTGTATAATGCCATGTGGAAATAAGTCACTTTACAGATCTCCATCCTTTTTTGTTTTTCTGTAACTCTGTCCTAACAAAGAGAAAAATAGTGGAAAAGTTACTCTTCCCAGCTATTTCCCCTTCCAGAGTTTTCTGACCCCTCAGTTACACATGCACGTACTCTTGAAACATAACTCGGGACAACTAAAATCATAATTCATAGGACTATAGCATAACTCTCCTTGGAAGGGAGCTCAGAAGTCTCTGGTCCAATCTCCTACTCATGGCAGGATGAGCCATGAGGTGAGACCAGGTCCCTCAGGGCTTTTTCCAGTTGGGTCTTGAAAACCTCCAAGGATGGAGACTTCCATCCTGGGCAGTCTGTGCCAATGCTTGATGGAATTAATAAAGCACCTGGCAGTTCTTGTTGCAGGCTGTACCCTGAAGATGCCATGATTTGGTGTCTTTAGAGCATCATGATACTAGGAAAAAAGCATGTTTGTACCTGTATATCCCAGACTCTAGGGCAGCTTCAATGTCTAACCGAGATCCTGACAATCCCAGGTGGCCTCAGGAAGCTAGAAATGATGGGAAGCCATTTTTGCTTCCAACAGCCTACTCCGCCTTAAATATAACTGATCCAAATACTGTACAAAAAAATGCAGAAAGAAAGGCAGTGCAAAACTCAGTCCTCTTCCTCCCCCTAGAGAATTAATTAAAATGTTGCTTTGTTGTCACAGATGCATGGATCAGCTCTGAAAAGCCTGTTCTTGTGCTGCAGGAGCCAAGTTAGGTGGGACTAGATGTACACAAGGCCAGAGAGGGAAGACATGAGAAGTGTGAATGAAGCATGAAGGGCGGGCAGTGTTAGCAAAGGCACAGATGTGTTCGCAGCAGTACCATTTCAAATGGCTGTACCGCACAGATGAGACAAAGAGGGAAAAGCTAAACCTGCCAGCACCACCATGACTACTGCTTGAAACCGCAACCCTGTTCCTGCCTCCTGCAGGCTGTCTGCAGCCGAATGCCTACCCCCCCGAGGCCCTGGGGATGGAGGAAGGACCATGCCGCTCTTGCCCTCGGTTGGGGCTGGGTTGTACTCCCTGGGGTCTCGCTCACATGTCCAGCAGGATTCATTTAGGTTTCAGTCCTGCCATTTTGTTTCCTCTGGGAGCTATGACAGCAGCAATTAGAAACCCAGAGACCTCTGAAAGTGAAGTGTTACTAATTAGGACAAAAGTCTGTCAATGAAATGTATTATAAGAACACTAAGGCATACCATATGTGTGGTCATTTTTCTCTAGGGGTTAGCACATCTGCTGTTTGGGAAGCCCCTTTAATTCCTCCACAGGTTTTCCTCTCTGACAAAATGCACTCTCATTCTTCTTCAGAACTGAATTTCTTAAATGTCAAAATCCTTTTCCCAAATTTAATTCTTGTCCAGCAAAAACTGCTGTGTCACTTTGCCCTGGAGTCTGGCAGCATGTCTCTGTCCTCTCACCTCGAGTGTTTACTTAGATGCTACTTACTCAGAGAGTGCATGGCCAGGAGGACCTCGAGATCACCTTATACGACCTCTTACACATCACAGGCCTTTACATTTCACTGAATTATCTCTGTATGGAAACTGTATGATGAAACTGGAACAGTGAAACAGCTCTTAGTCCAAGGACAACTTAAGTCTCATAAACCCCGTCCTCTCTTGCCAGATTATTGATTATCTGGCTTGCAAATGGACTAATAAACCATCTCTGCCATGAAGGGCGTGTCCCTTCCCTTTTTAGGGACTTGGTGTCTAGTTATCCTTGGGCTAGCACTCTAACTCACAATAAGGGGTCTAAACATGTGGATATACCTCTGCGTGCAGGAGGGACGTGGGAAAAGTTCATTCCCAAGGCAGGGAAATGGATGCTCCTAGGCAAACAGAATGGCTATGTCTATTGTGTCGGTCCCAAAAATATTTACCAAGTCATGGATCAAAGCATGCCTCTGACCTGCTCCCTGAGTCTGCCCTTCCCCAGGCAGAGAAAAGCTCTCCTGTACAGCCTGACCCATCAAAGGCACCAGCCAGAGAAGTGCCTCTCTCACATGGTGGGTGAAGGGTTTCCCAAATGTGAGTATGAGAGCTAGGGATGATGCAGGAGTGAACAAAGTCTGCAAGACTGAGTTTTTTTGTAAAAAGTGCAGATAAGTAAAGAAATAAGGCAACATTAGACTGTCATATTCCTCCTGAAAAGGACTTCTCAAGACTTGTTTCTTCTATCTCTGAAGGAATTGGTTTGATTTATCACATCTGTGTATCACATTTTCTGATTGCTGGACAGTAACAGGTTGAAAAGACTTATTGTTGTTTCATAGAAAACCAGGATTATTTTAAAAACTCGTTATTTCTGGTCAAGTAGTGACACTTAAATCAGGGTGTACTGTAGGCTGACACTCAATTATGTAATGAGGAAGGAGAGGAAGCATGCAATAAAACAAATACAAGTAATTGTAAGGTGGTTTATTGAAAAGAACAGGTAGATTGAAAATGCTATTGTGCTGCGCAAAAATAGCACCACACAGCTATTATAAGTTCATTTCTCTTTTGCTGGCAGATCAGGGACTTCTTCCCGCTTGTTTTTTTGGTACTGAATATCAACAAGGGAAATAACAGTTTGCCTCCCTGCAGCCTTCTGAGCTGATGAACTGTTGTTGCTTTCTTTTGAGATTCAGCTTTCTTTCCAATCTGAGGCTTGGACTCTGAGAGTGACCTATGATACAAGCAAAGAAGGAAAGTTAATACACTTCTTAATTAACCTCTGTAGGATTAATTTATTTTTATGCAAATTAGAGAAAGGACAAGTAGGTAGATGTCTGCAGCTCTCTGAAAGCTACCAGTGACTGTGTGGCTACTATGAAGTCTGCTGAAATGATAGCTGCAGCAGCGAAGCAAGTGAAATTGTGAAGAAGAGGCAATCATATGTGAGACAGAAGCTCTCCCCATCCTCCTCCAGAGAAACTGAGCTATCTCAGATGTTCAGTTTCTGAACTGCTTGTGAACTTTGTACTATTGTAAGCTAAGGCATTTGCAGGTTATTTATTGTACTTTTTGTTGTGCCTTTGTTGCTCACGCAAGATGATGGAAATGAATACATTCGATTTAATTTTACCTTTTCTGTATTGTATATCTGTCTTTTTCATATGGACTCAGCTGCCTTGTCTCAGGCTCCAATGGTATTGCAATGTAGTTCTCCCTGTCTCTGTGTGTCTGTGTGTAAATATTCCCCTACAAGTGTGAAAATTATTAACAACAGTTGGCATATTCCCTCCTGCAACTGATGAGAAATATAACATATTGTTATGGTGGTTGTGAAAAATATGCATTTTTACACACAACCTTCCTCCCCCCCTGTTTGATGCAGGTGGGCTATCTCGCCTTGCTTGTGCTGCAAGGGAGTGAGGAGCCAGCAGAAGGAACAGCTCTGACTGTGTACCTCCGTGTTCTCTTCCTCTGGTTTTGTTAGATGCAGAGTTGCTGTCTAGGAGTTGTACGTGGGCTGTGAGCTGAGACTCCCCACAGTTATGTTGCCTTTTCACAGCTGTTCATTCAGTAGTATGTATGGAGAAACACGCTGCACTCAGAACTGCTGACTTCTCATCTCTTAAGAAGTTGACTTGTGAGGTCCTGATTATCTGTGACAATCTGGTGGACAGCAATGATGGTGTTGAAATGGGACGCTGGTACACGGAGGCTAAGGATTAAAATGAAGGTTGTGCTGCTGCACTCTACTCCTGCTTCTTTTTCTCATAGTCAGTTTCATGTGTTGGAGACTTGTCCCTTCTCTGAGTCTTTCTCAGGTGTTGGGAGGTGTCTGAAGTGGTTGGGCTCTCATATTAAAAGCTTGTATAGGAAGAGGCTTGGAAGGATTCTGAGTAAAGGGCTTTCATGCAAATGAAGACCTTGCCTCTGTGGCTGTTTGTCCCCCAAAATACCATAAGAAAGGCTGTTGCCACTGCCCTTAGGCAGCGTTCTGTGTAAAGATATCTGGGATACTTTAAAATAAGCTAGGCAGAAGCACTACAGCTTCAGGACAGCACTCAACTCAAACTCACCAGACATATGAATACCTCCACTCTGGAACACCATGAAGGAACAAGCGGGATGAATCTCAGCTCTGAGCTAATGCTGACCCACGTGGTGTTGCAGTAGAGCACGCTAACAAAAGGTCTTCTCACTTCCTCCAGATGCAACTATTTCATTGCAGGTATAAAATCAAATACAAATGTAATATTTTATTTATTAGTAACAATCAAACAATGTTTAAATAAAATAAAAAGCTTCAATATAAATAAAATGCTACATCAAATATTAAAATTTAAATACTAATAACCCAAAATATAGATTTTATATAAATCAAACAGCAAATATAAAATAGTCATTCCAACATATGAAAAAGATATCATGACTCATCCTCATGGTAGCCCTGGTGCTTGCTTGAGAAGTGACAGACCATGTCCAGTCTTGGCCAGAGATGTTTCAGTACCTCAGTTTTCCCACCCCTGAAAAAACATGATGGAGCTTGCTAATTGCCTGACTGAATCCCCACGACAAGCTGAACAGCCTTGGGAGTACAACACTCACAGCTGTTCCACATCTTAGGTGAGAACTGCAACCACTGGAATCTGGGTTCCTTTTCTTTCATCAGCCGAGGACCAAGGGATGCCAACAGTACTGCAGAAGAACAATTTCAGCAACTCTATGAGACTCAGCTGGAATAGCAGAGGCTGAGTTTTAACTCTCTAAAATTTGGCTAAGCTGAGAGCCTAAGTCGCCACATCCACCTTCAACTTACTTGGAGATGGATGTGCACGTCTTTATAAAAATTTCTCATTTGTTGACACTAGTCCCCTGCTTATAAGTCTTACTGGTACCCTGTTGTCCCCCTAGTTACTGGTTAGCCACTGGTTATGCTGCAAATCCTGCCAGGTTTTGAGTGGAGTCAGAGCACAGCTACAAGGTCAGACCCCCAGGAGAGGACTTCCCCGCTTAGCTTAGGATTTGGCTTCAGGCATTAGGCTTTAGACTTGCACCAGGCCCCCAGGCAGTGTGTTAGCAAGTTGGTGAGGCTGCTGTTGCAATGGCTTTGTGTGTGCTTATCTACAGAAACTTAGAAGTAAAAAGTACTTTATGCCCTGTGAACTCCGGTGACCATGGACAGGTGTTTTCATTTTATTTATGGAGAATGCTGGTGACCGAAAAGGCTGAGTCAGCTCAGCTCACGTGACGATTTTGGAAAACCTAAGCTTAAAAATGGACTTCACGCTAGAAGGCAGAACACTTATCCAGAGTAAACCACAAAAAGGAGTCATTGGACTAACCTCCAGCGTGTTCACCTGTTAATCAGGGGCATGAAATGCTTAACAAAAAATACATTTTCACAATTATACGAATTTTATCTTTCAGTAAACTTCATCCAGTTGGGTGTTACATTAATGAAGATGCCAGACATGCCATAGTTGAATGTCAACACGCTGAGAAACAGCTACAAGGGAGCTGAACATGCTTAGCACCATGTTTGAAATCAGGCCAAGAGTGCTCAGACTGCAAGGGGTATTGAGCCACACGAGCAGCATCTTGAGTAGCTATTAAAATGTTGAAAAACACTGTTGTCAGTCAGCCACTATTAATGGTATGATGCAGTCAATCTGTTGATATTACTAAACAGAACACATCCAGTTTAATTGTTCCTCCCAGTAATTTTGTTTAGTTGTGGAAAAAAACAGCATGAGTAAACTGTAACATTAAACACACAAAGCCATGGGATGGCATGATGCCACACGTGTGGGGTGATAGTGAGACAAACTGAAAGTAACTGGAAACAATCTTACTGGACACAGCAAATATTTGGCATCATGTTTATGATAGTCCCGCGTGTGCAAGGAATCCATTCATCATGGTGGCAGCAGGGCTGTCTGCACACACCTACAGTTTTCCTCTGCATCGGTAGAGAGGGGGCAGCCAAATAAGGGCGCTGTTGTGAGGACAGGAGCTTCCCAGAGCCCCCGGGTTATCGGCAGATCCCCAATTTGACTACAGATATGCATTCATTTGGTTTAATCAGTAGGAACAAAGTTACACAAACACTTTTGTTCTGATCTGCTCAGCTGTCGGATTAGTCTGAAATGGCCACTGAGCACCCAGAAGCAAACACATCTCTTATCTAAACTCTCTCATACCGGCACAGTGTACTTCCAGAATATTTGCTGTTGCCATCCAGCCACAGTTTGGAGAAACAACACATTTAATGAAGGGCATGGAAACATTACCAGATAGGTGCCAGAGGTACATGGAATAGAGATGAGTGTGTGAGTTGGGGGTGATACAGCAGGACCCCCACGGTGACGGCAGACAGTGGTGATGGGTGGGCCAGTCCTGCAACTAACCTCGTATCGCCCCGGCTGCGGACACTGAGGCTTTGGAGGCTCTGCCCCTTCCACTTCCAAGAGCTGCCAGGGAGAATGAACCTCATCTTCTCTCCACTCATGGAAACATGTGGTTGCCATGGGGGGAATAGGAGAGAGGAGAATCTCTTAGTAGCATAATCCGATTCAAGCGAGGTTCAGCTCGTGCTGAAAACAGCTGGCTTTCTGCCCAGAATGGAGAATGGACTTTAGAGGATTTCGAGTGAGTGAGCACCATCTTCAAAAGCATTCCTCTGGTAGAGCAACATGCTCCACTGGATCTCGTCTGAAGACCTGTTAGATTGAGGCTGCTGAGGTACTCAGAGTAAACCAACATATTAAAACTTAATATTGGCAAAAGGAATAGTTCCTATAAACAGATATTACCGACCTGAAATCTAGTCATTAAAAAAGAAAAAAAGGAAAAGTAATTTCAAGTATTACATCTATCTGATTTCCCTGGGGGACACTTCACCACTTTATAACCACATTTCCCCGATTTTTACAAATATTCCTCTCACCTTCATGCCTTTGTGTAAGGTTCACACAAACATCAATATAGCGAAAGAATTTTTGATAAAAATAAGTAGGGAGGACAATAGGATGGAAAAGGTGAAACTTCAAATTTATTTCACTTACAGGACTTTGCAAAATTATCAGATGGTGTTTTTCAGGGAGACCTGATCAATTTAAAAGGTGTGCATACATTTTACCTCCTCTGAGCCTAATTATTTTTTTTTCAAATGAAATGCCTTAGTCTTTAGGATAAGAAATACTAAACCCATGACCATTCAATTTCTCTTCAGACAGACTCCCTGTATTTGAAAGAGACAACCACAAAAGCCCGTAACAAGCCTTGCCCAGGCATGAACTTGAAGTGCACCATCCCTATGAAAAATGTATGGAGCCCTGAACTTCACGGCAACTGGGAGCCCTCCTGCAGCCGCTCATGTGCCTCTCTGGCAGCAGAAGTGCAAGGGTGGAGTTGATAGGCGTTTTTTGCTTGCACTTTTTCGAGTTCACTGAGCATGAGACAGACCACGCTACGTTTCAGAGAACAAATGTATGGCAGCCCTTCGGTGTTCACACCTCACCAGCCAGTGGAAGAGGTGCCATGTTGTAGAATCACAGAATGATTTGTGTTGGAAGGGACCTTAAAGGTGATTTAGCTCCAACTCCCCTGTCATGGGCAGGGATATATCCCACCAGACCAGGTTGCTCCAAGCCCCATCCAACCTGGCCTTGAACACTGCCAGGGAGGGGGCAGCCACTGCTTCTCTGGGCAACTTGTGCCAGTGTCTCACCCCCCTCACAAGAAGGAATATCTTCCTAATATCCAACCTAAATCTGCCCTCTTTCAGCCTAAAACCATTCCCCCTCATCCTATCACTCCATGCCCTTGTAAAAAGCCCCTCTCCAGCTTTCCTGTTGCCCCCCCTAGTTGAGCCCAATCCTCCTTGTACTTCGCCCAGCTGCAGGCAAAACCCAACTGACTAACAAAAAACCCCCGAACCACCCCAAAGAACGCAACTAAACACCCCAAAAGGAAACTGAGGCGTGTTTAATGGGGTGAAGTTTGGGGGGGGGAGTTAAGCACTCCCCCCACTCGGGGCTCAGCGGGCGGGACGGCGCCACCCCCCTCTCCTCCGGGGGC
>VZRW01013360.1:526971-695123 GCA_013398125.1 Aegotheles bennettii
GGGCGGTGTCGCGGGAAGCGCTGCGGGCTCGGAGCGGGGCGCTGGCTGCCCGGGGCGCCGTGCGTGCTCCTCGGGGTGCCGGGGCGGGGGCAGCCCGCGGGGTGCTCGGGGTGAAGCGCTGCACCGACCGCACAAGGCAACGCTGGAACCATCCCACTGAAACCCTTCGCGCTCTCCTCTTTGCCACTTGTTTCTTCTGCGCTGCGCTCGATCAGGGCCGAGCGTTTCACTACGAAGCAGCGTCTCCAGAGCCTGCGTGGCTGCGCTGCTCCAGAAGGAGCCTCCGAGCTCCTGTCTGAGGAGCCGGCTGAAGCCACCACTTCTGCCTCACGACTTAACGTGCCCGGCAGAGCAGCGGCGGCGTTAGGAGCGGCGGTGTGACGGTGCGTACCGGTGCCGGTGCCGGGCTCACCCTCCCCTTTCCAGCTGGGGTCTGGGTAATGCGGGTGAGCTACTGGGAAAAATACCGGCTCTTCTGTCTGGGAATGCTGGTTTTGAAGATGATGCTCGTTGATTCTTCAAGCTTTTAAACATTAGGAAATCATCACTGTTGCCATCTTTGTTACAAATACCTGAAGGTATTTGATTGCTCACACAGATCATTGCTATTACATGGAGTTAATGAACTGTTACCGTTCTAGGAGCATCCTCAGAAGCGTCAATAAGAAAGGAGATATTTATCCTTTGTTATTTGAGCATAAGAAGGATTGAAAAGAAGTTGAAACAAGTAAGAGCTGCTTCACCTCAAACTCAGTTACACATTTTCTTGTACATGCGCATTTGCAACACCCAGTATGGTAACCTTCACTCAGTTCCTCAGCCCAATGGTCCCTGTCATCCTGGGTGTCCTGTGCATGTAGAATCCTGCTCTCCTTCTGCTTGCTCATCCTGAGATGTGTGTCAGTCCTGAGATAAGACACTGGAGAAAATAATTTTTCTCAGGGTCAGCAGGAGATGTATGAAGATGTGATGATAGGATTAGATATGGAAGCAACAGGTACTCCTGTTCAGGAGTGGTAATAGTGACTTCCGGACAGCCATCAAATTGAGCACAGTCTTCATAGCTAGGAGGTGTTGGATTAATACATATAGTTCTAGCAATTACCATGCTTATGGCATATCTATGACTCTCAGCCATAGATAAAGAGTCAAATAAATATTTATTGTTATATATATGATTGTTTTGAGAATATCTTGATTTTTTTGATGGGATAGAAATTGGCTTTGGTGACAAAAGTTCAAATCTTTGTTTTGATTCACAAACTTGAATCTAGAAACGAGATCTCCCATCATCCAGAGGAATACCCTAGTGAACAGAAGCCCAGTCACTTTTTTTGCAAACATGTTCTTTTCCACTCCTTTTCCACTGAAACGAGTAATTTTTTTCCAAATTTGTGTGATTTAAGGAGAGGGAAAAGACTTGTACTGTGGCATTTTTAAGGCAGCCTTTTCTTTGTGTAAGAGACTCCTTAGCCCGTTCTAAAGTCTGTATCTAGGGAAATTTTGCCCGAGTTAGGTTTCCTTCAAGTTTACATGGGAACTAAGGACTCAGCCCATGGAACTCATGGCTTTCATGCAGTATTTCTCTTGATACAGTGAAATGAATCCTGACACAATGTTTTCATCTTCTGTGGAAACAATAGATGCAAATGTGTGAAGGAAAGGAAGAAATATGTATGCTGTATCCCTAAAGAAGTAGGAGCCCAAAACAAACCAAGGACTGGCTTCTCCGATTAATGTTTTTGTACTGGAAAATGGTAGCGCTTTCTCTGTGCTGTCTGTACTTTGTGTGCACCATTCACTTGAGACCCACTTGTGAAAGGTTCCTGGTTAAGTCATTGAGTTGAACTCATGTGCATCTGTTTTCTGCTAGATGAACTGGGGGCTCCTCAAACAGACAAATAATAAATAGGTTGACAAAATCAAAAAATAAAAAGGTTGACAGCAGCTGGGGTTGTCAGAAACCTGTTTATTGCTGGTGGAATCATAGACTCATAGAATGGTTTGGGTTGGAAGGGACCTTAAAGATCATCCAGTCCCAACCCCCCTGCCATGGGCAGGGACACCTCCCACCAGACCAGGTTGCTCAAAGCCCCATCCAACCTGGCCTTGAACACTGCCAGGGAGGGGGCAGCCACAGCTCCTCTGGGCAACCTGTGTCTCGCCACCCTCACTGTAAAAAATGTCTTCCTTATATATAGTCTGACTCTTACCTTCTTTTAGTTTAAAACCATTACCCCTTGTCCTGTCGCCACAGGCCCTGCTAAAAAGTCTGTCCCCAGGGAGGGGAGGGACTGGTATGGTCATAGAGGAAACAAGACAGCAGGAGAATGGGGATAGACAGTGGCAGAATCTGAGCATCATTTCTCTCTCACTTTATATGTAGTAGTTTGTTCACCCAGGCACTTGGTGATTCCTGAATTGCCTTCAAAGGCTCCTCTTAAAATTACTTTACAAGCAATGGAAACTTATTTTAACTTCACCTTCCAACCTCTCCTCCCTATTCACTCAATAGATTCCAAGGTAACAGAGAAACACTGGAACAGCCACCCCCCAGGGTGTTTGAGAGAGAACATACTGAAAGCAGAGCTGGTTGACTATAAAAATCTATTTCAGTGATCACAGCAAACACTGCACTCTGTGAAAAAGTTGACCATATCAGAAAACCAAAGTAAAACACAACTGAAGGGTCAGAATCATGGAGGACTGGAGATGCTCAGTGAGATGGTGGAATTTACTGGAATGCTTTGGACATAAATTCTAAGCTGCCAGTGGTGGTGATCAGGACCTGCTGCAACAGGAACAAGCTTCCTCTTATCCTTGAAGTCCAGAGAGGAGGACTCTGAATTGCCATTGCATTAAGGGGAAGTGTCGTGATTACATACTGCAAATATGTTCCTGGACCTGTGACTCACACCCGTGGTCCATGAACCCCAGCTGCAGGGCCCTGTCTGGTACATTCCCTGTGACATTTGCTCAGCAGGTGTCCCTGGCTCACCCTGCCCTCCTATATTGCATGGGAGAGAAAGAATAATGGTGACTGTTTAATTGCTTGCTTGCTTTCCCACAGCCTCTGCAAAGCCAAAATTGGACTCCACCAACTCTGTCTGCTTGTAGAGGACCACTTAATAAGTAGTGACTCACCTGCTCCATATTGCCACCCACCTATAGCAGAAAGCAAGAAAAAAAGGAGAAAACCATGTGGTTTGGAGCTCCGTGGTTCTCCATGCCTCCACCCCAGCACCTGCATATTTCAGAGATGCCTGCTGGTGGGTCTGAACTCACTCTCTCTGGCTGTATCCCGGCACAGAGTGGTGGCTTGTCTCTCTTCCTTGCAGTCCCTGAGTGACTGAAAGTTCAAGAGCAGAGAATCAGCAGCAAAATGTTGCCTGTGGCCCCTGAAACCTTTTTGAACTAACTTACAGGTTGATCTCATGAAGAGGAGGCTGGTTATCACCTCCCTAGAGGAGCTGGGCAGAGAATAAACATTGCTGAAACACAGCGGGAGCAGGTTGCCAAATGATCTCTTTGGGGGATTCTTGCAAATTAATTTATCTAAATGAAAACTAGCAAATGAGGTACCTGGTTATGCATGGACATTGTAGTCCTAGGCACCAGGACAAGGAGGGAAAATGAAGTTTCTGCAGGGAAAATGAGTTAATATCTTTAGATACTATGACAAAGTTATTTTACCTAAGAAAATGAGATTATTCTGAGAAACAAAAACTACCGTAGCTGTGTCGATGAACTCAGGTCTCCAAAGTAACATCTAAGGCCCCACTGTTGTACTGCTTTACTTGATGAGGACTTCTTTAGAAAGCTGACCAGCACATACATTTTTCTAGGTTTACCCACTTCTATCTTTTAGTACTTGCTTAAGGAATACTAGCTGTAAAATCTAGCCGTGCCTTATCTTGCGGTTTCAAGGATGTCTTCATGTGCTTTTTCTTGCTCTCTGTTGCTAAATGGCACTTTGTACTTTTCAAAAGTCTCCTAAAAATCACATCAGAATATTAGAGACGTACTCAACTTGATATCAGAAAATAGAGTAAGAGTAATTTCAGGCACTCAGTCCCACGCCATCTTTTAAATAGCTTGTAGTTATGTTCTCTGCACTAGTGAATTGCGAAAGCTTTCTCTGGAGCAGTGTGAGTCTCTCTTTACTTCTTTGCCCACTTACTCACTTTCTCAGATAAATTTTAGCCTTGTGCATGAAGCCGGTGTATGGTTTTATTACCACTACCTTTCTTAGGAAAAGGAAGAAAAAATGACGTTGCTAATAAATATAATTCATTAAGCTAGGCAGTAATTTATTGAAAAAAATCATATGAAGAAGAGCAATTTGGATTCTTCTTGTCAGAAAGCCCGGCTGTTTGGGTACAGTCTGAATAAAACTTTTTAGTATGTTACAGGCCCAGTTCATCCCTGGTGATGGAACTGAAGAAGAATTTGGCCCACTAGCTGGCTAAATTTGAACTTGAACCATGTGTCAAGGCTATTAACTCTTCAGAGATCAGAACTGTTTAAATGACACTGCAAGTATCAAAAGCTATAACCCAGTGATTTTTTTTTCTAATAACGCGTATCCACATAGTAAATCAGACAGAGGGAGTTTATGTACTAAAAAGAACCTGAAACTGAATAATAATGGAATTGAAGCAACATATTTCATTGCCCCAAAGCAATAACGTCTTTCAGTTGACTGATCTGAGAGGCAAACAAAACGAATAATTTATGACATTTTTCCTTAATGAAAAGCAAGTCAAGGATCAAACGCACCATTTTTGGAATCCAAAAAAGAGTGAGTATTCTTAACCTTCAGTTGCTTTGCTTTCTTCTTCAAAACAAAAGGACTGGCTTCCTTTGGGATTTTTATTCTGAAAGAGCACAGATAGCTTCTCAACACCCAGAATAACAGTGACTGTAGAAAAGTGAGTCTGAGCCCAATTCAGAGAGCTGTAGCTTTCCTTTTAAGTAGAAATATTTGCACCATTCTGAAGTAAGTCACAGAAAAACAGTTCAGAGCGTAGATAAAGCAGCTAGGTTGGCTTTCTTGTACCTGTTAGTATTATTCTTTTTGGTTGGGGAAGCAGGAAGGTCATATCTGCCTGTAGGAAAGCATCCTGGCAGAAGACCTAGAAATCAACTGATGAAAAATTATCCACTGTTGCCTTGTCTCATTAGTGTACTTGTAAGTGACATTTTGAAAGTGAGTGACCTCTGCAAATTAGCTATGTTCCAAATAATTTGGGTGCATAAGGGAGATACCTGTAAAACGGGAGAAAAAGATGCTCTTCCCCTTCCAAACAACTTATTTCAGTAAACGCACACTTACTGGCATGCCATAGTACAGTTAAAATGCTTTCATTTAGGAGCGAAGATGAGCTAAAGTACATAAAGCTTTCGTGTTACTGCTGTATCAGGCACTGGAGGTCTGCCCAAGCATGGTTTCAAAGTGTGTAAGTGTGGTTTCCTAACAGGTTTCAGAGTCAGTGTCGGGAAGCTTTGTCCCCTTTGCCTCGCTTTTGCTCCTGAGAATTTGCACCTTAAGAGATATGGGCCTTGCTGGTCCTATTCTGGAATAGGAATTGTTTTCAGTGGAGTGATGTGATACAGTAAGTGCACTGTAATCTAAACCCAACAACCCACATACTGACTGGGAAGAGACTTTCCCTAGGAGGGGCATCTTGGCAAGGTGAAATATGTGGGTGTCTTCTGTCTACCTGTGCCACTCAGAAGGCTGGTACTTGCTGGGTGCCTGTCTGTAAGTGAGAATTTTTGACACTGGCTGTGCCGTGGGCTTTGGGAAGGGGTTACTGCCTCTTGAACTAGGGGGGTTTCAAAGGAGCAGCACTGTAAATGGCTGCATAGAGAAGGCTGGAGGAATGGACAGAGTGGCTCTTATGGGGTGGACAGAGCAGCTTTAATGTGCTAATGAGGGGAAGGCCAGATGCCAGCAGCGATCAGAGGGGCTCTTTGTGGCTCAGTCTCTTCGGAGATGGCTGGAGTCTCTGTCCTTATCGCGGTTGTTTCTGCAGGCAGAGGGAAACACAGGGGCTATTAGTGAGGTGTTCCCTTCCTTTAAGTCAGCAGATAGCCTTACAGATCAGCACTTGAATACTGATTAGGGCTAATTACCAGGAAAGCTTAAGAAAAAGAACTTGCTGGAGAAGCTTGACTATAAAAAACTACAAAAAATCACCCCACAAACCCAACAGCAAAAGAAAACCCATGCCCAAAGGCTTGTGATCTGGCTTGAACCCAGCTGAAATCACCTGTTGTAAGAGCAGCTGTATAGAGACTCATAAATTGCTATAACTGTAAAGTGTGCAAGTATTGGTGGTTGTGAAATTCATGTTGTGAATTGCCTAATCTACCTGTCTCTGCTTATTTATGTCTCTCATCTGTCTCTCTGGGATTTTTACCGAAAACATGCCGGTTTTGAAGCTTGTCTTTCAGCTTTCTCTGACTCAATTTCTCTCGTGATTTAAGAAGGCATTTCTTCAATACATATTCTCTCTCTGTCATTTTTCTCAAAAACACCAAATGATTGAGGTAGTGAGTTTGACTCCCATGCATCACATTCTCCTTGTTACAGCTGGAACTAAAGAGGAAGAGGCGGAGGAGGGAGCATCTCCCCAGGCCAGCCGTGCTTGGTGAGAGCACTCGTGCGGCAGCACTGTGCGGTGCTTCTGCAGGGATCATGCTTGCTTTTTGGGATGTGCTGCACGGTACACAGTGCTACCCAAATAATTTCCTACATGGGGTGGATGACCCCTCATCTCATGAGAAATGTGTATCACAGATGGTGCCATGTAGGTGCCACTGTAAAAAACCGTGACGCTTATTAAGCCTACCTTCCATTTGTAGCTGATGCAGTCATTTAGGTCCTTAATTTCAGTTTTCCATTGGTGTGGTAGTCACTTGCTTTCTTGCCATGCCTTTTCCTGTAGTGATGCAGGAGGCCATGTTCCACCTTCATATAGGTCGGACCTGTGGCAGCATGTAGGAACGTAAGAGCCAGATGGTGAATCTTCTCTTTTGCTATACCTTTTTTTGTGTAACAAATGTAGGTGAGTCAAAACCTCAGCAGGAAGGGTAGAATTTTCTCAACACTGCATGTTCAGCATGGTTTCTTATGTCCAGACAAGATTTTTTTGGATGGAGGACGAGTAAGACCTCATGGTAATCTGATGATGAGAGTACCTATGTAGGAGACCAAGTTTAACTCTGCTTTGCTGCATCCCTTAGGGATGCCATGAACACGTGGACTGTGAGGTTCTCTTGGGATGAAGAACCTCAAAAGGTCTTGGTTTTGTTCTAATGCAGAATGGGAGAAGTTTTGAACTTTAAATGTTTGGAACCAGAAGATGCTTTTTTGCTCAGCTCCCAAGGCATTTCAGGCTTCAAGGTGTTCATTTATGGAAGCACATTATGCTTGAAACAGATTGCTGCATCTCTAATACAGATAAATGAGGTAATTTATGTCCAGTAGCGAGACCACAATTATTGCCTCCCAAGCCCTAGTGTTAATTGTAACCTGTAAGCTGGTATTAGTTTATGATGGAACAAAAACAAAATTTGAAACATTTATAGTGATGGTCATTAATTCACCTAGCCCTTTCTAGTGTTCATTTGTCAAAGAAACTCATGTGTGTGTTGAGAGGCCTGCTTTACTGTCTTTTACCAGGCTGCATTGGTTTAAAAATGGTGCTGTCTTCTGTGCCACATTTGTTCTCGTTACTTTGTCTCACCTGGCAAGTGTTTTTACATCTCCCACAGCATCTTCATAGGGAAGCTTAGGAAGTGTGGGTTAGACAAGTGGACAGTGAGGTGGATTGAGAACTGGCTGAATGGCAGAGCTCAGAGAGTTGTGATCAGTGATGTGGAGTACAGTTGGAGGCCTGTAGCTAGTGGTGTCTCCCATGGGTCAGTGCTGGGTCCTGTCCTGTTCAACATACTCATCAATGACCTGGATGAAGGGATTGAGCGTACCCTCAGCAAGTTTGCTGATGATACCGAACTGGGAGGAGTGGCTGATGCAGCAGGAGGCTGTGCTGTCATTCAGTGGGACCTGGACAGGCTGGAGTGTTGGGTAGAAAGGAACCTCATGAAGTTCAACAATGGCAAGTGTAGAGTCCTGCACCTGGGGAGGAATAGCCCCAGGCACCAGTACAGGTTAGGGGTTGACCTGCTGGAAAGCAGCTCTGGGGAGAAGGACCTGGGAGTCCTGGTGGACAACAAGTTGACCATGAGCCGGCAATGTGCCCTAATGGCCCTGGCCAATGGTATCCTGGGGTGCATTAAGAAGAGTGGCCAGCAGGTTGAGGGAGGTTCTCCTCCCTGTCTACTCTGCCCTGGTGAGGCCACATCTGGAGTACTCTGTCCAGTTCTGGGCACCACAGTTCAAGAAAGAGAGGGAACTACTGGTGAGAGGCCAGTGAAAGGTTACAAAAATGATGAGTGGACTGGAGTGTCTCTCTTATGAGGAAAGGCTGAGACGCCTGGGACTGTTTAGCCTGGAGAATCACAGAACCACAGAATGGTTTAGGTTGGAAGGGACCTTAAAGATCATCCAGTTCCAACTCCCTGCCGTGTCCAGGGACATCTCCCATCAGACCAGGTTGCTCAAAGTCCTGTCCAGTCTAGCTTTTAACACTGTCAGGAAGGGGGCACTCACAACCCCTCTGGGCAACCTATTCCAGAAGAGAAGACAGAAGAAGAGACTGAGAGGGGACCTTGTCAATGCTTATAAATATCTAAAGGGTAGATGTCAAGAGGATGGGGCCAGACTCTTCTCAGTGGTGCCCAGTGACAGGACAAGAGGCAATGGACATAAACTGGACGACAGGAACATGAGAAAAAAATTCTTTATCTTGAGGGTGACAGAACACTAGAACAGGCTGCCCATAGAGGTTGTGGAGTCTCCTCTGGAGACATCCAGAACCCGCCTGGATGTGATCCTGTGCCGTCTGCTCTAGGTGAACCTGCTTTAGCAGGAGGGTTGGACTAGATGATCTCCAGAGGCCCCCTCCAACCACTACCGTTCTGTGATTCTGTGAACTGACGTTTTCTGGTTTCTATTGGGTAGAAATGGAAAATCAGTTAGAGGGGGTTAAATGGTTCCCCCTGTTTGGTGAAATGGGGAGGGGGAGGGGAAGCTACTGGCAGTGTGGGAGGGTGTAGATATCCTACAGGAGGGAGATAAAAGAATCTGTTCCTGCTCTGATGCCTCTTTGTAAACATCATCGAAGAAGAGAGCTCCGCAGTTCCATTCCTGGATTTCTCCAGCCTGATAACTAACATCCCTACCATTAAAGTGGCCTTAGGACTGCTAGCTCACACCCTTTCAGCCAAAGGGGGAGCTTGAGGGGGTTGGGCTGAACGAGAAGGGTGGCTACAAGGTAAAAGAGAGAGGACTTCTCTCTGCCTTTTTTTAAATAGTGGAGGTAGATGTTTAATGCCAAGAGTAGCTTCAAGACTATGAATCGCAGATGGGTGAGTCCTGGAATGAATCACTGACAGGTAGTGGCTTAATGCTCCAAGGGGGATAGGGCATAATCCATACCCTGTGCTATGCTTTCTGTTTTTTTTACTGAGCTTTGGATCTTTAAATTGTCTACTCAGGTGTCTCCGTGGCTATCCCAGGGTGCAGTATTCTTCTGCATGGCTCTTTGCTTTTTCTCCCCCTATGATGATGAGACAAACACTGGAAAATACTTAATAAAATCAAATTAATTACCTTGTGATTATTCTAAGCCCAGACATTTTATGGAGTTTAGATAGCTCTGTGTTTTCAGTGGCTTCTGCAGCTTGATTTGGGCCATTTACCTTCTGAAATCTCTTCTTACTAGAAGCTGAGAGCTATAATAAAACTGAGCAAGTGCTTCTTTCCTCTTGCTCCTTCCCTTTTCTCTCTCTGCTGCTGCTACAGATATGAAATGCTTTTGATTTTTTTTTAACTCCCTGATGACCGTATATTGAGGTCCATAGGGAATGTCCTGGGTTGATTGAAAGTGAGGAAGGACGACAAATAGCAAATAGGTTGAGAAGAGCTGAGCAGGGAGCTGGAAAATATTTTAATGGTTGTGGGATTTGATACTTGAAGGAAATAAAACTTTAATATTGTAGATATAGTTTTCATCAGGCTGGGTATGAGGATTAATTACCATCAGGCAGAAAAAGTTTCCAAGCTTCATCTAACGTGATGGGGAAAATGTGGGTGGACACCCAAGTACATGTAGTGGTCAGACTGAAGTGCCTCCTTTTCCTGTGTGACCCACCTGGTACGGACAGGTAAATTCCAGTCAGAATTTGGATACCTGACTCCCGCTGTTGGGTGTTTGGTGTGCTGAGGAGGATGTGTTATACAAAACCGACTGCTTTTCTGGAATTTAGAGATCACCATTTGCAGAAGTGCAGTTCGTCCCAAAGTGGACAACACCTGTGTGTAGCCCTGGAGACCTTGCTCTGTTGCCTCCTCTTCAGGTTCTTCTATCAAAGCTGCTTCGCTTTCATTTGGTGCTCACCAGCATTTTTCTGAGAGTATACGTCAGTGTTTTTTCAGGTCTAGTTTGTGGCAGGGGTGGGGGGATCTCATCTTTGAAGAGGTTCAGTAGAGTCCAGGACATTTGGAGGACTTAATCTAGAAGCACATAGGCGAAGTGGTGTGATGGTTGTCATATACATATGAAGGCACTTCTCACTGGCATTGAAATGGAAAATTCCAGGTTTTCTCCCGTTTAAACAAAAAGGTGACATCTTCTCGGAACAACCATTCAGTAGCAGAAATGCACTCAGGGAGTGAGGCAGAGTGGTCAGGGTGAGATGCAGTGCTGTGTGCTGCCTGGAGGGTTGCCAGAAGTGGAAGAGTTACTTTCATCTATATTAACCAAGCAAAAATCTTTGGGATTCGGGGTTTTTCCTGCTTTAAAGAGTTTACTTGAGTTTGAGATAGCACATATTTCCCTAATAATTCACTGGAAAAAAGGACTCTCTGTCTCAGTATGTGTGTGTAAGTGCGTGAGTTCTTTTACGATGAACTACAAAAGTTACCCAAATTTAATGTCCTGTTATAAATAAATAAATCCTAGCACGTTCTAGCTCACAGAAGATTTTCTGTTAAATTTGATGTCTGAAATTGTTCATATGTATCGATTTGGTAGCTATTACAGTGTTAATGGAACTTATTATTACTCAGCTAGATTAATTTATTAGATTTATTCCTACACTTTCACAACCTATAGACGTATTGAGACATGAGCCCTCAGGATCAATACCAATTTCTTTCCTCATTTATGAATGGTCTTGCTAACATCCAAAATACTGTTACACTTGAGAGTATTTAGCTGCAATTTATTTTGAAGTGTATACTCCAACAATTTAAAATTTGTCTTTATTCTTTGTCCTTTAATGGTTATTTTTTTTTCATGTGTGTGGGCTCTGTTTGAGCTAAATGCCATGCATCAAGTGTCAAACAAGTCATGACCATACTCGTCATTGGGACTAGTTGGCAACTTACGTATTTGCAAGATGAGGGCTCTCAGAGCAGACCTAATCTTTGAGTTGTGTTTTGGATGCCATTCTGCATGGCAGACCCAAAGCAGAAGGGGGCACAAGGGTACAAATGTAACTTACAACTAAATTGCCTGCCAAATTGAGTGTATTTGCATGTTTTTCTTCAAGCAGCGGCCACGCACACATTTGTCTTTCAGAAGCAGTGGTGCTTATCTGAGGAGCAGTAGCAAAGACCAGCTGAAGTGGGTAATTGATGTGAGGCTTGTTCGCTTGCTTCCAGAGCACGAGCATCAGACAGGACCAGCTAAAGGCTTGTGGTGGGAAGTGAGGGAGGTGGGTTCAAACCAAGTACTGGGGGGAGAAAGCTATTAGTCCACTTCTGCCCACGCTGCCAATTCAGGACTGGTACACAGCACTGACAGCAGAGAGGGATCAGTCTTCAGGCAGTCCTAACACAGGCATTTCTGTTCCCATTGCAGCACCAGCGGTGCCTGGAGACACCATCCTTCCTTTCTTTGGATGGAGCAGAAATATTCTGTAACTCTCAGGAAGGGAATTAGAGAGACCGGTTGACCTCCACCCAGCCTTTAAATCCAGTCTAAAGCAGCTCAGCACACATTTCTGTGGAGAAATCTCCAGCAGCTGCAAGCACACAGAGATAATGTTTCATCCAGTGGTCTGTAAGGTGAAACTCCTTGAACCTAACTCTTCTCCATCCAGTCTTTTGTTATTGTTTTCTAGTAAAAGCTGCTGTATCCACTCAATATACTGCTCATCTCGCCCCTTTTTGGTCTGGACTTACTCTTGCTACTGTAGATGCTGCTTGTGCACCACTGCAGTTGCTGGGTATTAAAAGCTCAAGCCTGATAAACAACAGATCACACAAAAGTACTGGTCAGCTGATGAAGGAAAACTGAGGGGAAAAAACCCACCCCCAAAAACATCACATATAAGTGTGATGCAGAAGTAGGCATCAAAGTTAGAAAAGATGGGAAATGCCCTGTGAATACTGCCTGCCTGATTCAGTCACAGAGTTTGGGACCAAAGCCAGAGTGCGGTAATTTGTGTCATCTTGACAGTGCTTGACTAAGTTACAGGGGAGCTGGTGGACAAAAGGCAGCTCGACCAACCCATTGCAATGAAGAGCAGGGAGGGGTGGGCTTTTGCCTGTTTTGTTTTCAGGAGAAGTTGTATTGCAGCAGCGGATGGAGGGAACTCACCTGCTTATGCAATGAGAGGCTCAGGAAGAAGTTACATACAGTAGCTCCTGATATATTGTCCATGATTGGACACCAATTGGTTTTTCGGCCTTGGGCAAATCTCTCAACCTCCCTGGGTCTCATTCAGCACCTGTAAAATAGGGATAATTAAACTTAACTACCTGGAAGAGTTGTTGATTAGTTAGTGCTTGTAAATGCTATACATTGCTATAAAATATAGTGTAGTACTCAGAAGCATCTGGTCTGCAGTAACTATAGTGCTTCTCGGAAACTTTATGGGCAAACATTTGCCAAGAAACAAAATGACAAATGTGTGGGCTTTGGGAGACGAAGGCGTGGCGTCTTTTCAAAAGCGACTCTCTTTCCTGAGGTACCTGCTGTCAGAATACAGCATACAAAGGGGAGGTTTCCAGACCTCCAGTCTGGCATGGAAAGCGGCGTCAGATGAGGTTGGGGCTGGGGAGGGGGACTCTGGCAGGCGGCAGAAGAGCTCCTTGCTCCGTTCCCAGCTGCTTGTTCTTATTCTTGTCCCTGTCTCCAGCCTCTTCCCCCTTTGTTGTGGTGGTGGAGCTGTTTGTGCGGTGGCATGGACAACCAGATTGGTGGCTTGATCCAGATGGGAAAAAAAAATGGAAAAAACATTCTGTTGTTGTTGGTTTGTATTTCCAGATGGATCCAGTGTAATTTGTCATGTAGCTACAAACACATGGACTAGCACAGGGCTGGTACAAGGGTGAAAACAAATGTCTGGAGAGAAAGCAGGCTGGTGCTTCCCAGTGTCTCCTGACACTGGACTTGATGCCACAGATTACCCAAACACAGTTTCACAAACTGCCTAAAGGAGGTCTGAACTTCTGTCTCTTCCCTTCTCCTGGCCAAATTGCTCCTTCTGCTTTTGCTAAGCCACATCTGGTTCCTGTCATATCTCACGGTCTGCTCGCTAAAACAGCAGAGAATTAACCTGGCTGAATAAGGTGGCTGTTGTTGCTGGGACTTCAGCTAATTTTTGATTAGAGTAGTGTCTGGACTGATGAAAGGAAAGAGTCTGTGAGGAGGTAACAGGGAGGAGCAGGGGCAGAAGAGATGGGGAAAGTATGGATTGGAGGTAAAAGGAACCTGAAAGAAGGAAGGGAAAGTATCTCTTTTTATTTGGCTCATCTGTATTGTAATACCATGCCTGAGATAACTGCTTGTTGCCAGGGTCCTTAGCTTCCTTCTGCTCATGCTGTCCTGCCTGTGCCCTTATTACAAACCCTAGTGATGACGTTCTTGAGAAGAGTGGTAGTGACCCCAGGTGAGACCTGATGGGTATCAACAGTTGGTAAACAGCTGTAGCCAATTCCTCACTCAAGTGGGGGGTGAAGTGATGTGATTGTACCCAGAGAAGAAAAGAAGATGGCCTGACATCAGGGAGCATGAATCTAGACAAAACTGGGGTAAAAATATGCACTGTTAGGCCTGTGAGTACTTGCTGTGCGCTGTGCTGTTGGAGGTGAAGGTGTGACACAGCCCTAAATGGACAACAGTCCTCCTTGCTATACCTGTTATTTATTTATTTTTAGAAAGGGTTGGGTTAAGTGAGAATGGGTGTTTGTGAAAATCCTTAATATAAGCATACTATGTGTTTCCGTGTTGCTAGAAGATGGAATGGGAGCCTTATCCCTGATACTGTTTTTTCACAGTAACTGAAATAGAGGTGCACGTTCAGCAGGTCTCAATCGTTATATCTGGTGTGTGGTGGTGCCACTGTGGGCTTTATGACTCATTTCTGCCTCTCTGGCAAGGTGTGCTGTAGTTTCTCTGTTGCTGATGATTAGAAAAACAGTAGCTGATCAGTGACTGCTGAACTCGTTCATTGCACTTTCTGTGATGGCATGCTCTGTGTTACAGCCTTCCTGTATATGAGGCGCTGTGAATAGCTGCTTTTATTTGGCTGATGTGACCTTGGAGGCCTGTTGCAAGTCCTTGGCCTCTCCTTTTCTCTTCTATGTCTCCCTAGAGCCAGCAGCCATGCGCTTGCTTTCCCAAAAGCCCTGCCTTTGAGGGAGAGCTCCGATCAGCAATCCCATGGCTTCAGTTACAGAAAGAATTTCTTAAGAGCAAAGCATCCACAAATTTGATCACCTTGGGAGTAGTCCCACCAGAGCTCCTTCTGAATAGGCAGATTGCATTGATACAGGCAGTCTTCTGGGAGTGTTTCTTTATTAGTCCTGCTTCCTGAACCAACCCTGTGTCCTCCTGGCATGCTGCTATGCTGTCGCTGGTCTGAACTCTTGTGGAAAGGTGCTGCACAGTCCATCTACATTGCTTCACAACACCTTCTCCTCTCCTGCAGCAGGTAAAGCTGTTGGATTTGGAGCACTAAAAGCACAGGCAGACAGAAGTAAAGAGGAAAATGCGTGTTGTAGAAGACAATAAGCATAAAACAGTCTAGTTGTATACTGTTCCTGAAGACAAATAAGAGATTAAAAAATCCAGACAATGTCTCCCATTGTTCAGTTCTTCATTGTGATCTTATTGAAAAAGGATGGAAGTGATAATTTAAATTCCAGATCAGGGCCTAAAGCCTCTTTGAGTTGTGATTTTTCTCTTAAAAAAAAAAAAATAAATTGAGACACTGCAGTTTATCCAGCTTTTAGCAAATACGATGTTGTATGTAAGTTTCTTGGCCGGTTATTTTTATGACTGTTGATGGATGACTACTTTCTGATCCCTGAAGTGAAATTTTAGGAGGTTTCACTTTTGTGATTTAGGTCAGAGAGTTGTGTTTCTGTCCGTATGAAGAACTGAATGTGTCAGTGCTTACAGATCTGGGTTTTAACATCAGTATGTTTTTGCTGACAGTATTGACAGCAAGTTTGGCTGTGGACAGCTGTGGTGTTTTCCTTTCTTTCTGGTTTATGCCCTAATGCAGGAATTTCTCTGGTTATTGATTCCCCTCTATTCTCCAGATTACTGTCCAGCACCAACTCGGATTGTTTGCTGGTCGTGTTCTTGGGGAACTCAAACCATTTATATTGCCACTCTGCTGCTCTCAGTTAAAGCTTTAACAGCATGTAAATAGATACAACCCAAGTTTGTATCTGATTGATAGGAAAAAAACCCAAAACCAAACAAGAATCCCATGTGTCCCATGGGCATGTTAAGCAATCATGTTTGGACTGGTAAGATCTCTATTAGTATGAGTACAGGCCCTGTTGATTTTTAAGAAAATAAACAAAACCAAAAAACCCCCAGCAGTGCTACAGGGCAATATACAGCAGTTCATGGTTGGATACCAAAATGAGTGAGCAGAAAGCCAGAGAAGAAGCTTCCAGGAAATTCTACCAGTGTCTGAATCTCAGTTGCTGGGAATGGAGAGATGCAACACAGCAAAAATCTCCATCTCGTTTTGTCTCTCTGTGTCTAAGTATGCTTCTGTAGCACAGAAAAAAATTGTCATAGAGGGAGGAAGGACCTGGTTTTTTTGCCTTTTGGGTGTTCTTAATGATTACAGCTCTGCTCTGATTTCAGGTAGGCAGAGGTTGCCACGTGGCTTGCAATGAACCATCTTGCACATCTGGCTATGGCATGAACACACTGGCAGTTTGTATAAACACAATGATGGTGATGTGTTGAAAGAGGGAGGGACATCTGTTTTTTTAAGAAAGACCCATGAAATGAGTGGAGAAAATACAACAGCAGCAAAGGAAAAAGTGGTACATCAGTTCTTACAATGAATTCCTACCTGGAGGCCAAAATACATGGTACCCCCAGTTTCGTTTTCCCTGCATGTCCAACATTTCCCCTTTCCTCCTTCTTCTGCTACATGCAGCCGCCCTCCAAAGCCACAGCAGCACCACAGTTGCAAGATTGCCTGTAGAGGAAGGGGGAGCATGGGCAGAGACCCTCATCCTCAGTGAAGAGGGTCTATTATAAGGGATTAATTGTACCCAAACAATGCAGCCCCTCGAGGAACCCGTTACCCTTTTGAGATGTGTGTGTGGGTAAGAGGGCACACTGCAGTCCCTGTATCCCAGCCCGAGTGCGTGTGGTGTGATGCCCTGGTTGCCATAGCAATTAATCACGGCTTTTAAGGGCTGGTGTCGACTGCAAATCCCTGTAAATTGCCCAGAACACTAGTTAAAGCTGCTCCTTAGGCACCTTTCTATTTGATTTTACCCCAGTGGATGGGATGGAGGGTATTTTTTTTCTTCTTACTCAGGAAAAAAGCCAGAATAGCTTGGTATATGCTGTTGGACTGACTTTCACCTTCCTGAGCTTGCTGAGACACAGGGAAATTTTGTGAAGAACAACTGCAAAATAGATGAGGATGTGGTGGCTTCCAGCTCTGTGTGTGTAATCTTCATGCAACCAGCAGACCGTACATGCTCGGGAAATGAAACAAGCACAGTCTTTGAGAGGTGCGCATGGATTTCTCTTTTTTCTTTTTATTGGAAGGTTTACACCAGACAGTTAACGTGTATGTGTTTGGCTTTTGTTTGTGCTGTAAAAAGAGCAACTGGGAATTAAGTGCTGCTTGTATCTATTTATGTAACCATAATGGAAATTAAAACCAGCTATAGAAAGACTGTACTCTGTCTGTTTGCATAGAATAGAATCATAGAATGGTTTGGCTGGGAGGAGGCCTTAAAAATCATCCAGTTCCAACCACCCTGCCATGGGCAGGGACACCTCGCACCAGACCAGGTTGCTCCAAGCCCCATCCAACCTGGCCTTGAACACTTCCAGGGAGGGAGCAGCCACAGCTTCTCTGGGCAACTTGTGCCAGTGTCTCATCACCCTCACAGGAAAGAATTTCCTCCTAATATCCAATCTAAATCTGCCTTCTTTCAGTTTGAAACCATTCCCCCTCATCCTATCACTCCATGCCCTTGTAAAAAGTCCCTCTCCAGCTTTCCTGTAGCCCCTTCAGGTACTGGAAGGTGCTCTAAGGTCTCCCTGGAGCCTTCTCTTCTCCGGGCTGAACAACCCCAACTCTCAGCCTGTCTTTATAGCAGAAGTGCTCCAGCCCCCTGATCATCTTCATGGCCCTCCTCTGGACTTGCTCCAACAGCTCCATGTCCTTCTTGTGTTGTGGACTCCAGAGCTGGACACAGGTGGGGTATCATGGGAGTGGAGTGGAGGGGGAGGATCACCTCCCTCGACCTGGTGGTCATGCTTCTTTTGATGCAGCTCAGGATATGGTTGGGCAAGAAACAGGAGATATTTACTATGTCTTTATTCCAGAAACCTGAACAGTGGTGAACAGAAATTCTTCTCAAAAGTCTTACTGCAGGTTAAAGACCCATTCATTTGACTGACAGTCTTAATTTCCTCAGTATATTATTAAAATGGTTGGAAAATCTGTCTAGAATTTGAGAAGTTCTTCTTCCTTGGAGGCATTAAAGTCTCTCTCACCTTTTAATATTGCTTCTCTGGAAAAAAGCAAATAAATAAACTCCCAGAAAAACACAGAGGGAAACAAGTTTAAAGGATAAGTTATCAATGCACAATATTCTTTCTTAGCCTTAAATGAAGGATTTAGGTATGATTCAGCACAGTCTCTCTTTTAATGGATGTCACCTTGATACAGGCACGTTCGTATACACAACGTATGTGTGTGGGAACTCACAATTACTTTTACTGGAGATCACAGGTAAGATGTTGGTGTTCTTCGATATGCCAGATCAGAGTTTATATAAAGCAGGTTATGTAACTTTGATTATCGGTATCATTAATAGCTGTGCACACTCAGTGCATGCTGTATATCGTGGTTTGGGATGGTTAGCTTAATTCCACTATTCACAGACACAGGAATATACTATTTACAGGACTATAACAATATACCACTGGCTTCCTCTACTTTTGATATTTCAGAACTTGAGGAGCATCATGTAATACTGTTGATCATAACTATGCTGAAGAAATAGTCCTGTTTCATCTTACATACGACAAATCAGTATGGTCTTTCAGGACTGGTCAAGATGAAGCTGTTAGAGAAGTAATCAAAATGGGCCCAACCCACAATGGCTTTGCAGCCATTGCCTCTCCCTCTTATCAAAGAGTTTTAAACTGAGAGCATGCAAGCTTTCTGTTCAAGGACTGCAGGCTAAGGTCTTGTTTGTTCAGTTTGTATCACTCCAGGATCAGCTTTCCTGTGTGGAAGAATAGGAACCAGTTGGATAAAGAACATTCTCCTCTCTTCCTTCCTTCCTTTTCATGGAGCCAGTGGAAATCAGTTTCCCAGATCTGCATTGTTTCTGGTCAGCAGAGGCTCTGAAAGGCCCCAAGGCAGATGTCATTTTCAGGATAGTACCTGTTCTCCTTGCTAACAGTCCCTGAGGTACTAGTCAGGGAAGGCAATATCCTCTGGCCCTGTCTTACCTTTCACAGAGCCCTCTCTTGGCATCTGAATCAAGAGGGCTTGCAGGGAGTGGGGGATAGAGAGGGTGTAAGTTCCTGCTATAGTTCTTGTGACTCTTCATCCAGGATGATTTTGATGATTCATCAGAACAAAGATTTGAACTTGTGTATGCCTGTATCCATGCTGCTGCCAGGATTACCAGATTGTAGCCTCTTGTCCTGTTCTTCCCAAGAAACTTTCTTGAAACCATTTTTTTTCCCAATACAAGGTTTTCTAGTTTTCTTTCCTTTGATGCACTATAGTACTATGATGGCATTTTGCTTCACTGAAAATATTCCAGGCCAGCCCTGTGTACATGAGCAGTGCTTATTTTGAACATGTCAGTGTGATTATACAGGTTCTGGTGTTGTGCAGTGTATTGCATTCAGCAGTCATCTTGTATTCTTGTAGAAGTCCTGAAAACTTCTTTTCACCCTTCTCCATCTGTGGAGTGCCAGGACTTCCCTCTGTGGAAATAGTGGCCCAGGTTCTCAGGGCTTTTCTTAGGTGGAACTCCCCCAGGTCCCAGTGGGACTGCCTACAGCGCGGCTTGTGGGGGCCAGGTGGAGATACCCCAATACAAGAGCAGAAAGCTGAGGTACCTGTCTTCAGTTATGATGTCTTGAAGCCCAGATGAATAAAATACAACAGTTTCTTGCATTGCCAGCAGAGGCAAAGAAGAAACTCGCCCTTGTTTGAGAGTGGCAGACCCCATCTTGTCCTTTCCAGTCTGATAACTCCCAGCACTTTGGCAACAGCGCAGCCAGCAGGACCATCACTGTAAGCTCTCTCTGGTGGAAAGCTTCCTGGACACGGAGGGTGGACTTGGAAGATGGGAAGCTGCAAAGGCCAAGTGATGTGCCCTGGCATATCCCAGTGGCCTTGGGGCCTGGTGATGGTGCATGAGCTCTTTCAAAGCAGTATGTCTGGGGAAGAAGACCTTGCTTGTGTCTCTTACGCAGGAAAGCTACTTTATGAGGGGCTTACTTGTTGAACATGGTGGAACTGACAGGTCCCTGTTCTATTTTTAGAAAGATGTAAGAGAGAGATGAAAATCAACTGGTATGCTAAGATAAAACAATAATCTGGTATGGTGCCAGTGAGCTGGTAGCGGCTTGTTCCTACAGTCTCCCACCAGCTGAAGCTGAGCTGGTGAAACTCTGGAGAGGTGGTGGATGCCCTGTCCCTGGAAATGTTCAAGTCCAAGTTGTGTGGGCCCCTGAGCAACCTGGTCTAATGGAGGATGTCCCTGCTCATGGCAGGGAGGTTGAAACTGTGATTCTGTGATTCTGTGAAACTAAATGATCTGTAAGGTTCCTTCCAACTCAAGCTATTCTGTGATTCTGTGCCAGGGATGGGGATGAACAGCACCTCAGTCTCACATGTGGTGATCCATCCTTGAGTTTTCCCTGCTAAAAGCCCCAAGTCCCAACTACATTCAGGCCACCAGACAGATGGCAGGAGCCACCATGGTGCATGATGGGAGCTGCTGCTGCCAGCTGCAGTTCCATGCTGCTCCTGTGGGATGGCTTTTGTACTCAGCTCTGCAGCATTGTGCCTGCTCCACCTGTCCTGGGCCAGCCCTGAGAAATTATTTTATTTTTTGTCTTTCTAGTGCTCCATTTTTGTGAAGCACTAGTCATTTGTCCCTTCTCTGTTCTCTGTGTGACTGCTGTTCCCTTCGCCCCCTCACCTGCACATTCCTCTTCTTTCTTCTCCCCAGCTTGGCTGCCTCTTCTTGCCTGTCCCAGAGAGAAGATATTCTTAGGCAAGGGTCAAATGCTTAGGGCTATTGAGGAAAGTAGCTCAGGGTTTTGAGACTGAAATAGCACAGTTGCTTTTTGACGCTTGCTGGGAGGCATTGCTAGCCTGTATCCTCTCCCTTGACTTCCCTGGGCTCTCATGGAGGTATCTGGCCCTGCTTAAACACGTGCACACTCGAAGGGGCTTTGAGGAGCAGAAGTGAGCTGGGTCTGTTTTCCCATGGCTTTAATCTGTTTAGCGTGTCTCACACAAGCAACATGTCTGATTAAATACAAGCTTACATTAAGATTTGATTTCTGTGGTTGAAGTTGTTCTGTGTGACAATAACCCTTGGACTGGAAATTATGTCTGTGGCAACAGCTTCTCCGTCACCACGTGCAGGGCTTTGAGTTGCTGTTTTGGTGTCTTGCTCTTGGGGCTATGGATCTTTCAGCTGCAGAGAAAACCACATGGGGCACAGCATCCTCTCTAGTGGAAAAGCAGTTTTGAGTGATTTCATGTATATCCTTGTTAAGTTATTTTTATCTGCTGAGATTATTGCTATAGTGGGATAATTATAACGTAGTGGTATGAACATAGAACAAAGCTTCTTTAGTTTTAACCCACGTTCTGACATGCAGTCCTTGCCTCTCAAGCAAGGCATTTCCCTGGTCTGCTTCTGGTTTTCCCCCTTGGATGCAAACACCAGCCCTACATTAGGAGACTTGGAATGTTTAATAAAAAACAGGAAAGTTGTTTATAAATATGCTTCTAATTTTTACTGTAAATACAGGCTGGCAAGGGAGAGGAGCAGCCATGGTGAAGAAGAGTAAGAGGCTATAAAGGCCATGGCACAGATGTCTCTCTTCCGTCTCTCACTGCAGCTGAGGAAAACATAAAAGGGCAATGTAATTGGGATGCTGTTGAATTATGTATAATATTGGCACCAAGTTCTCTATTAGTTTCATTTTGGTAATGCTTTCTTTCTTGCCAATAGAATAGTCTCTGTAAATAAGCTTCCTCCTCATTTACTTGCATGACCTGATTATACAATTACCCTTTGACTGTTAATTTTAAATTAATATTGAGCTGAGCCAGGTAGGTGTTCTAGGATTACATCTGAAATACTTCACTGCTTTAACTGACCACGGAAACATGCATGCTTCAAATGAAAAAATGGGAAAAGCACCTCAGTTTTCTTACCATTGGAATCACTTGTAACAGTAAGACAGGCCTCCAACATTGCCTTAAACAGACTGTCCTTTTACTTATTTTTTATTTTTAATAGAGGTAAAATTGGGAGTCTGCGTAGTATGTTATGAACATAGTACTTTCGGAGCTTTTGTGTCTTAAAAGTTGATCTGGAAACGGTAATAACAAACCCGGGCAGAAGGTTTTTGTCCAGCCTCAGTTCCGTACTTGTCTGCAGGTTTTGGTGCCTGCTTTGCATTCTTCTTTACTTGAGGAAACTTTTGTTCCATATCTCAGTTCTGTGTCTTCGAGGCACTGGTATCTTTGTTGCTTAAGTAATGGAACACTCATTTCTCTCCTGTCAGAGGCAGAATAGCCATCTACAAATGCAGTGGTCTGGCCATGATATGATAGCCTAATATAGTTATTCATAAGCCCACACAAGCAAAAAAGATCGAGATACAGATTTCAGGGTACAGAAATCTACAGCAAACAGTGTTACTTGGACAAAGAGACAACTGTTGACAAGCTAATGTTAACTGCAGTTAATGAACCTCAAATTTCAGTCTTTAATATTTGAAATAGATTGTCTTCAGTACATAGAAATAAAGACCAGTGTGGTGTGTGTGTTGGCAAAACAGATGGTCTCTTGTAAAGCTTGTAGAGTTTGGCCCTACAGAAGTAGCAAAAATCAACAATTGCATCTTCTGTGATGTCTCAAAGGGGTAAAGAAATCAGAAAGTCTATAATTCATAAGTGTTTTGGTGTCTGGGTAGGGCAGCATGAAATACTCATGAAAACCAGCTTCAGCACAAAACCTGCCTGTTCATCCTGGACTATACTAATAGGCTTAACACAAGACATTAGCTTCCTAGATAAAATATTACTTCTCAGTGTGTTGAGTTGAATTTTGCTGGCTGATTTAGGATAAAAAGTAGCCCCAAAATGTGTTGGAGAAGTTCTGCACCCTCCAGTATGTCCAAGATTGATTTAGACCCAAAAAGCTCTCTATTTTTTCATTAAATATTCTCCTTGATGTCTTTGGTAGAAGTTTTTGTGATATCATCTTTTTCTGTTAAGCCCTAGCTCTGTGTTGTCTTGCAACGTGCTCTTAGAAAAGAGCCCCTGTATGTGCTACTAATTTCTGGTTTTAAGGGGCAAAATCTGAAAGTCTTGCTTATTTTCTGTGCTGTAGCAAAGGCATTTGGGACATCTCAAAAAAGATATAATTAGGACTAAAGGGATAGGTTTAAAAGCTGGGTAATAGGAAACAGCACTTGATGGAGTTGTCTATTTGAATGTGGACTAATCTTTCATGGAAAAAGGGAGATCATCCAAACTAAATCTCGGAAAGCTTTTCCAAACCCATGTGGAGGAAATTGTTCTGTGGTAATGGGAAGAAGAGGGAGGCATAAATGATCCAAAACATCCTTTGTATCTCTGGTTTCTGTGATTTATTTTTTTTTTTAAATTTAATTTTATTTTTTTTTGAGCTCTTTCGTCAAAGCTGCGATTGAAGAGTTATTGAAGAAAGGAAAAGGATTTGCATTCAGACCAAAGGCTTGTTATATTACTACGTTGTGTCACTTTCTAATTGTTTCCCTCGGTGCAGGGGTATAATTTGTCATGGGCATCCTCCCTGTACACAGGCAGGTGCGAGACCCTGAGCAGCAGGCTCTGGTTGTTCCCCACAGAGCCCCCCATGCCCTTCCTCTCCAAGCAGTGATAGGGATGGGAGCAGCATCCCAGACTGCAGCTGGTCTCCCCCTGCGGGGGTTTCCCATGATGGGGAGCAGAGCAGCACTGTCCTTCTTGGCGGCCGCCGCCGGGTGGGAGAGCACACATGAGACCGGGCACAGCTATACCTCCTGCTTCTTTGATGTGCTGCTGGGCGGCTTTGTGCGGTGCAGTCTTCTGGTCCCCTTCTTTGTGGCACCTAAACTGTGATTAAAGCCTCAATGAGTGTCCCTCCGCTAGGCAACGGGGGAACCAGCGCCTGGAATCTGCTCAGTTCATTGATAAAACTCGAGCCTGAAAGAATGATGATGCCTTTGTGCGAGTGCATCCAGGCCTCCGCCACAGGCTGCCTGCCGCCAGATTCTGCCGACCGAGCCCTCCGTCACTTAATCCGAGTCGCCGGGAAGTTGTCTCTTGGGACCCGCTCTGAGGTTTTAAGTCTCTTGTGTTAAAATAATGTATCGCCACAAAATGTTGCATGAACTCAGGGGTCCCAATGACTTTTCCATAGAACTCTGAGCATTTAGAAGCAGAAACGTGGCTGAGGCCTGCTGCATGAGGAGGTGAAATGGCACTTTGTAGCCTGCTTTGAAAGATAAAAAACCAACCAACCAAACAAAAGAAGTATTTTGTTTTGTTTTCCCAAACACAAATGCGAAACAATGGCTATCTCCTGGTAGCCAAGCAATAAATAAACTGAGTGTGAGGTACGTATTTCTCTGCCTACCGGCCTGAGACCAAATATCACATCTAGAATAAATGGGTGAAATTCCATTGAGTTAGCTGAGTAGCACCAGCTCGAGGCAGCACTCTCCCTGCTCTAATTATTATTTCTTATGGAAGCCCCAGTCGTGCTCTGAGGCTGTGAATGAGTGGAATTTTTCTTCTAAAGCAGATAATCCAACTGCTTGGCTATGAATGGGGAATGGCATGTCTTTCAAATTACCACGCGAACTCTGAGCACATAATGATTTTCTGAGATTTACCAGTGAAACTGTTAAATTAGTTTGTGATTTAAAACGAATTTTAGATTTTGCTCCTTTGAGAATTCTCTGGTTGTGGCTTTTGCATGGGCTAAGCAGAAAAATAATGCAGAGCTTGTACCGTCTTTTTTTCTTCCCCTTCTTTTTGGTTTTTTTTTGCTCTATTTTTTTTTTCCTGCTGTAGTGCTGAAAGCACGATGCTTTGTTTGACCTTCAGCCTCCTAATGCTGACGGATAGAGGCTTGAGAAGTTTTCCTTGTAGCCATTCTTTTGTTGTAGATACAGACCTGCTGCTTAGAGAAGACATCTTCATGCTGAGGAGGAAAACTTCGGTTCCCCAAAGGTTAACCTAACCAAAAAAAAGGGAGAGAAGGAAAAAGAGGAAGGGAAACCTGTGCTCACTTTTTGGCTATCTCAAGATGCCAATCATTGTGCAGCCATCAGCTGGCCATCCTTCCTTCTTTATGCAAATGTTGTGTTTTTCACCTAAGCAGGCTCTGCTGCCTGGAGCAGGCTTGTCATAACCCGGAGCCAGAGTTATTTCTGCAACCTGGTAAAAAGTCCATACTTTTCACTGATGAATTGCCAGTGGGCTTTATTTATGTATTTATTTATTTATTCTTTTAGAGTCTGAGTTTGGGTACGTATTCAATAAATATATTTGTGTTTCTAAAACTTAAGAAACTAAATTTGGTCTATGGGGAAGTCACAGGTCCCACATTTGTACCCTTCTGTATTCTCCGTGTGAGAGTTTAAGCAGCACTATGCCTTTTGCAAAATGGGGTTGAGAGTCCTAAGTGATTTATGCTACTTCTGCAGTTTTTGTTTGTAGATTTCAAAGATCAAGTGTTGCCAGGTTTCATGGACATAGGGTTAAATTTGATAGTGACCCCATATATAAGGCATGGCTTATTGATAGTAATGTAGACTGGGATTTGTTTTGCCCGATGTTGGCCGTCTCTGGACTAGGCCTTTGGTAATACACATTCCCTCTGTGCTCAGTGGAGGTAAATGGGCTTTCCCAGAGTTTGTCTTGTGTTAAAATGGGTCCTTGTGCCTGTCCTTTTCCACGGAAGAATGAGAAGAAGTGACCTGGCAGGTAGTTTTTGATGGCTTAAGTTAGGTGGAAAGAATTCCACTCCTAAATTAAAATTAATAGGTTGCTCTCTTTGTCTTTTTGAGGGACAAATCCTTGACACATACAACCTGAGACTCAATCTACCACCTCCCCAACATATACGCAAGGTAAACCTGTGTTATGCAAGAGAGCACTGAAGTGAAATGAAAGCATGCACACCTATCCGGGAGCATTTGAGCAGTGCTTAGAACAAGGTCTCCAATGTTGTGTTGTAATGGTTAGAGCATGGTCTCTTCCGTGGTATTTGAATCAGGGAAAAAAAAACCTTGTTTGCTTTAGCAAATGAAAGGGTGGGGTGATGCAGGCAAGAGCAGAGGAAATGAGAGAGATGGATGTTTTTAGAAAACCTTTTAATTGATTTTAATGTGTTGCTTTTAATGGCAGCATTTAAAAGCCTTTTAGTAAATAATCTCCTCAGTACAGACATTTATTTGGAGAAGAGACATCTCTAGGAGAGATTTTAAAATGACACCGCTTCATGCTATAGGTAAATCAACTAAATGGTGTTTTAAATACCCATTGATTTCCTTCTCCTAGTCTCTGTGCTTCTGCTATACTTCATGCTGCCATGCTGTGTGATAATACTGGGCTGTTGTACAGTTAATACGATTTTACCACTCTGAACAATTGCAAAATAATTCCATGTTTTGCCTCATATTTGAAGACAGCACTGGATAGATCCTCATCTGGATAAGACCAGAACAGTTCTGCAGCATTTGCACTGATGAATGAATAGTTGTGGAAAGCTGTCAAACCTAATCCGTGTTGCTAATACGTAATGCATCCCTTCAGCTTTAATTTCTATCAATTTGGGGTAATTTTAGGTGAGTGTCTGTGTTATGGAGAAGCAGCAGTGAGTACTACACTTTATGTAATTTAACAATTCTCGTAACTTTAATGAAAGCTTCATATCAGCAGAGCCCTTTAGAGCTTTCAGTGAGACCTTAACACTAAGTGGGTGTGGAGGCTGGGGGACACCATCTGCTTGCTTTACGAAAATTTGCTTTTATTTGGCTGAGTGTTACACTTCTAAAAGAAACACAAATTGTGTACAGAGATCCTATAATACAGCTTGTATTTGGCAACACACCAGACTTCAAGTGTTCCTCTACTAAGACATGGATATATCTCCTATTTCAATGATGTAACTCTGCCAGGGAGCCGCCCAACAGAGCATGAGGGAAGTGTCGCCTTCATCCTGCTTTTGCTTTCCACTGTTAAAATAACTGTTGACATTCAGCAGAGGTAACACTGAGCATGGCTGGCCCATCGTAACCTGTAGGTACTGTATCTATCTCAAAATGCCATTGTTGTCAATATGATATGAATGTATCATCACCATTTGATACTATCACGTTGCTATCATTGTTGATACATTGCTTGATAGATGCCTGTCATCTAACCATTGAGATGCAGTCTTCTTCCTAGGAAATGTTTCACATTCTCAAACCCCATTTAGTTCAGGCAGATCATGGGTTACTTTTAAGGATCAAGCCTTTACAATACTGTGTTTTATGAGCGTCGTCTACAACCCTCAGAAATAAGTCTCCTACCAAGAGTTTTAGAGCTCTGTAAATATGCCCGTGCCTTCAGGAACAAGACCTGAGTATGGGAAAGCTAACTTAGAATTGTGGTACCATAAATGTCAGCATCAGAATCAGAAAAGGAATATACTCTCAGATTTCTCACAGACAAATAAAAGGTGGAGGTTTTTTAACAATGAAGAAGATGAAATTTTCCATAGTGTGACAGTACCATGCTTTGGCCTGCTAATGTAAAGTCTAGTGTGTTGCAAATAAGCAGCAAAGTTTCATAAAGATGATTGTTGCCATAGAAAATGGCTAGATAAAATTAATTCAGCTTCTAGAAAAATAAAGGCACATATCTTTACCTCAGTGAGTTTTTATTAATCACCCTCAGTTACTGCCTGCTAAATCTTGGTTAGGTCTTAATTGACATACTCAATTGTAAAACTGTAAATTTGGGAAAGGAAGGGTCTCCCTTGTCTTTAGCTGCAATAACATAGCTAATTCTAGTAAGGTTTTGTTATCTCACAAAATACATTTAGCAAAAGATTTTTTAATAGTTTGATGTCCCTACAAAAAAAAAATATCTCTGAGGAATATAAAACATGCAATTGATAAGTCAATTTGATCAAATTAATTCTGACAGTTAGTAGAGGGGAAATGGGGTCTCCTGCTCTCTGACAGTGAATTGGCTGCAAATGTTGATAGCTAAAAAAAAACATTGAGATTGTCTGTGCTAAGCCTGGTATGTGTTTCAGATATCTTGAGGCTTGTAGACTCTTGTATGTCCCAATGCAAGTTTTTTAGTTTCACAAATGGCATTTTCTTTAACCTTTGACTTAGAGACAAAAAAAAGACCCTAAACCCTACCAACAAAAACCCACACAAACCCAACAACTGCTAAAACCCCCAAACATTATATTTAGTGAACAAGTTTAAAGCCTCATTTAAAATTTTGCACAGTGGTCCTGTAAAATATAGCTGTTATCATACCCACCAGAATATTTAAAGCAACAGCTTCTATCTTTTTCAGTATTTAATACTATTTAGCCTCCAACAAGACTTGCTGATACCAACAGCTTTGGAACATGCCCTTGCTTTGGCCTCATCCCTCTAACGGGGTGTCCTTTTTGTGTAGTTTGAGGAAAAAGGCATAACAGATCAGACCATTTCTACGTTGTCTTAAGTATGTTGTCCTAAGTAGAAAGTTGTGGTTTTCAAGAAGGAGGACTGTAACTCATCCCACTTGTTGGCTCTTGCCCACTGAATACAGATCAGATGATGAACAGTTTATTGAAAAAAAGGTTGTCGTATATTAGGAAGATTTTTCTCTGAAGGGAATAACTAGTGAACTATAGACACCTGGATGTACTCAGTAATTGACTGAACATACCTCTGTGTGCCTGCATACAAGTTTTGGGTACTGTAAAGATCACAAAGCAAGCCTAAATAATCCAGTGTATCATTTGGGGGATCAACATTTCCCCTGAGGAGGTTTTGCAAGATGAAACTGGCTGCTGCTTCCATCTGCACTCCACGTGCGCATGTTCTGGAGTGCCTTCTCCAGATGCGTCTGTCCAGGCGGCAACCAGGTGCGGCTTTGAACTTCCCTTCCTGCTCTTCATGTCTTTTATTTTTGGCACTTACATACCAACAGGTGGATCAATGTTAGGGAGTCACGTGCTGCCAGGCTTCAGTGCTGGTGTGTGAGGTCCAACTCCTGCAAGCAAAGTATCATCTCCAGTGCTGTTGAGGTGCTGACTGGTAGATAGAGCAGACCAGTGGGTGAGCATCTACAGAACTTTTCTGGGCAGCATCCGTGGCAAAAAGCAGTTAAATAACTAAGTAGCCAGAGGCACAGATGGGCTAGGGGTTATATTGGATTCTGAATCTGATTTATATTTGCAATTTAAAGTAACTTTGCTTCAGCTGCTTTTCTTGTTCTTTTTTTTTTTTTTTAATCTTGAAGGGCTACATAGGAGAACAGAGATTCTTTTTACTGAAGTTGGCATCACCCCTTTTTTACTGCTTTCTACGTGATTTTCCACAACAACCCTAGTGGTAGCTTCCAGCTGACTTACACGTGAACTGGACAGAGGCAGGAAGAAATTCTGTCTCTGGCCTTTATAGCTGATTTCTTGGCATGGGAAAATGAGAAAGTGTGCAAACCAGGAACACAGGCTGTATTTCTTGAGATTATTTTGAACAGCAGCAGCATCTGATGAAGTGGAAAAATGAGCTTTTCTGTTCCAAAGGTTTCATATTTTCTAGGGCAAGGCAGGAAGTGTTCTCTTCTAGAGGGAAAGGAAGTTGGAGGGAGGCTGATGAAGTGATAAGAATGCTGACAGAGGAATAAAAGGCAGATAATACTTCTAAGAAATATTACACATCCAAAAGTATATCTTTGTGGAATTTTTACTGGTAGAAGTGATTTGGTGTGGTTTTGATGATATTAAAATGCAACAGATGACCACGTCAAAACCAGTCATAATCTCAAAGTACAGTTGTGTCTTCCCCTTGTTTCTTCCTGTGCTTAATTTTGTGTTTTGTACCAGAGAAGATAGACTTTTAGCTTTTTAAGCAAGGACCATGTGTGCGGGAAGTGTTTGCCATATTGCAGTAGCTATCAGTAATAAATTCAGTATTGCTTGAAACCTTTATGAACTGGATGTTTCTTGGCCTATCCAGTATCCTCCCGCTACTCCTTTGTCCTACGAGTTCTCCAAAGCTGTGCTTTGCTATGTCCAATGTAATGCTGGATGCTCTTACTTAGCATTAAAGTTACTGGGCGCTGAGATTGCTTGTTCTGTAGCTAATGCAGGTCTTCAGGCTGCTACAGATCCTGAAGCATCAGGATAATCAGCCTGCACCACTGGGGAATGGTAATTTATTCTAGACGATACCTTTTCCATATAGTTGACCATTTCATAAAAAAAAAAGTTGTTTGCCTTGATATACAGCAGCGTTGGCTCCCTGGGTTAGTAGCTAATTATAAAATGTCCTGCAGTTCTCTTTCAAAGCAAGATGAAGTTAAAAGGGCTTCTATATATCTTATTTTTTTGTGCAAGGTAAGAGTTTAAAGCTCTCTCAGCTTCAGGAGTGCCTGAGGAGACTTGCAGAGGTGGCACAGCCAGTGCTGGGGGGCAGGCAGTCGGGAAGGGGGGCGCAGGTCCCATCGCCCAGAGAGGAGCCTGAGGCAGGGTCTGAAGCAGTGTCTTGTTTTTCTCGAGCTTTTCAGATTTTGCCCATTGTGGTCATAATGCCACAGAAATCAGCAGCAGTCTCTTCCTTAGCTTCAGTGGGGTTTGGATCGAGTGCAGTGTGATTTGCTCTTCCAGCAGTGACTGCGGCATAAGTAGAAGCAATTCTGCACCCCGAGTCCAAGAAGGAAAAGTTGCAAGTACTGGATGTCCTTTTGTCAGGGTGCTAATAAATAAGACTGGATCAGTCACTTAGGTTCTTAATTTGCCAGAGAGAAATCCACCTGCTGAGAAAGAAGCTTGTCCAGCGGTCAGTGAGTGTGAGGATAACCTTCCCTGGAGGTCCTCCCTGCTCAGCGGTAGAGTCAAGGCAGTACAGGACATAGTGTTGAGTCTCTGATTTTCTTTCAGATGTTGTACCTTTTGGCTGTCTTGTGAACTCCTGGTCTTGATCTGCTTTTCACATGCTCTTTTCCTACCTTTGTGCCTGGCTTTCTACTTCTCCCTAGGTTCTCTGGTCCTTGCTAGCATGCTTCTTGACTACCTCACATCTTCATGGTTGCTTTCACACTTCTTTCAATTAATAAATTTCTCATGGTCTTGTTACACTCCTACATGTGTCTCTCTTCGCTTTACCAAAAGCAAGCTGTTTTAAGAATCTCTTCTTCACTCCTGTGACCAATGACAGGACTCTGGGTAACAACATGAAGCTGAATCAGGGGAGGTTTAGGTTAGATATCAGGAAAAGGTTTTTCACCCAGAGGGTGATTGAGCACTGGAACAGGCTCCCCAGGGCACTGGTCACAGCACCAAGCCTGACTGAGTTCAAGAAGCGTTTGGATGATGCTCTCAGGCACATGGTGTGACTCCTGGGGTATCCTACACAGGGACAGGAGTTGGACTCAATCCTGATGGGTCCCTTCCAACTCAGCACATTTTATGATTCTGTAATTCTAAGAAGAATAATAATTTCTGAACAAAAAACAATTAACAATCAGTTTTTCTTTTGCCTCTTTCATGGTGCAGATTTCCCGTAACTGCAGTGTATTTAAAATGCACGCAGAGGTATTCTAAACCACACGTTCTGCATTTGAAGCATGTAGTTTATATCACCACAGGTGAGAGAAATTATTTATTTTTTCATATATCTGGATGATAAATGTAATTCCTGTCTATCTGGGAGCATTCAGAGGCCACCAGCAGCAGCTAGGGCTGTCTCCCAGCCTGTGCTCCTCTGTCATATTAAGAAAGACTGATTATACTTTTAATCATTGATACGAAGTGGGATTACTCAAGATTTTATTGTTTGTAATTTATGGATTTGATAGAAAGGTTTCTGTAGGAGGGTCTCTCTATATATGTGTAGAACTTCACTGAGTTTCTCTTTTGGGAATGCTCACACACACACAAATTTTACACCATTTTCTCTGTAACCACAGGGAGGAAAATGAAAACAATATTGCTGAATGCAGCTTAAGGGTAACAGGATGCATCTCTAAGTAATTACCAAAGCTGTATTTTGGCCAGGACTCCAAGCCAATAGACTACTGAAGCTCAAAATTACATGATTTCATTAACAATCATAACTAATCTGGAGATTTTGTGTTTGCATTTTATCTTAGAGGTGAGTGTTAGAAATAGGTGTAGGCAGCTGTCACACGATCCGGCTTAGAAGAATGCTTGCATTTCCAGCCAGCGAGGCGTCTATGCAGCTGGAGGCTTTTCTTATACATTTTTTAAAAACCCCACCTGTCCATAGCATATGAAAAGACTTCAGTTTCTTTAATCTCAGAACTGTCTTAAATGGTGCTGTAGGGAATATCTGGTAAAAATAATTGGATTTTTTCCCCATAAATACACACTAAAGCGTTGCACAAACCACAATGCAAAGCTGATTTGCATTGATACAAGTTGATTGTGAATGTCATTATTTTAACCCAGAGGTGAAAAAGGTATATTAAGTTTATGTTTCCATAGTGTCTCCTTTAGTTTGACCTTTTCGTTTACTATCAAAATGTTTCATCGATGCATATTTCACATGCACATCAACTTTCTGTCAAAGGCTGGGGTGAGAAGAAGCAATAGATTTTGCAGAAGTACATATTAATACATCTTATATCGTGCAGTTGTGGGAATTAATTGTATACCTTATATTTTACTTTTTCTTCTTGTATTTTATAGTCTTATTTGGATGAAAAAGGCTGAAGAAAAGCAGTGTGTGTAGGTATATATACATATAAATATACGGCGAGAGAGACTTAAAAGTCAGTATTCAATGGAAACCCAATTTTAGCTCCTTTTCTCTGCAGCAAGTCATCTTTTTAGACTGACCTTTGCATTTCCTTGACTCTACAAACAGTAAGAACAGTCCCACATTAGATCAAGCCTTGAGTTTTCTAATAAACTTTTTCAAGTTATCAGTATCTTTCTGTCTTTTTTTTTCCTGTCTGTAGTAGAGGTTCAGTTTTTTTCTTCAGGAAGCAGCTAGTTCTTGAACAGTTTGAAGGCTTGACTTGTGTCTTCACTTTTCTTTCATAAGGTCTTCCTGACTCTCAGTCTCAGAGTGCTGATGTATTTGTAATTTTATTTTCATCTGCAAGGTAAAATTCTTCCATAACAGAACATGTAACTGCAAATTACCTTTTCTGTGACATAAATTTGCCTTGTTATGTGGATATCTTTTTGCAAATTTTAGGCCTGGCAATGGCTAAACTAAGTCAATACAGCAAAAGCCTTGATTTGATGGGCAGTGGGCTATTTCCCAGCTTATTTATGTAACCTTTATATTAAATACCTCAAGAATAAGTACTACAACAGCATATACATATTTTGGTTTTGTCTGTATTTCATTTTACTGCTTGTTTTTTAATATGCCTTAGTACCTCTGGCGAATTCTGTAACTACTAAAAAGAAAAAGAACAAAGGGATGAATTTGCTATTCTATAGCAAAGCAAAATCCTGCGCATCTGGGTGTGGGAGTACGTAGTAACCCAGTCATAATAAGAGACTAGCCATTTACTTCTAGGAATGGTGAACCTTCCATGCTGCCACCACATCTGCATAAGAATCCCAGACCTTAAAGCTGTTCTTCAGCTCCCCACCACGCTCTTCCAGTGAATGCTGGTGCTGTTTGAACTTGGCTCCACTCCTTCATCTCGAATTGTGTTTGCTGTAACCAGCGCAGAGTACAACAAGGAAGAAGTTAGAAGATAAAGGTTACTCTTAGCAGGCAGAACTTCCACCGAGCTGGGGCTGTGTGGTGAGGAGAGGCCACAGGTATGCTGGAGTGACGCCGGAGGTGTGGTGTTGGTGGGGGCTGACACCTGTGACTGTGGTGAGGACCTGGCACTGTCCCCTCTGATGTGCTGTCTTCTGATGCTCGTTGCTGCCCTGGAGTGAGCCTGCCCTCCCCAGGGTTGTATATTTGCTAGGGCACACAGTGGATAAATGGTGGTAGATTTTATTTTCTAAACTTAAGCCAAAATTTACGATTTCTGCCAATATGACCAGAGAAAGGGGATGTTTACTTTAAGAAATTCTAGTGGTTTTTTATTTTTTGTTCCCTTTTTTGTTGTTTAAAACCAGCGTTACCTCCTGAGTTTGCATATAAACCCTGAACTCCAAGAGGTGCACTGTGTGCTGTCTGTCAATCTCAAACACTTAGGAATTTGGTGTAATTACTTGGAATTGAGAAATTGCAGTTAACATGTTCTCAGCAGTCCTTTTGTGCTGGATATGCTCCAGTTGTGGGCTGACCTGGAGTCACCCAGTGATTACAGCTCTGGTTCACGTGGGCTGTCTTAGGGCTAGATAGATTTATGCATCTGAATGGAGGACAGAGGAACCTGCCTGTCCCTGCAAGCTCTGTTAGGACTCACTGTGGACTTAGGCTGTGGAGAAGTTTCTCAGCTCACATGTAGAGAGAACATGATCTAGAAGACCAGAAGAAAGTGGTGTTTGAGGGGATGAGGGCAAGATTGAAGCAGGCTATGCTCCTCAGGGGTGATAATTTGTAGGGAAGATTGTATAAAAATGAGAAATCAGAGATATGGGTGGCAGTGGGAAAAGACAGAGATCCAGCAGCAGGTAGGAGGAGATGGAGACTGGACACAGGGAAAGGGTTAGAGTGTAGAAGGTATTAGCTTGCTGGGTGTAGACAGGAGGATGCATTGCTACAGCAGTACTGTTGTCCAGGTCTAGAAGAGGACGTGGTTTTCCTGGGTCTCACTGCTGCTGAGCTTCCAAGTAACTTGAAATCTCATGACAGAGACGGCTTGCTCTTTCCAGTGCTAGTCCACTACGAGAATGACAACCTATGACTAATTTCAGTTACTTCGTTAACCCAAATGGCAGGTCAGGAAGTTCCTGCTGTGCCAGTGACCCTTAGCAGCATAGAAGGATGCCCAGTGAGGACATTTCTGGGTTTGCAGTTTGTTATTGGAAATGTAAATGTTTAAATGCAAACACTAATATGGGGAGAGTACTGTTAGGGTTGCATGTGAAGTATATCTCAGTTGCCAGAAAAGTGACCTGTAAACATTGAATTTGCTTCCTCCTTCTACTGTAGTAGAGCTTCTGATCCTACAGTTGTGTGCTGCAGATTCCCTGCCCCATCAGTAAGCAGAAGGATTTGCTCAGGGTCCTGAGCAAATACAATACCATTGAGGTATAGTGTTTGACCTAAAAACATGGACCCATGACCAGGTCCCAGTATCAGAAGCTGGAAAACATGCAGCAAATGAGGGAATTGCAGAGTGGCAGAGGAGTGTTTCGGCAGTTTGGGGTGTCAGAGGCTGCCTTGAAGGATGAATTGTACAGGATTCAAACTGACAAGCATTCAAATGCTTATGGGTTTAGCATTTAAGCTAGTAATGCTAAATAGAGTGGAGTTGGACATCTGTTAGGCTATGAAAACTTGCTGCTTACAGGCTAAGCTGCTTCTTAAGAATCTGACCAGAGTGAATAATAATAATAAAAAAAGATGCCTTCAAGCCATGGAAAGTTAGCTTAGGCAATCAATAAAGAAGCATCTTTGAAGTTTCTAAAACCATGGAGGTTAATTTCCTAACAGAAGGGAATTTCTGTGCCATTCGTGATGTTATCCGGTGTTGAAAGATAATGAGAAAACCTTTTATCCTTTGATCAAATTTTAATAATACTGTGAGTAGGCATGTAAGCCTGTTATACTGTCAGGTTTCTGAAACCTCTCTGGACAACCTCTTCCAGTGTTTGACTTCTCTTGCTATAAAGAAGTTGTCTTATCCTCAGTTGTTTCATGTGTTTAAGTAGGTGCCCACTGCCTCGTGTCCTGCCAGTGGGCACCAGTGAGAAGAGTTGGTACCACCATCTGGACTGTAGTGCTTGCTGGTGGGGTTGTGCTACACGCACTGCAGGTTTCAGCACACTGAATTAAATAGTTGTTGTTGTTTTACCTTTTAGTGGTGATTAAAATTCAGTCTTGTGACTTTTAACCCCCTTCCATCTCATGCACTGCCTGGGTGTGCTTATACGATTTTGGAAGATTTCCATATCATCAAACAGGTTGCAAGATTTCAAGGGCAGGTACAGAATTTTTGGACTTTATGAAGAAGCATCTGTCCTGGTACTCGTTTAATCTTTTTTACTTAAAAGTTGCTTAATTCCTTTGGAAAAAAGTGCAGTGATGATAACTTTCAGAATGGTTATTTGAAATGAGTCCTGTCTCACAGTGTTTTTTTCTGTTGAAATGGTGGCTTTTTGAGTTGCTTTTTAGCTTAAAGATTGATGGTAGATGAACAACACTTTTGTACTGGCTTTGAGTAACACACCCTCTGTAAGCAGTCCCTTGTTTTCTGGGGGGATATCACTAGTGGTTGGGTTTTTTTCTTTTGCAGCCCAGGATACTATTGACTTTCGAGGCTGCAAGCACACATTGGCAGCTCATAGAACCACAGAACCACTTGGGTTGGAAGGGACCTTAAAGGTCATCTAGCCCAACTCCCCTGCCATGGGCAGGGACATCCTCCACTAGACCAGATATACTCAGGACACCATCCAACCTGGCCTTTAATGTCTCCAGGGACAGGGAATCCACCACCTCTCTGGGCAACCTGTGCCAGTGTTTCACCACCCTCATGATGAAAAACTTCTTTATATCTAGCCTAAATCTACCCTCCTACAGTTTAAAACCATTACCTCTCGTCCTGTCACAACAAGCTCTGCTAAAAAGCCTGTCCCCATCCTTCTTATAGGCCCCCTTTAGGCAATGAAAGGAGGCAATGAGGTCTCCTCGGAACCTTCTCTTCTCCAGGCTCAACAGCCCCAGCTGTCTCAGCCTTTCTTTGTAGGACAGGTGTTCCAAGTCTCTGATCATTTCTGTGGCCCTTCTCTGGACTCATGTCCTTCCTGTGCTGGGGGCTCCAGAACTGGACACAGTACTCCAGGAGGGGTCTCACCAGAGCAGAGTAGAGGGGCAGAATCACCTCCTTTGACCTGCTGGTCACAGTTCTTTTGATGCAGCCCAGGGTACGGTTGGCCTTCTGAGCTGTGAGGGCACATTGTCCACTCATGTCCAGCTTTTCGTCTACCCATACCCCCAAGTCCTTCTCAGAAGGGCTGCTTTCAATCCCTTGATTCCCCAGCCAGTATTGATACCGAGGGTTCCCCTGACCTAAGTGCAGGACCTTGTACTTCTCCCTGTTGAACCTCATGAAGTTCCCCTGGGCCCACTTCTTGAGCTTGTCTAGGTCCCTCTGAATGGCATCCCATCCTTCAGGTGTGTCAACCACACCACTCAGCTTGGTGTCATCCAGGAACTTGCTGAGGGTGCACTTGAGCCCACTCTCTATGTCATTAAGGAAAAGGTTGAACACGACTGGCCCCAATACAGAGCCCTGAGGGACACCACTTGTTCCTGGTGCCCATCAAGACATAGAGCCATTGACCACCACTCTCTGGATGCGACCACCATCCAATCAGTTCCTCACTCACTGAATAGTCCACCCATCAAATCCATATCTCCAGTTTAGAGAGAAGGATGTTGTGGGGAACTGTGTCAACGGCCTTACAGAAGTCCAGGCAGATGGCAGCTGTAGCCCACCCTTTTTTCACAAATGTAGTAACTCCATCGTAGAAGGCCGCTAGGTTGGTCAGGTAAGACTTGCCCTTGGTGAAGCCATGCTGTCTCGAATCACGTCCCTGTCCTCCATGTGTCCTAGCATAGCTTCAAGGAGGATCTGTTCCATGATCTTCCCGGACACAGAGGTGAGGCTGACAAGTCGGTAGTTCCTGGGGTCTTCCTTACTACCCTTTTTAAAAATGGGTGTAATGTTCCCCTTTTTCCAGTCGCTAGGGACTTCACCTGACTGCCATGATTTTTCAAATATTGTGGCAAGTGGCTTGGCCACTACATCAGCCAGTTCGCTCAGGACTCTGGGATGTATCTCATCAGGTCCCATAGACTTATGTGTGTCCAGGTTCCTCAAGTGGCCCCGAACCTGATCTTCCTTTTAAGCCAACTTACTACCTCATTTATTTAAAAAAAAATAATAATTACTTGCAAGCCAAATGATGTACTGTGCAGTGTATACGGCTCATGACATGGAGTTGCTGGCACTTTGGTCTGTCCTCAGCACAGCAGTTTATTTTGTGCCTGGCTGGCTGTGCTTAATAAGTAGAACGTACTGCCGTGCTTTGTTAGAGAGGGGCCAGCACGCTCAGCACCCTGCTGTATCAAGCCCAAAGAAAGTGTTGCCTATTAGAGGGAGGAAAAAAACTACATTGTACTCTAAAAATAGTACCTTTTTGCAGGTCATACTTTCTTTCTCGGGTCTTTCCCTTTCAGGTCTCTCTAGGACCTGATATTATTCAGTGGTGATAGGTAGAGAGGTTTGCTGAACAAGTGCAATGCTTTTATAGAAAGAGGCATTCTGCGATTTCAGATTGCTCAAAGCTTTTTCCCTTTGCTGTGCTTATTTGGGAGGGAGGGAGGGAATCTAAACGTACGAGGGCAGAAATAATTTCCCTTTTCTTGAACAATTGCACCCATGATGTCAGCTGCCGCCAGTAATGTAGAGTGATAAATTGACATTGAACTTGAACAGAATTCATGGTGTGCTGGAGACAATGAGAACCTCTGAGGAAATAATTATTTTGCTGCCAGGAGCTCATGCATCTCAAATTGGTTGGTGCAGGGACTTTAGAGTAGCCTGCCTGCCTATTGACTGGAGTTGAGAGCTGGCACTGCCGGCTCTGTGTTAGTGCAAGAACTTAGGCATTGTGGTTTGCTCATAGCATGTCAGAAAAAAGAAAAGAGAGTGACAAAGGTCTGATGTTGACCACTTTTGCTTGCTTGCAGAGAGAGACAGCGAGTGTTGAAAACCAGGTTCAGTAATACGCTTTTTCCTGTGAATATAGGGCTTTCGTACTCTCACAGTGGTACTTACTGCAGACGCTTGGGTGTAGTGTCGTTTCTAGCGAGTAGGAGGTTCTCGCCCGTTGCACTAGCTAGAATTTACTCTTCATGTGCTTGATTGGTTTGGGGAGGGAGGGCAGAGTTCCTCTGATCAGGTGACCATTGTTACTGCTTGGAGTCATGATAATTAATTTTCCCATGAAAGTAATTAATTTGCATTGTACACAACACTCTTCTTTTGCTGTTTTTTTTTGTTGGGTTGTGTTTCGAGGTTTTTTTTTGGGTTTGGGGGTGGCAGTCATAGCCTAAAAGCCTGATCAGGTTGTTCTCCTTCTGCTCCCATTGAAGTCAGTTTGAGCTTTGAGGGTGTTCCATGATGACCCATAACTAAGCTCTTGCTTTTATTTACAATGAAACATAACAGGAACTGAGTGCCAGATTGTCATTTCACTTTCAGTGAGAGTCAGGCACCTTGATGCCTTTTCTGCCTTTGGAAATTTCACTCTGTATTCAAAGGTCATGTGTTCTTGCAGAGAAACAATCTTTCACCCCGTATTTCTCTTTTTGTAAAAATATTGGTACCTGCAAGGAAACAGAAGAAAATATAACCTGCCAAAGTTTGTCGCTTTCTTATGTTTCAAAGAGATATCTCTGCTGAGTTTTGACTTGGTGAGGATATGTTTATTTTGTATGGGTCATAAAGTTTTGTAAATTTAGTGTATTTAATCCTAATCTAAATAACAAAACCAACTGTATTTGAGTTTGTATTTTATTCTGAGCTGCTCTTGTACTTTGTATCACAGAGCACGGCTCCTTGGATTTATCTCTTTCTCTCTGTAGCTATGCCTCTTAGCCCCTGATTTGAGCAACCTCTAAAATACGTGGGACATGCAAAGTAAAATTTTCATACATGAAAATGAATGTATTGTGGCATCATGCCTTCAGCAGCAATAACTTAATAACAGAAGTTTTACAGTTCCATATTTTTCATGTGTATAATTTTCAACAATGAAGTTGTCAAACATCAAGTGTAGTGTGAAACAGCAGCCTGGACAATAAAGTTGATGTCATCTACTGAAATGAGGTTGAAAGCTAGGTCTGAACCACCAAAGGAAGGATTGTCTTCTCAGATGATATCTATTACTTCAATGTTCATAGCTTTTCAGTGATGCATTTCTGGCTGTATATGGTTTATTTGGCCTTATCAGTCATGCTGTTACAGTGTATAGGACTAATTTTTTTTGGTCTTATTTAAGCATGTAACAATATAAAGTGAAGTGTAATCACTATATTCTGTGGTGATGCTCTCTCTTGTCATGACAATTGACAGCAGTCTCTGGAGTGTTGATGACAAAGAAGAGCCTCCCAGTAAGACCTGCACCAGGAGAGTGCCATGTATTTTGTCTCTGACCTCTCTGAGAAGTTCCTTGCTTTGTTGGGTGCTTTCAGAGAAGAGTCCTATGTTCAGTATCCTTCTTGCCTTCCTACATGGCACTGAGGTCTTCAAATATGATGAGATATTTCTAAGTTTGTTACCTATACCATAGCAAATGGTATAGGTATATAGTAAAATTTAAACTTTTTTAAGAGGACCTCACATGCAATGAATTGGTTTGGCTAGTTGCTACTGAGCAATGTGGGCTGGCTTGTCTTGACTAGTGTAACGTAGGATCTGATGTTGAGACTTTGAGGCATGAATTAAAAGGCTATCAAGTCTGAGATACCTTCACCCAACAGAAGTGGCCCTTACTACTCTTCTTGGAGAATTTTGGCCAGTCACTGGGGAAGAAGGTTTTGATGTCATTTATGCTGCAGGGCAGCACTACTTCTCTGGCTAGAAAGTTTCAGTATCCTGTTTGTCCTGTCTGTTCTTGCAGTTGACACTACAATGAACTTAAAAATCTCACTTGCTGAAAAACTAAATATTGAATACAAAAAAAAATAATCTCTCCTGGGGGGCTTCAATCACTGTTTTAGCAAAGGGTTTGTCTTCAATCAGAAACTTATTGAAATAGTTATTCCAAAATAAATATTTTGATATAATTATTCCAGGGAAAAAAATCCTTTGTAGAGTCTTTCATTATTCTGTAAGGAAAGCACAGTTAAAGTTTTGGATACTGATTAATAACAGGGGGATTGATTTCAGAAAAATGACAGTATTCCAAAATAATTATTGCAGATCAGATATTCTGCTAAATTGCCAAGCAAATTGCCAAGTGCTAAAGCTTTCTACTGCTGTTATAAATAAAGCAATCTCAGTGTTGTTTGAAAGCCTGTGCAGTATGTAGTGGCTTGATTTTTTCTGCATAAAGCTCCGTTCAAACACCCTGGTGTGAATTCAGAATAGGAGAGGTTTAGTCACAACAGGATAATAAGCAGAGAGAAAATAAGGGCTTGAGTATTATGTAAGTAACTTGGGTTGTTTAAGTAAGCAGTACTTATAACCACTTCTGCTTTCCTTTTAGCATTATCCCATGTAATGCCAAAGCCATAAAATGGTCCACAAAATGGAAAGGTGAAAGGGTTCCTTGTCTCCTTAGACCTTAACTCCTGTTCACTTACTCCCATTGTAGGAATGCTTCGCCTGTGGTTCCCTGCACATATTCTTTAATGAATTGCAGGCATTTATACTGAAAACAAAAAAGGAGAACACTACCCTTTATATCTTTTCTTCTGTTTTCATCTAACTGCTGCTATTTACAAAGTAAAAAAATCCAGGTCTGTTATTTTTTCCTTTTCTGGCACGTAATAAATGTCTGGGATGCAAAGCACTAATCACACTGGTGCTGATAGGAAATGGTTTGTTAGTTGACTGTCTCTGGTTCTCTATTCTTTAGGCTGCCTGAGATTAAATTTCTCTGGAGTCTCACCAGTGACAGCAATATAAAGAGTTTTTGCACGCTGTATTGTACTGACCCATAATTGTGGCTGCCGGGTGCCTGCGGGAGCGGGCTGGCTGCACTGAGTGCAGGGTTCTTCTCACTTCTGTAGGGAAGAGAGAGCATGTGGTAATACTCAGTTCCTTTTCTGTATCAATAAACAGCTATCGGTGACACAGTCAAATAAATAAATAGAAACCCTGACTGGTTTTGTGTTGTGATTGAATTACGGTTGGTCAGAAATAGGGTTTTTTTACAAGAATCCAAACGCTGTAACCATTACACAGGTCACCCAGTTATCTGAGAGATGCCTCTTTTTGGCGTCTCCAAATCTCATTACCAGTCCCTCCTTACCCACAGCAACCTGCCCTCACCCCTTTCCTGATCAGTGTCAACCTGATCTTTTCCCTCCATTTGCTTTTGTTTTACCTAGGGGCAGTTTTTGATCAGCTACCTGCAGAAAAAGATGATCGAAATCAGCTTCTGCTTTGGGAGGCTGCTCATGAGCAGCAGTTCTCAGTCTCTGCTTTGAGTTTTAATTTCTTTAGGCCTATGTATGTAACTTAGGTGTGTTTTGGAAATGCAGCATGGATTGATGATGCCATTAGGTGAAACTACTCTTTTACTTGCACCATGTAATGCTCTATGTGAGTCTCCGTGGTGTTAGGCAACATTCAGCATAATAAACTTGGGTTCAGGTCCTGATATGTCCTGACAACAAACAGAAGCAGCATAACAACGTGGATTTTTACCTCTCTTAGAGTTTATAGTGTTTGTTTTGCAAAGATTTGTTCCTTTATGATGCAGAAAAGCCATCTCCACCATAATGCCATTTGAGTGTTTTTTCATAGAAGAATGCAGGTGAAATTTAACACTGAAGTGGTTCCTACTTCCCAGCTAGGGGTTTTGAAGCCCCCTTCATTCTTTTAATCTCTCCTGGGTGGAAGTTTCAGTTTGAGTTATCAATAGAGATTACCAACCATCTGGGAAGGAGAAAGATAGCTGGAGACAAACCAAGTGTTATGGAGCCGAAGTTTTGATGTCGACCCTTGGTGTCACAGCCTTCAGTGTCAAGACCTTCATAAAATCCAGGAAAAACAGCAACAGAAGGTAAGAGTAAGAAGAAGGAAGGTGGCCACTAAACTAACATGCGTGAGAATGGGCGGGATTTGCACTAGACTGGAAGTAGTACAGGGTGTCGAATGATGAAGACTTAATCACTATAACAAAACCAAAAGTCAGTGTATTGTTTTGATCTTAGATGATAAATCACCTAGCCAGCTGTGCATCAGAAACAGGTAACGTCGACCATTTTTACTCCTGGAGCTGTGGACCTCTGATTTATATTATGATTTACAAGCATTAATCTTTATACTTTTTTGCACAGGCTTTGGTATCCTTGAGCTGATTCCTGCTGATAAAGTTTTGCCCAAATTACTGCTTTAAGGAATGAGAGTGCAACATTTAGGTTTTATTAAGGGAAGAGTGTTATAATATCTGAAGTTTTCTGTGGTTTTGGACAAGGTGGAGTGACCTGAAGGCTTCTTGTGTAGTTGACTGTGATTTACATGCAAAAAGCAAGTGATCTGTGCTGCTAATTCAGAAGGTGCTTATTCGGAAGTGGGTTTTGGTAACAGGAGCCTGATACTGTGTTTTTGTGTAACTTATGTGAGTAACAATAGTATAAACTCATGATTAGTTTTTACATGTATTGGGATAGGGAGTTTTCATTCTTATCTTCCCTTAAGTACAGGGTGTTTCAAAAACATGGACCCAATTTCAACTGAAGGTCCATTTCAAATGAAGGTCCAGCTCTCTGAAACACCCTTTATAATGCAACTCAAACCTAAAGCAACGTTAAGCTATCGAACAGCATAGATTAATATTATCTCTGGGTCATTATTCAGGAGATAATGAGAGTTTTACCTATATTTAAGATGCAGCAGAACAGCAGGTGGTATATCCGTATCCACTGCTTCATTGCCATGTCAGAGGTTAACAGCTGCTCTCGGTGGCTCAGACAGCATATCATCTGTAGAATAGTAAGTGTTGTAGTTAATGCTGACAGTCAGGGCTACAATAGACAGATGTCTATGTTATTAAGTTGTCCACTGATTAAAACCACTTATAACAATATATGTTAATGTAAGGGAGTAGGGGGCCTAATTCCTATTGAGATGTATGTAAATGATTGTCTGAATCCCTTAGGCTGCTTTGAATGTCCTGTGATGTGCCTTTTGACTGATATGCAAGGCACGCATTTTTGGATTTTGTATAGGAGGGTAGTCAGTGTGCATGTAGGCTGTGTGCCACGTGCAGGCAGTTTGTCTCTAACTACACTACAACCAATACTTCCTCTCAGGCTGGTATGTATCTTGGGCACAGCACAGTTTTCTACATTTATGTCATAATTTTGTTAAGCAAAGTTTGTCTCTAGTGACACCAGTAACAATATTCATTAGTGAGTTTTTCGTGGTTTGAGGATTTATTTACTTGGAGTTAAAATAATATTCTGTCTTTTCATTCCATTTCCACAGCCTTAGCCTCTTCACTGCCTTTTCAATGAAGCCTGAGATTGTATTTTTACTTAGCTTTCTCTTGTATAGACATATTTTTAGTAGAGACCTGCTAATTGAATTTGAGTATCACACTAGCATATGCACACGTATATGGTCATGCACAGAGTTTCTGTTAACATATGCTCCTGTAGACAGTGACATTTACTTAATTAGTCATCACAACCTGCAAAAATCTGATTAGATTACTTTATGACTACATGCAATTTAAAAATGCATGTCTTCCCCGTTTTCTGTCTTTTGGGTCATTGTAGTCAAAAATTCATGTGAGTATATACATCTATGTAAAACACCAATTTAAAAGAAACAGGATGATCGTGTATGTTGTGTTTCATGTCTGGTTAGATATTCAGAGGTTGCAAAATGTTTAATGATACTTCTGAACATATTATATGCATTCTCTTATTAATACAGTGTGTTACTAAACCTTAAATGCTTTAGGTATGTACCTAAGTCTGGAGTTGCTAGGAGGAGCCTGTTAGCTGCTTGCTATCTCAGAACTGGAGTCGTGTGGCAAAGTCACGCTATTAGTTGACATCTTGACTTCAAGTGAAGATGTGCCATACTGCTATACAGCATCCTCACATTTTCCCCCAACGTTTGTGGTCTTTCTCTTCCACCCATTCCATTCCCTGCACAGTCTGTTTGATCACGGCACTGTCGGGTCCCAACATTGACGTTGTGGTACAAATGCAATATGATACGGACTGTGTCTCTCTTCTTTCAGTGGAATGGCAATAACAAAGGCAAAGGCTCATCCTACTGATTATTCTTCAGTTTTTCTTTCTTTTATGTGGGATAGACTTGAGGGTCTTTAAATACGATACTGGGCTGGCAAGAACCTCAGCTGAGGCATGAGTGTTTGGATCATAGAAATCTCAAAAAGACACTGACCTCATGTAAAGAGCTAAGTCCTGAGGTCTGGCTCCTGCTCACTTTTCCTTTACCCCATTCTTACAAAAGAAATGTCTTCATTGTTGCAGTGTTGGGGTTTTTTAGTAAGAGCATGGACTGATTGAAAACTCAGCAATGTCCTCAGTATTTGAGAAATCTTGACCTGGAAGTTTTTACTTTGTCCTACCCTGTTTCATGTAGTCTGTAAAGGCAAACTGTGTTGGGTTTTTTTGTTGTTACGGAAATTATCGCTTTGGGTTTAAAAGGTTTTTTAGCAATGTAGAATGTTGTAGACTGACACTTGTCAGGGCAGGCCCAAAACAGGAGACAAAATCCTAGGATCTGAGGGCTGTAGCAGGCAATAGCTCAAACAGGCTAAGCTCTGCCTTTTAGCCAGTTTTATTAGCTCCCTCGATAACACAAGGGCAGCTGAAGATGTAGCATTTATGAAACATCACCTCCTTTGAATGGATACCTGTGTAAGCCCCACAGCACTAACTTACAAGTTCACCAACTTGTTGATGAGAGATGGACAAAGGTCTGAAATGTATCGTAATTGAACAAGCACTTTTAAGTGCCAACCTAGTTAAATTACAGAAATTTGTTCTAATTAATGCATCTGTAATTAATACAGCTGCACTAGTGCTGTAATTAGTATCTTTTTCAGCTGTGGCTTGTGCTATGGAAACAAAATACTGTGTAGTAGAATTTTGTTTACATTGGATGCTTTGATTTAGCAGTTGTTTGAGGGTTTTTTTTAGCTGATGATAGGAAGCCCTAATAGGAAGGAATCCAAAAGCCCTTTAAGCATCTTCTTAATTTTAAACAGTGCTGCTGGATATATTGCCTTCAGTAGAGCCACAGTTTTGTTGCTTTCCTAGGTTGAACATAGGCTAGCTGGAGTATTTGGGCAGATAGGCAGTGTACCTGTTGTATGCAACTGGGAGCTAATCACTAGAGCAAACATCTACTGCAAATCTTTTACAATGCCAGGGTGGCCAGTAGGTAGGTAGGGCCAACTCACCATGTACAGTGTACATAGGTTTGGGGATAGATTTGCTGATTCTTTGCCCTGTGCTATAGTTGAAGGACATCCACTTAACACACCTGTCCTTATCCTGTTCTGTGGTATCACCATGCCTGCTTTTTATAGAGTCCTACAGTGAATCACATGCCAAAATAAGCAAACAAATAGAAGTATTGCAAACCAAAATGCTCTACTACAAACCCTGACAGTTTCAGTTTTGAACATCTGTAATGGAGTATTTTTCTGTTTGCATTCTTTGTCTTTTGCTGAGGCACCGAAGGATCAGGTGTAGGATGCACACAACACGTTAATTCTGCACTGGTTGTAATAGCATGGCATTATACTGCTACTAATGTTAAAAAAAATAAGTAAGTTATTTTACTTTTAATATGCTCTCAACTGGAGTTTTCAGTTTTGCCAGGTTCAGTCTGATTGTCGGAGAAAAAGCATTTCCTACTCGCTCTTGTTCAGAAACGGTGTTCCAACAGGATTAGTATTGTAGACTAATCAAGGAAAGCTGAAAGTAGCACCCCTGCCCTGGATGAGGCTCAAGACCCCGGCCTCTGCTGTGCCCTGGCAGCAGGGAGAAAGTACTGCTGCTTTCCCTGATGTATGTCCCTCTTAACAAAAAACTTCCTGATTAACCAGCCTGCTAGGCCATGAAGCATTTTCTTCATCAGCTATCTTGCCCTAGCACAACTTTTGCAGTGTTTGAGGCATTTTTGGCCCCAAATGATGTTTTTCTATTTAGACCGTGTCAGTTGTTAAAGAAATTAGAAAAATTATGGTTGTGGTGGTGGTCTGATTCCTTGCTATTACATGAGAATGCTTTTGAGTTACTGTTTTGTCTAATTTATATGAATTTCAGTAGGATCTGAAAGAGAATTTTTGTAGTCTGCTGTCATAAGATTTGAAAATAAGGAACTCTTTGTCATATAACTCGATGAAAGTATTGAGATACAAATTATAATTAGCTTTTTTCTGTAGTTGCCAGTGTAAGTACTCACATGAGTCACTTATTTTAATCCAAGGCATAAATGGAATTAGAAAATTGCCATGGATGCTCAGCTTCCTTGCTTGCTATAATGAAATAATTTGTGCTCATTTTTTTTCTTCGTCTTGGAGAGGATCTATCAGAGTACAATTTAAAGTGATTTTCTGGATGTTGTAGAAAAATTGCTGAAGCAGATTAAAGGATATTATAGAGATAGCAGTGTAATGAAAAATTCAGTTTCTTATTTTCTGGTGAATTGTTATTCATCAGAGGAGTCATCTAGCATCTCCAGGTATATTCTCGCTCATTTTGCATGTATCTCTTAGATTTGAGTAAGGTTCTAACTCAAAACCACAGGAAAAAAAATATATACACATACGTGTATATATGTATGTATATACATATGTGTATATATATACATGTATATATATATGTATGTGTATATATATACATATGTATATACACATATATATGTATATATATGTGTGTATATATATGTGTGTATATATATACACATGTGTATATATATGTAATGTATTTTTTTTTTCAGATGACATTAGTCATCAATGCTTCATTTCTGGTCAAGTCACAATAATAATGTGACTTTTTCTTCTGTAAAAACTTGTAAAAATTCACTGAACATCTACACATAATGAATCCATTCATGCAAAGAAAGCTAAGTGACTTATTTATCACACTGGATTTGCAAGAATTTCTCCTTTTCTACAGGCAGTTTCACGATTTTGCTGCCACTGAGGGCAAACCCCCATGTCCTGTTCATCTAACAAGCAGGGTACGGGATAGATACTCAGAAAATATCCATGTTTGCATAGTGAAATGAAAGAAGGACAAATGTTCTTTGCTGTTATTACCTGCTGAATTCCTGTGACGGCCACAAAGCACTAAGCACTGCCAGTGCATGCTGGAGGACCAGCAGGTGTGGCTCAGGTTGAGGTGAAGACACATGCATTGAGTTGGGTGCCTAAGCTTCCAGTGGGTATAGCAAGTAAAGCCTAGACAGCAGTGATTCAGCTATTTACCAGTATAGGCTCGATTCAGTTGCCTAAACATAGATGTGTAGTGGTATTGGAGACATGCTAGAAAATCTGATACATCTTCATGGGCATGTAGGTGTCATATAGGCTTGCAGAAGACCTCCTTCACGCCCTTTTGGACAGGCAGCTGGGAGCTGGGATGGGTATTCTAGTGAATATAGAGTCATAGAATGTGCTGAGTTGGAAGGGACCCATCAGGATCCTTGAGGTCAACTCCTGTGTAGGACACCCAGGAGTCACACCATGTGCCTGAGGGCGTTGTCCAAATGCTTCTTGAACTCAGTCAGGCTTGGTGCTATGACCACTGCCCTGGGAGCCTGTTCCAGTGCTCAGCAGCTATCTCTAGTGAGTTGTCTATGTCCTATGTTTATGACAAGTGGATTGTACCCTTAGATGTTGACTTAAACGTGAGTTGGATCACTCTTTAGGCTCTACTGATGGTATTGACTAGATCTGCATCGATTATCATGGTAGTGTAGACAACTGCTACCTCTGTGGACACCTATGCATAGACACCGAAATGGAACCTAAATGGTCTTACTCTTTGTACGATTTCTGTTCTACAGAGCAACATACAGAGAGGGAAAGGGTGAAATGGATACATTTACATTGCCATATGTGTAATATTTTAATTTATAGATAGTAGAAGAAGGTTTTAATAATGGATTCGAAGTTGAGAAGAGAAAGTAGTGGTCGTTGAAATTAGTAGAAGAGGGACTTGATGGATATAAATTAGTCTCCCAGAGAGAAATAGGACAATGTTTGGATACAGCCTCAACATGGTGGACCCAAGAGAGTAATAACATGGAGAAGGTTTCCTGCATACTGACTGAGGGATGTTAAATATGACAGGGGTGCAGTTAAATCTGTTAACATTGAAACTTCTGAATAGGAACAGGTTATAATAGAAGGACAAGAAAACAAATCCTGCTCAGTCTGTCCTTTTAATTTTGATGACTTACTGGCTTCAATAGCTTCCATAGAGTTCCTTGCTGCTCTAGAGAAAACCTCTGTCTAGACATGACCTCTGATGCTTCCCCAGCTTCCCCCTTCCTTACTTGTGTGTCTCCTACTTTTGCCCATCCTGTGGCCTGCAAGGCTTCCCCCAGGTTAGCATGGCCTGTTGCTTTTGGGGAAGGAACAGCTTTCCTCTCCCGCCAGTGACTTCCACTCCCTGCAGCGTGCTGCAGCTGGGAGCAGGCAGGCAGAGACCTTCCCTTTCTGCAACCAACTTGCACAAAACAGAACAGCTTTATAATGTACTCCCACGGGAAAACAAATAAACAAAACTGATACCATTCATTCCAAGCTTAACAGGGATAAAGAAGGAAATGGAGGAGGCAACGGAGAAGTCATGGTGCTTTATAGAAAGTGTAGCAAGAATCATTAGATAAGACCCTGTCACTGAAGTGGAAGGGAAAAGCAGGAAGGAAGTGGATGGTGTGAATCAGGATGGTGTGTGGAATGTGAACTGTTGACAGTCATAAACATGCCAGGGGGGTGGGGACTAAGTCAAAGCATTGAATTTGAAGGAATTGCTGGAGACCTCAGTGAGAGCAAAACTAGTAAAAGAAAGAGCTGTGAAAATGCTGGGAACAGTAGATGAAATGGGAGGTGCGAAACATGACTTCTCACTGTTAAATTTACCTTACAAACGATGGGAAGAAGGAATATGAGAAGCAGCTAGGGAGGTAGATTAGGATCAAAGATGTGGTTTTGAAGAAGGCAGGAGATCCCAGCATACTGGCACTTTAAATGCAGCTCCTCTGGATATATTGAATCAGTGTGCTAATTTCTTCACTTAGCTGGCAGCAAATTTACTAGATTAGGATTGTATTTCTCCACCACTTATTAAAAAAACCCCTGAAGCCCTCTGAGTACTGATAGCTCCTGCAGAAATCACTGTCTCGGGGGACTAAGCCCAGAAAGGAGGGGGGAAAGACGTCTTTGCTCTGACAGAGCTGCCCTCAAGGCAGGGATGGGTAGTACAACTCTCAGCACTGTGATAAGAGCCAAAGAAAGGTGGAAATTATTTTCTTCCTGCTACATTGTTTGTTTTAACCTTCCTTGCACTGCACTGTTAAATCTGGTATGGAAGGAGAGAATTTCTCTCTCCTAAAGAGGTTGTAATTGTAGGATTTTGAACACAGAGGTAATTTGTTTAATTTATGTTTGTGTGCTGCACTGAAAGTGGTTGTAACCTTTTTAAAACTCCATGGATAGATTTTGAGCAAATCAACAATGAGTGGTGGTGTTTGGTCAAAGGAAGCAGCGAGTCACTCTTTGGCTACAGTGGTCCCGTTAGCTGCACCGCACCACTGTAATACAGCGCACAAATGTAAAATGGAGTGCAACGAGGCACGAATGAAATCAGGGTAATTTTCAGTATGGCATGCTGAGGAACACTTGGCATGCAAACGTGCCAAGAAGCTAAGCTGGCTGTGGCCTAGGATTTCAGAACAGAACCGTGATTTCAGAAGCATCAGTTTTTACGAATCATTAAAGCCTGTCCCTGTTCCCATGTCTCAAGACAGACACCCAGAGCCACCAGTCACTTGGGAACATTTAGGCATTATCCCTTGATTATGGATTTGGGGTCACAAAGGTTGTCTGCAGCCTGATAATTCACAACAGAAATAGGAAAACTGGGTCAGAAAAATGCTTAAGGGAATATCATCTCATAAGATTGAGGCCTTGGTATTGTCAGATTATTTATTGTTTGAAGTTTTTCTTTGTTTTCCTTGTCTGTGACATATGATTTCTACAAAGAGCAATCAATTGCAAGTTCAGGCAGCATGGGAATAAGTATCAGTAATTATGGAAAATGTACTCTCTTAAGACAGGGTAATGTGACATCGGCCAGAACTTCTCTGTGTTTAAACTACCCTTGGAAGGTTTTACTTCATCACCTTTGTGGCCTGAGAAACACTTGTTATATTAGAAACTCTGAAGGGGTAACACACAGCTTAAGACTAGCAGAAGTGTGGGGAAGTTGTCAGTATGGAGGTAGACACCCACATCTGAGCTTGTGTCTGGGCTCTTCTATAGAGTTGGTGCAGAGAAGGCATCTGTGGGATCAATGCAGTTTGTGCAAAATGGGGGAGAAAAATAATTAATGAATTGGTCCTTAATAGTACTTCTTTATTGTCACTGAATTTAAAAGATGTCTTAAAATAGCTTTTGTGTAGTTGTCTCTCCCTTGTCTGACATTTAGCAAGAAAACATTCCAAAATCTGGAAGCCAAAAAGAGCAGTCAAGAACAACGTCTGCTGCTGATTTTTGGCTACTCAAAGAAATGAAGGGGAAGCTTGAACTGCTTGGCTCCTTTGACTCATTCTGTGTTAAATAGCATATGCACATGTATGCTATATACCTGATTGCAGGAAAAGAACCTAAAAATGTGGGATGATATACAGATTTTAACAGATTTATTACAAATCAGAAACCTTGAAGCTTTCCATAGCCTTTGCTGAAAACTGCTGGCTTCAATGTGAGTGATGTGGAACATCTGGAACAATATTTAACTTTTGTTACAGTAGCACCTAGGGGGTCTAGAAAAATCTGGCCTTCATAGCACAAACACAGACGAAACAGACCTGTCTCAAATAATTTACAGTATACCTACTTTTCTCAGAAAGAACAGTAGAAACTTCAGATAATTGTGTGCCACAGAAAACTGCAGGAGAGGTAAGGGATATTACCAGTTAACTAGGGCATGCAGTAAAAAGTAATTTGATCTATTCTGCCTTAGTGAGGCCACCCCTGGAGTATTGTGTCCAGTTCTGGGCCCCATAGTTCAAGAAGGACATGGAACTGCTTGAGAGAGTCCAGCGCAGAGCCACTAAGATGATTAAGGGAGTGGAACATCTCCCTTATGAGGAAAGGCTGAGGGAGCTGGGTCTCTTTAGCTTGGAGAAAAGGAGACTGAGGGGTGACCTCATCCATGTTTACAAATATGTAAAGGGTGAGTGTCAGGATGATGGAGCCAAGCTTTTTACAGTAATGACCGATGATAGGACAAGGGGCAATGGTTGCAAACTGGAGCATAGGAGGTTCCATGTGAATATCAGGAGAAATTTTTTCACTGTGCGAGTGACGGAGCACTGGAACAGGCTGCCCAGAGGGATTGTGGAGTCTCCTTCGCTGGAGACATTCAAAACCCGCCTGGATGCGTTCCTGTGTGATGTACTGTAGGTGACCCTGCTCTGGCAGGGGGGTTGGACTAGATGATCTTTCGAGGTCCCTTCCAACCCCTAGGATTCTGTGATTCTGTGAAAAAGTCTGATTTTTAGGAATGGATCACTCCTTTTACTGTAAAGACAGACTAAAAGAAAACAAAATAAAGGGTCCTGTTCAGCCTAGCCTGGAGGATGCTTTGTGTCACCAAGTCTGCGTGGGCATAGATAAGATATAACACTAACATTTGAGAGATTTCTCAGTATCTTTAAAAGCACTAGTGTATTTTATCTAACACATCACTGATGAGCCATGACTCATCTAACTCAAGAGAACAACTTTTATTTGTTGTGTTTCTAGTATTTAATAAAACATAGTTTGAGAATAACACAAGAATAATCATCATCAGTTGAAGTCTTGTAATTACTCATGTATAATGGATTTAAGGGCACTTACAATCTTGATGCAGTTTCTTTTTTATTTAGGGGTTAGTTTTGGGAAAGGTATGTCAGAAGTCATATGTAACTTGGAAATTAATTATATTCAGGAGACTAGGCAGAATAGAATGATGACAGTGCTGAATGCCCCTGGACTTGGTATAATTGCTCAAGGCAGTTATCAATAAATCCATACATGTGAAGTCTCTTTTGTAACATTATAAATAATTCAATATTGATGCAGGTGCCTATTTGCTTACATTAGCTTGTCCTAGAGTTAAATATACTATACTCTTTACAAACAGTAAAGCTCAAAGAAAGAAATTCCTTTGCATTTTTATGAAGTTCTGTGGATTAAAAACAAAATTTAATGTCCTGATTCTCATAAATTCTAAGCTATTTTTATACTCCCCCCAGCAATGAAAGAAGATCTTAGGTGTAAATGGAGGTGAAGGTAAATAAGCAAGTACTTGGTTAAGTTAACTGTTTTAACATTGGTTGCTTCATCCACCAGTGACAAACTCAAATTTGAGAATGCGTATCAAAAGATAGAACTTGGTTTTGGAAGACCTTCTAGTATCATAGAAATCTTGTATTGAAAGGGACCTCTGGCAGTCTCTAGTCCAGCCTCCTGCTCAAAGTCATACTAGCTTCAACCTGTAGCAGGTTTCTCATGACCTTGTGCAGTTCAGATCAAAAAATCTGCAAGAGTGGAGAAACCACAGCCTTTTTGGACAACCTATTCCAGGGCTTACCATCTACAGATCTCCACTGGTTAACACAGAAGTTGAATATTCTTAATTTTTCTTTTAAACTAATCCATTACCATCAAGAGAGAAAGTTGCTAAGGGCTTGCTTCCAAACCTTCTTTTTTTTTAGCCAGTAAATGACCCAAGGAGCATTTAAGTCAGTAGTGCAGAATAACCTATGATGAGTGTATTATTCCACAGGCTGGGAATTATTGCAGTCCACTTGCAAAGAGGTTGTGGCTGCTTTTTGAGCAAGACTTCTTTGCTTGGGATGCAGGAAATACCTGCAATGGATGCAAGCTGGTGGTTAGAACATGCGACTAAAGGGAATAGTCTCCTGTTAATCCCCTTTTGAAATTGTTTTACTTGATAAAGCTCTATATAGAGGTTTTTTGATTTAGTTCCTTGGCAAGAAAAGCCTAAGTGAGGAGAACTCATTTGTGTTTTCACAAACTGTGTGAAGTACTGATTGAACAGAACCACAGCATCTTGGGCAATACACTAGTTTTAGCACCACTTTCCCCAGGAAAGACTTTTGAAGTGCCAGGTAAGATTAGGTGGTCAAGGCAGAGGAGATCAGTGAGGAACCAGGGTGTTCCTCAGCAGCAGTGGATACAGCTGTGCAAGACAAATAGGATGAACATCCCTCTGGAGGTGTCTGTCTTATCCATGAACTAGAGCAAGCCCAGATGCAGATCTTAGATGAGATGCTTAACTTCTGCAGGGGTGAAGTCAGGTTAAATTCTTTTCTTTGTCATACTTTAAAACAGTGTCTGTTCGTTTAATCTCTTCGTGGATGTAAATTGCTTTGGAAGTCTGTGCACTGGTTATAGGGGAAAGGAAAGAAACCGATGGAATGAGCTTGTTCTGTAGAGTTGCCCTCCCTAGGGAGGGCATGGCTGGACTTGGTTGCACTTTTGTGCCGTTCACCTGTCAAATGATCATTATGGAGCTTTGTGAGCAGTTCTGGTCTTGGTTACATGCTGAGGTAGAACCACTTCTGTTGTTTCGAGCAAATCTTTCATGCAGCAGAGAATTTTGCCTTTTGTGCTTCTGTGTTAAGCTTAACCCAGTCAGTAAGTGGTTAGAAGCAGAGAGGCCTCTTTTCCCTCAAGTTAAACTTGCAAACTTTCTAGTAATCTGTGAGTTTTCACATACCTGTGTTCTCAAGAGACAGTGGCCTTTCACATAGGTGACTGAGTTGGATTCCCATCTAGTTTAGATGCAATCCACAGCAATGAGAGATTGGATATGATTTCTTAAGGATGAAGAATTGTATCACGCAACCGTGCTCTCATGAATAAAGCAGCTTGGATGGTTGTTTCATGTAAAACAAAGGTCTCAGAGTCAGAATGAGCTGAAGTGCTGTTTAATTTCATCTATGAGCTTCCGTAATCCTGCTGACTTTTTAGTCCTGCCACCCCTGATGCCAAATAGGGTGAAAAGGAGGATTCTCAATGAAGATGGGAGTTTTGTCAGTGATTTAAGCCTTCCTTGGTGAAACAGACACAGCATTGAAGACGCTGTCTCGTGTAGTGGAAACGTTTTACATTAATATAGACTTCTTTTATCACTCTCTACAGCCATGGTAGAGCTGGGCAAGTGAACAATATACATGTTTTCAGATCTTCACCCTTCCATCTCCTCCAAACCTAAGATGCTGTGAGAATACCTTCAAAGTCTAGAGGCTTCAGAGCTAAAACACAGAATCAATATGAAAGGATTTATTTGTGGATGTGTGCACAAACTTTTATTTTGTTTTTCGGTATAGAATTAGAGCAACTAATTCCTGGAGTTACATCTGCTCTCTAACCTGGCCTGTTCTCTCAGGAGTATCCCATCTTTCTCCAGACTTTTGTGGTGTGGTTATGTCCTTTTAGAAACCATTTGTTCAGTAGTGCAGCAGTAATCACGGAAATAGGTTGCAGCCTCTTTGGAGTTAAGCTGTTACGTCCTCGCAGAGAACGGCACTTAAATATCAATAGCGTAACCGGGAAAACTCGGCAGTTATTTCCCTGTTTTCTGCAATTCAATGAGGAGTTGTTCGATGCAGACCCCGTTGCACTCCAGATGAATGGCAGTGATTGTGAGAAAATGATCTCCTATTAATGCAAGATGTCACACTGGGAACAAAAACTAGTTCTTGCCATGATGGGATGAGCTCACTCTAATCCCCAATTCGGGAGACTTTGATGCTTGTCCAGGTGCCAATTTTTCGATATATGCCATACCAGAAAAAACTTTTAAAAAATGTTGAACGGGGCAGTGTTAAACTGATTCATGGCTTCTGAATCTTAAGGTCATATTGGGTGAGATGTCATATAATTACCCTTTCGCATGCTATTTCCCAGGGAACCACCTCCCTTATCAACAATTTGAGCTTTCAGTGTGCTAAGAAAATAATTCATATTAAATTTACCATCACAAGTAAAAAAGTGCAGATCTGTTTTTGAAAATCCTCAAACTGTTTCAGTTTATGCTTGCATAAATATCTAAAATATGTCAGTTTAATTCAAAGGAGCATTGCCTCCAGCTTTTCTGCACTGCAGAACTTTACATCCCCATCCTGGGATTTTGGTGTGTGGTCAGTGAGATCCTGAGGGGACTCGTGCCTTCCTGATACGTCATTCCTTTGTTTGCAGTGCCCATTCATCTATCAGAATGGGAAGGACCAGAACATAATGACTGCTCTGTTTGATCTATTATGAATGCTGTGATAACTGGAGATTTTGTGTCATTGATTTGGTTAATTTACAGTATAACATTAAAAAACAAAACAAAACAAAGACACTGTCATTGTAGCTTGGAGATTTAGAAATGTGAGATAGACAGTAGGATTTCAAAACCTGATAATCCTGTAAGAATACTGTTTTTTCTCTCCGATTCAGTAGTATTTCATGTTGCCTTCCCTATTCCACTAAGATGCCCATTCTCTTCGCCTGTTATCTCTTTGGCACATAACTGTCTTTTGTCCAGGATCCTTAAGAAGGCATTTGGAATCTCAGGTGGCAAGATTGTAATAAAAAAAAGACATGTATTGCTCATTGCTCTAACAGCCCTTCACCCCAAACCTTTTCCCTTATGTTCTGATGTAGATGGCAAACAGAGGACGATCTGGTGGCTGCTGCCCTGGTGTCCTGCACAAGATTGTGCTCCCTTTGTACCATGCAGAATCCTTTCTGTGGGGAAAGCAGAGGAATGCAGAAATATTCCCTATGCTGTATATCCCACCAGAATAAAATGTGAATGTTACGTGAACAATAGGATCATAGGTCATTAGAAAACTCGCAGAAATAGCATAAAACTAGAAGGTTGTTGGGAAGACTTTTTTTTTTGTGGGGGTGTACAAGATCTCAAGAGAATAGGAAATGAACTCCCTGAAGAAAAAAGAAATAAAATGTTCAAAACAGTGCTGGGATTGCCAGACTCAGATTCTTTAGGGAATCAAAGTTTTTATTCTGTATACTGCTTTATAAGGACTAAACCCCCCAAAATTTCTGATTTCAGTCATGATTTTATTTTAGTGTATGTATGCCATGATGCCATGATGCCATAAATTAGAAGCATCTGAAAAAATAAAGTAAGAGAACTAGACTGATGTACCAGAAAAGTGTAACCATTAAGATAAAAACCAAAGTAACGCTCCCTGTACCAAATAGAGACCTGTAAAATTCCCATCTGAATCTGAATCTGAAAAAAAATGATAGGCAAAGGTTCAGAAGCACTGTATTGGAAAGATGGGGCACATTTTGAACACGATAACATAGATTCAGAAGCAGGGAAATCACAGCAAAGATGTAAAAGAAATCTAGTATTTACCTCACTTTTAATGTCAACTTTCAGTTATGATTTATGTTTGCATTACGAAAGGAGTGTGGTTAATGAAATGCTATAATGAGTCTGGCTACATCACTAATTCCTGGAATATGCTTATGCTTACCCTGGAGACTATTTTTTTATTTTTCCTACCTTTCATCAGTTCTGAATGCAGAATCTTTGTGGGTTTTCATCAGGAACTTTTCTGAATATTTTGTAATTATCACCTGCAATTGATACTGTTGGAAAAACTGTCAACATCCATGGCTATCACCACAATAACCAGGAAACCATGACATTGTGCAGTATTGCTGCTCTTTATATCTGTCTCTTCCAGAGATGCATACCTGTTCTTCTCAGGTGATGCAGAAGGAATTTGACACCTGTCATGGTAATAGCCCATACTTGTGATGCCAGGCAATGTAGCAACAGCCTTGTAAAATACGAGCAAAAATTGCATCACTTTCAGAGCACTCGCCCCACTCGGTTCCCATTGTGCTGCAAAGCTTCAGGTCATAAACATAGCTTGCTGGCTGCCAGACCTCTTAGCAGCAGTAGGGCCTGGTGTGTTATCAACTAATGAAATCCCCCTGATTTCATACAATGCTTGTGAGCTCTTCTGAGGCACTCCTCCTTCAGTTACTACTGATTCTCAAATTCAGAGCATGTCAAAAGCCGAACTGCAAGTATAGAGGGCCCTTCTAAATAATAGCGATTTAAGCAACGCTGTGAACTTGTACTAATTACATTTCTATCATTCACCAACAGTAGGCTTTTGTGTTAGGCCTAATGTGGAAGTGGTGTTATTTTAGCCTAGTGGTGTTATTTTAGTACTCTTCTGTAGAAGGTACTCATTGACTGAAGTGCTTGAAATCAACCCTTTTTTATGTTGTTTTGCTGAAGCTGTTGTAGTCGAAGAAGAAATGAGGGATGTGTGAACCACAGCAAGGAACAAATGGCTACTTACTTACGCTATGAAATTGAAGGCCAAGCACAATTTAATGCAGAAGTAGGTAAGTTACTGTGCTGGGTTCCGAGTTGATGGGTGAAGTGGCATAAGTTACATGTTTCTAAGTGGATGTAAGTGGATCTGACTGAGTGTGAAGGAGCAGAAATGATATCCTGAAAAAGAGGTCCTAATTACAGTAGTGTAAGTGATGCTAGGACAGTTTCAAGCACCAATCATGGGGAAGATTAGCTTAGACAACAATATGTAAAAGTAACGTAGAGTTGCTGGGAGAGAGCTGCTTAACAGACATGTTTATCTTAGTTGCTTTTATTGCTGAAACCCTCTTTCCTATTTTTCTTGGAGTTTTGAGTGCTGCATACGTGGTGTATAGAAGATGCCAAGTTCTGTGCATTCTCTGTGCCTCATCAGCCTTGTCTGATGGCTAACTTTCTCTTCCGTGCATGCAGGACACTTGCTTAATGAATGGGGAGGGCTACTGCTCTGCTTTCAGCCCTTCCCAGGGCAGCAGAAGAGCACAATGTGCTGCCTTCTTTCATGTGTTTTCATTGTATCTGATTAGCTGCCAACTTGCCCTGCTGAGCCTTGCCATTTCTGTGTTATGCACTAATGTTGCAGAACATTTCAGCCTAGGCTGATAAGATAAGTATATATAAGATAAGTGTTTTGTTTCTAGGATTTTTTAAATACAGTCGAGTGTTTTTACACACAAAATCTTGAGTGCTAAAGAGACAGTAATAGAAAAGTGAACTTAGACTCTGGTATCGTTCAATAAGAGCCCAAAGAGCATAAAGCTGCCAGGGCTGTGCTGTCAATACTGTTATATTGATTGTGTGGTCTTAATAGACGTTTTCAAGGCTTTGTACACAAAAAGGCCCTTTGAGACGCTGGTTTTCTACCTCATGCAATCTTTCTTGCTTTTCTCTACTTTTGTAATGCAATAATAACAGCATATGGGGATCAGTAAAGTAGTTCTTTTCTTTGTTTAAATATGCAAGATGAGACATCAACATTGTTTCTGTCCAAGTGCCCTTTCAGTTTTAGTTTGTGCAGGACTACTTGGAATTCATGTGTACATTAGTTGTTAACACAACTAATTTTCTCCACTTCATTGCTTGACTAAGTTCTGCTGCCTCATGACACCAGCACTTGATTAAAATTAGATTTATTCATTTTGGGACAGGGAATGCTGGAGAGGTGGTTCTGTCCCAGAGAAACACTTGCTTATCCATGGATCACTGATGCATTTCATACATTTGGCAAGGTTTGTTTTGGGTGATTTTGGGGGAGGGAGAGAGTGCTTCAGCTGCTCTTCAGTTCTAACAGCAAAGACAACAATAACCTTGGCAACTTATGGATGCTGAAATACCACTTAATCCTTCCTCAGAAGTCAACAGGGTTTTGCCTAAGTAATGAATTACCAAACCTCTCAGCATATGAGTGAAGAAACTATGAAACAAATCGGGTGCTGCGGTTCACATAAAGTATTCATGCAGCAATTAACTGTGTGGCTGTGCAATTGAAATGAATTTGGTCAGGAATTTTCCAGCAGGGCTTTCTGCTATCAGAAAACTAATTCAAAGAAACCAGGACAGTGGAAGAAGATTTGCTTTGAAGTCTCCCATTTCAAAACAAAACAAGTAAATGTCCGAATGCCTTTCTTTGACATTTTCTTAACGAGAGTGTTAAAAGCTTAACAGAAACGTCTTTTATTAGGTATAAGACTGTAAATCTAGCAGTCATGTATTACAGAATGTGTTAGAGCAAGCAACTGCCTGAGAGAAACCCTTTTCTTTCTTTCTTGGTGTGTAGCTTTCAGCGGGATGAGCCCGGTGTGTCTGAGTTGTTTCCCAGCTGTGTGAGTGAGGGCCAGGGCCAGGGTGAGGGAGGAGGATGAAAGAAAGGAGCGGAGTTGCCCTTTTTGGCTGCAGCTTCTGCTTGGGCTGGATGGAATAGAAGGTGAAATCACACTTTGAGTCAAGGTTTTGCCCTGGATTCAGGGCAAATTAAGGTCACCTTTGGAAGACCACCTTTCTTTGGAAGACCTCTCTCTATTTGTTAAAGAAAACCTTGGGAAATTAGGTTTAGGAGGCTAAAGTCAGCATTTCTGAATATCCTTCCATATTTATTCCAAAGATTGTGATCACTATGAACCAGTTATTGTGAATGATCAGTCTGGGTTTTAGGATTTGGTTTGGATTTTTTGTTTGGGTTTGTTTTGTTTTGTTTTGTTTTTTAATTTTTATTGTGGTTTTGTTGTGTTTGTTTTTGTTTCTTTGCTTGTGTTTTATTTTTTATTTCAAATTTTTGTCTCTACGTCAGAACCCTTTAACCCTCCTGGGCTTGGAACACCTTCCTGCCCAGTCTGCTTTTCCACTCACAGTAAATAGTAAGGAAATGCCTTTGAAATTTCTAGATGGGATTTTTGTTTATTATCCTGAGAGTTATTCAACATGATTAAAAGGCATCAAATGTCTCTCTCTAGTAGAAACCTTTTTGGGGGGTGTGGAGTACAGCTGCCTGTAAAAGGACCGCGTGCGTGCACAGCCAGAGCCTCCTGGTAGGGAAGGCTGTGGTTGAAGTTAAGCTGCCGTGGAAGAAATTTTTACAGTAGGGTGAAGGCAATCTTTCTTTTTTCCTTAAACAACTCATTAATCCAGGGGCGGCCAGCCAAATAAATATCAGTTGGTTTGGGAGGGATGGGAAGGAATGGCAGTAGGGGCAGGGCGTGGGGTGAGGCTGGGAGGACAGACAGCTTGAGTGAAGGTGGGGTGGGCAGGAGGTAAGCCAGTGTCTGCTTCCAGCACCTCAGCTTTTAGCTCTGCTTGCCAACCTGAGCCTGGGCATAGTAACTGGGGAGCACAGCTTGCTGAGGACAATTTTTAATTGCCAGTTTAAGAACTGCCTGTGATTTTTAGCAGCTGGTTGCAGTGAACCAGGCCCTGTTTGTTGACTTGACATATATATATGTGGGGCTGATGCAGACAGCTAGTTTTTGTTACAAATAGATACTTTTGAAATAAGTATGGATATGTTAAAAGGCTTGAGAAAAGCCATGTTTTTTTAAGGCTGGAGGAATGAGGGGCTTTTTCTTCTACTTTTCTCTTCCTTCCTTTCCCATATTGCTGCCCCATTCAGTTATTCCTTAGTTCCCCATATTCTGTTTTGGTTTTAAACTGCTTTCCTGCACAGCGTTTGGAAATGTTTTCAGGTCATCTATAGAACCTTGTTCCTTTGGCATTTCCTGCATGTATATGTACACATATATAAAAGAAAAGTTACCACTGCAGTTCCTGTTATGTCATCTTGAAAGTTATTTTCAAGGCTGAAGAACAGAACATTTAATCTTTGTCACTGTTGTCCACTAGTCCTGTCTTGTGAAGCTAATCCATCTGCTGACTCCTGTTAGCCTGTTGGTGTACGTTCTCACTTTATTCCACTTAATTTTTCTCTTTTTAGTACCTATCTAATAGGAATGCAGCTCAGCCAAGCAGGGCATATTTAACCTTGCCATACTTTGCTGTATTAGTTTGGCAAGCTCAGTGGGGATATAATCAGTCCAATATTCATATGAAAGATTTGCCTCCTGCAGGAAAATCCATAAAAACTTAGCTAAATGTTCTCGGAAGCCAGGGAAATAAAGCTGGGATCCTGGAGTGGCTAATTGTATCTTGTGCTCTACCATGGTTTTCCAACAACTGAAGAAAGCATCAGAAGCCTTTTTGTGTGTTTTGGGTTTCCCTGTTGTTCCCCCTTAGGTCCCTTTCTTTGCATGAGTTTTTCTTAAGGCACAGGATCCAGATGCTTTAGGAGCTGCTACCTAAGTCTGACTCTGTCTTTTCCATTTCTTGTGCAGTGAAGGTCTGTCAAGAAAGGATTTATCATTTTAAAAGGCTATGCAGATAGAGATGAAGGAATCATTTCACTTTTGTAGATAACAGTGTTAAAAATAATTTGTGGAGATCATAAGGCAAAAGATTCTCAGGGATGATTTCATGCTGTCATGACAGAGTCAAAAAGAAAAAAAAGAAAAAAAGAAAGCAAGAAAAAAGAAAAAAAAAAAGCTGGAGATGTTTTCACCAAATGGAGATTTTCAAAACCTGTGCTGTGTCCTGCATGCCCTTTTGCTCTCAATTCCAAGCATTGGTTGTGGTGGGAGGACTGGAAGTGGTCCCTCATGCTGTGCGCTCTGTGCACACAGGGACTCCTTGCTCTCAGGCTGGTTTGGCTGTGCCCATGCTGCTGCCTACACCTTGCTGGATGCCTGGAGGCTGCTGCTTATGTTTTTGGGAGAGCCAGCCAAGGTCACAGTAGTGCTCCCTCACTCCCTTGAAGTTTTGGGGGGTGGGAAGGTTTAGTTTACGTTGCTGGCCCAGCCCTGGATAGGTATTGACTGCTCTGTGTGCAGTTACTTTGGCTTCATACTAGTGTAACTGTCAGGTTTGCAGCTGTGTGAGAGCTGCCCTCACCATCCAAGGGGGTCCTTTCCTCCTCCCTAGCATGTGTTCAGTGCCTGTGTTACACTTGTGTTTGCATGGAAAGCTCCAGATCTGTGAGCATTTTAGATCCCTGCTGAACTGAATTCTGTTCTGTTTAATCCTTACATGAGCCATAATGTTACTTTGTGCAATTGGGACTTAGTTTAAACAAGTCTCTGAATCTTTAGGGTTGTCTACAACAGTACCTCAAGCAAGATGCTGTAGCAAAGGGCACCCAGGACTCTGTAGCATTCCTCATCCAAATGTACCATTATATTGGATATATTTGCACTTGCAGCAGGAACTGCAAGCAGCTTGAAAGAAATTTAAGGAGAAGCAGCTAATAAGAAGGCAGAGGTGGACAAGGCATAATTCTAGGGATGTCTTATTTCATGAAGGCAATTTTGTACTTATCCCATGTGTAAGACGGCCTTGAAGGCTGAGTCCGTTTTGGTAGACTTCCACGTAAGCAACGACGCTGATCTGGACCATGATGGTTCATGGTTGCAAATGTGTGAGCAGCATTTGTTTTCGTTTCCCCTTTTCTAACAGGCTTGTGTAGTGAAAAGGGACACTGCGTAATAAGCTGAAGTACTCTGGATAAATACCCCAGGGGAAGAAGGAAGCCCACTGAGTGCTGTGTAACTATGGGGCTTTGGCATTCAGCTGTGTGTGCTTACATAGCAGTACTTGTCCTTTGCTGAGGCAGTACATCAGTTTGGTGTGTATGATTGCTGTGGCAGTTAGGTTCATTGCAGAATTTTAACCTTATGGTGCTGATCTAAAACATTTTTCTCTTTCTTATATGGAGCTTGCTTCTTCCCCTCCCCTCCCCCAAGTTTTGTTATTTTAAACAAAGATTTATTTTGTTTTATTCCATTTCTTGCAGAAAGATGTGTGTTTTGTCACTAAACCAAGGGCTGAAATTAAAATGAAAACTGGTGACTCCCACAATACATAAATCAAAATTACAGTTTCCTTGATGATTGCTTGGACTTCCAATTAATAGAACACTTAAAACGAGCATTGATGCCCATGAACAACAGAGTAAAACAGGCTAGAATTAGGCAAAAGGAGCATTTGTAGAATTTTAATGAGTTTTGAAACAGCTTGTGGGTGTATGAAATTTCTATCTAATCGCTTTCTTTAAATGAAAAGTGACGGGTAGGTATTGTGTCACATAGCAATGTCACTGTTCCTAACAGTCCTTCAGTAGGCAGCAATCCTACATTAGGCAAAGCCAACCACCCAGGAGACAGCCTTATTTTCCTTCAGCTATTAGAAAGGCGTGTTGGCTTCTCTTAGCCAAGTAGGATGCGATGTGGAACAGCAGCTGCAGCAACTCAGACTTGACTGCCATGGATTTAAGTGTTAAGGTAATAAGATAATGATCCAGAAAACTTGGAGGGAGAAGCTTCTGGAGGGTTTTCAGCTTGAGGGAACCTGGATCTATTTTACTGGAGCATAGCCTGACTGCTGATAGTCCCTTACTAGAGCAGGGCTACCCAGCAGCCCACAGAAGAGGCTGCTTCTGTAATTTAATGGTTAGGGATGTTTGTTGGGATGGATGAGCCAAGATCCAGCTTCTGTTCTTGGTTCTGTCATTTAGTAAATGTCTTCTGCTTTAACTTAACACCTATTACGTGATAATGCTATGCACACTGATCCTAAAATACTTATATAAAAGTTACCACTTTATAAACTGCAAGTTAAACTGGATTCTCTAAATAGTTGTGTCTACTAGGATGCAATGAAAATTAAATATTTATATTAGGATCTTCCCATTCTACATAAAGACTGAAGTATCCTATTTGTTTATGATGAAACTGAAGAAAAGAGGAATTACTGAAACTGATCCTATCTTTTCTGCCTCCTGAGTATAGCTGTAAAATTTTAAAGGTAGTTCAGAAACCGGGATAAAATCGAACATCAGTGATATTCAGAAGGTCACTTCATAGCTGAACTCAAAATCTTTATGGAGACCTTTGTGTCTTTTTGCTTCCAGAACAAAATAAAGACATTAGTGCCAAATCAGTCCTTTAAGATACGCTTTTTCTAGTTCATTTTCATTGTTTAGTTGTGGAAATCACCGAATCCAAAGTAAGGAAACATAAAATCTTTTTTCTCCTTTCTGGCAGTTTTAGAAGTACTTTTACCACTCACACAGCCAGGTTTCTTCTGCATACGACATAGAGCGTGCAAGGGTGGAAAGGTGACCCCCATACCTCAGAAGAAGTCATGGTGTTGTCACTGGGTGGGCTCACACGTGCTCCCTAAATGCAGTGCCAGCTAGCTCAGCTCTCCTTCCTTTCCCATTGCGTTCCTGAGTTTCAAAGCCATCACTTGGTCTCTGGCTTGGGCTGAAGGAGTTTGGTAAACACAGCTACTCAAGGCTTTTCTTCAGATTGGTTTTTGTACATATTCATAGGTGTTGCTCATGAAGTGGTGAAAATGAGAAATTTGGAAAGTGAGAGCTGGCATATGGAGCTAGCAAATGAAGATGGGAATGATGAACTAAATGTTGCTTTGGGGAGGTGTGATGTTAAGGATTTGGCTCTTCAGTTTTACAACCTAGACTGTTTCAAGCTAATTTATACTCTTTGACCCAGTGATGTCTGTCTTCTGTCTGTTTATTGGAAGGATGGTCATAGTTTACATAGATGTTTTCATACGGTTATTGTGTAGGCAAAAGGGGATAGCATACCTCTCCCCCAAAATCCCTTGGCTTTCAGTCACTTTCGGCATGTTCCTAAGGATATGTTAAATGATTTCTCTGTTTTCTGTATATGCGGAGTATCTTGCTTATGTGCAAGATTCCTTGGATCCATCATAAGGCCCTTAATACTCTGAGTGATACAGATACTGTAAAGTGGTGGGCAAAGGAAAAAGAAAATAACTTTTTTTCTTTGTATGAAGAAGGCCTGAACATTAGAACAAAACATTTTTTCTTTACCATTCTTCAAGTTTTCCCAAAGTATCAGTAATGTTAATGCTGTTTTCTGTTAGATTTTATGGAAGGTGGTTTCATTTCTCCTGCTTTCACTGAAGGAACAAATGGTCTCTCTTTTTAATAAAAGTGTTCTTCCTCCAACTATTCCATGTACAGAAAGCTAACAACATACTGTCATAGGCAAAATCAGAGAGCATCAACAATTATGGGGGCGGGGGCTGTGGGGGAGGCAGGGGGACCACAGTGAAAGAATTAAAGCTATGATCAGATTGTCGTTTTGTCAGAAACAAAAACCAGAAAAAGTCTAAAGTGAAAAAAAAGTAAAATAATCTACTTTGCCTTCACATATTTTTCTCTGCTACTGGTAAAATTGTTCAAATTAATGCCACTGAAATGTATGATGTAATGATGTAATTTCTGAGTAGTCTTTCAAAATTACTAAGAGCTTATAGTGTCAAGTACTTTTCAAATACTGGAAAAAAATGAAAAAACACAAGACTGTGCAGATTTTTAAAATAAAATAAATTTGTTCCCAACAATGGGACTTAAAGCAACATACGGGTTTCCAGAAGCTTTTTTCCCAAGTACTTTTATTGGCATAGTGAAGAAGATGCATAAGTGAAGGGCAGGCTTACAAGTAGTTACCTGCCCTTATGTGTAGAGGATAATTTGGTCTCATGCAGCGCTTAGATCTGTTACTCTGTACCTCTTTGAGTTTCATTAATGTTGATAATATCTCAGCAAGCTTTCAACTAGTCACAACATATGGATCTGCAAATTGTAATTTAGAAGGAGATATCAATTTAAATCACAGGAGTTTGATTCCAGCCACTACCCCTGCTGACAGCACTGAACACCCGTGAAAGCAGCGCTTCTCCGGGCTGCCTTGCTGTCTAGGAAGTGTTGTGGTGTGGCTGGCTGCAAGCCTGTCAGTCCAGAACACTTCATGTGAAATGGAAGAAAAGTCCTCTTTTAAACACCATAACTTGAGTCTCCCCTGTTCATGAGGATAGGTTACCTGCTTGAGGCCATAGGAAACTTTCCATGTGAAAAGAGAAGAGATTCAGTCACAGATGACAGCAGTTGCACCTCTTTTATAGCTATCCACAGGTTGTATTGAAGTTTAGAGCTGGTTTTCATTAATCTCTGCTTGATGCTGGGGGGTTTCTAGCCAGTGAAAATATTAAATATAGTTCCAGAAAAATCTGTTTTTTCTCCAGTAAATTACCTGGAGCTGCTGTGGGTAAAGTTGATCGGCTTGGCACAAACTCCTCTGAGAAGGTTTGCTTGTGGGTATTGTGGCCAAGACTGATTTCCCCTGAAGGAGACTCTTCTTCTTACAAAAAATAAACAAATCAAATCTACTGGAAAAGAGCCCAGATTGTTTATTCTTAGACTCAAAATGATGGCATTTCATAAAAATCTGTAGGTTCTCAGTCTGCATGTTCAACTGAGATTCACCATACGAGAGAGCAAATGCAAGTCTGTATGTTTGTTGCAAACCTCAAGGGATAACAAGAGGACCCTTGTTTTTTTGTTCTGCTGCTAGCAGCAATGGCTTTCTCAGCAGACTGACTTTTCCATGGGGCCTTTTGTCTACAAAAGGTTTGCTGCCCGTGTGACAGTGGCGAGGTTCTTTCTTCCTGCCAGGAAACCCGTGTCAAATACTGAGCACTTTTCATGAATTTTTATGCCTTTTTGATCTTACTATTACTCTCCTCACCTCATTCTCAGGATATGGTCTACTCTTCTAGGATCTAACTCTTGGACAAGGTCTCTATGGACAGGATATGACGTACACTGAGGAGCACTTGCTCTTTTTGCACTCTCTAATGGTCACCATTGCCCATTGTAAGGTTTTTTGCAGACTCTTCAACTTCTGTGATGTTTCTGTTGTTCTTTACATTTTGCTGGCTGTTCCTTCTTCTCCCCCCTCCAAAACAGGAGCCATGTTACTTCTAAAATTGCTTGCAGGTATCAGGAAATCAAACATCTCATTATAAAGCTTGTAACTATGTGCCTGGGTGTACCAGAGAGAATGTCAAGCCATGCTATGTCACAAACCTTTCCTACCTTTATGTTTAGCATCTGGTGTTTGAGAGATCTTGAACCAAAAGCTAGAAAGGCTGACATTGTCTGCAGTCAACTTTGGAGCTGGCCCAGTAGGGCACAGTCACTGCTGTTAGCAGATCATTATTTTGCAAAAAAAAGTAGTAACAGTGGCATCCATTGAAGTTGCGAAACCGAGCACAGCCATCCGCAAATGGGCACAGCCTACCCTCCATAGATGATACGGGCTGGGGATGGTTTGTGCCTGTTCCATCTGCTTCTTCAATAGCTCAGGCTTTGAAATAAAATGACACATCTTTAGTAGGCTGGGTGCCAGATGACAGTAAAAATTGAATCCACTATCTGAAATAATCTTGATTTTGTTTCTTCATTAGCCACTTATGTGCGGTAAATACATTTGCTTTCTTTTTTTCTTGTGCAATCCCAGAAATATAGTTTATATATTCTATTTTCAATATAAATAATTTGAATTTCATGCTGTCCTAGCACTACTGTATTCTCCTTTATCCTTGTTATTCCTTTAAAATTGATGCATCTGCGTCATATAGCCCTTATTTAGTGCCTGATGTACTCTGTGATTGCAAACTATTGCTGTGGCATGTTTGCAAAGAATTGATTTTTAACTGGATTCTTAAATCAATTTCATAAGTATATTGGAAATAAAAAGCGAATCATAGATCACAGATAAATTGGTTCCCATATGACTGTTAAGATTTTTGATGAAAATGTTGTGTACTTTGTCATTGATTGGAAAAAAATCCTAAAAATAAACACTGGTGTCAGCTCTTCATTTTACTCAAAACTGAGGTTACCTTCCTTTGGTCTTGATCTCATCTATGTTTACCTATATGAGAATAGTGCCAGTGCAAGAAGACATACAGTTAAATTTAGATGCATAAATTTGATGGAGACCGAAACCCTATTCTGCTGGTGACTGCGCATTCACTCTAAGGGAATTTGCCCAGCGTTGGTCAATGGTCAGAAACTGGGCTGTTTCTACAAGAAACCTGCTCAGCATCAAAACAGCAGTGATATTAAACTGTTACTGTAGCGCTGAGGTGAAAAGGCACATCACCAAACATCAGAAAGTAAAAGTTCCAGCAAGAGCATTAACATTGTCTCACTCTACATACTGCATATTTTACACTACTTGTTAACTGATGTAAAACGTAGTACAATGTTAAGCAGTACAATTAATGGGGAAACACAAGATGAAAAATACTAAATATACATAATAAGGCTGAAATAATATTGCTAGTAGAACACTTATTTAAATAAGTTTACTGACACTTTTGACTTCTAATGAGTTTATATGAACACTTCCTTTTCTATTTAGCTACTAATCAGTAAAAAAACCCCTAAGTGTTGTCAGTACTGTATTTGATGGGTAGAATATTGAAAAAAGAAGTAACATACAACCTCACTCATTTTTAATTAACTTATATAACACAAGTTCTCAAACTACCGTATAATAATTCAAGCATTTGAAGGACGAGAAATCCTTGTTGTGACTTAGCTCTTTACATCATCCTGAATAGTTAGGGCGGTAATCTGGTCATTTTGGATGGTTTGACTGGTTGAACTATGACGTGGAGTCACTGTTTTTTGACGCAGTCATTTCTTCTTTCCACGGCGGGTCCAGAGGATGGATCCGTGACCCTGTGTTGTAGAGTGGTGCTGGCAATGGTGTGGAGAGGCCACGCTAGACTCCGGGTGCAGAAACAGGGGAATATGTCTGGACGCTTCCTATTTCTCATTCAGTCACACAAGCCTGTGGCAAGGTCAACAGGTTTGGCTTTCAGGAGAAAGCGTCAGCCAGAAGACTTACAGTTTGAAAATCACAGAATCACAGAATCCTAGGGGTTGGAAGGGACCTCAAAAGATCATCTAGTCCAACCCCCCTGCCAGAGCAGGGTCACCTAGAGTACATCACACAGGAACGCATCCAGGCGGGTTTTGAATGTCTCCAGCGAAGGAGACTCCACAATCCCTCTGGGCAGCCTGTTCCAGTGCTCTGTCACTCTCACAGTGAAAAAGTTTCTCCTGATATTCACATGGAACCTCCTATGCTCCAGTTTGCAACCATTGCCCCTTGTCCTATCATTGATCATTACTGTAAAAAGCTTGGCTCTATCGTCCTGACCCTCACCCTTTACATATTTGTAAACATGGATGAGGTCACCCCTCAGTCTCCTGTTCTCCAAGCTAAAGAGACCCAGCTTCCTCAGCCTTTCCTCATAAGGGAGATGTGCCACTCCCTTCATCATCTTAGTGGCTCTGCGCTGGACTCTCTCAAGCAGTTCCATGTCCTTCTTGAACTGTGGGGCCCAGAACTGGACACAATACTCCAGATGTGGCCTCACCAAGGCAGAATAGAGGGGGAGGAGAACCTCTCTTGACCTACTAACCACCCCCTTTCTAATGCACCCCAGGATGCCATTGGCCTTCTTGGCCACAAGGGCACATTGCTGGCTCATGGTCATCCTCCTGTCCACCAGGACCCCCAGGTCCCTTTCTCCTACACTGCTCTCCAGCAGGTCAGCCCCCAGCCTGTACTGGTGCATGGTGTTGTTCTTCCCCAGATGCAAAACTCTGCACTTGCCCTTGTTGAATTTCATTAAGTTTCTCCCCGCCCAACTCTCCAGCCTATCAAGGTCTCGTTGAATGGCAGCACAACCTTCTGGTGTGTCAGCCACTCCTCCCAGTTTAGTGTCATCAGCAAACTTGCTGAGGATACATTCTGTACCCTCATCCAGGTCGTTGATGAAGATATTGAACAACACCGGTCCCAGTACCGACCCCTGAGGCACTCCACTAGTCACAGTCCTCCAACTAGATTCTGTCCCATTGACTACAACTCTCTGACTTCTTCCCTTTAACCAGTTCTTGATCCACCTCACTACCTGATCACCAAACCCATACTTTATCAGCTTATCTACGAGGATGCTGTGGGAGACAGTGTCAAATGCCTTACTGAAATCAAGATAAACCACATCTACCGCTCTACCATCATCTATCCACCTAGTTATTTCCTCATAGAAGGCTATAAGGTTGGTCAAACATGACTTACCCTTGGTAAAGCCATGTTGACTGCTCTTAGTGACCCCCTCATCCTTGATGTGCCTAGAGATAGTGCCAAGAACAAGTTGTTCCATCACCTTTCCAGGGATGGAGGTGAGGCTGACCGGTCTATAGTTACCCGGGTCCTCCTTCTTGCCCTTCTTGTAGACTGGAGTGACATTTGCTATCCTCCAGTCCTCAGGCACCTCTCCTGTTGCCCATGACTTACCAAAGATGATGGAGAGTGGCTTAGCAATGACCTCTGCCAGCTCCCTCAGCACCCTTGGGTGCATTCCATCCAGACCCATTGATTTATGGATGTCCAGATTGCTCAACTGATCCCTAACCCAATCCTCATCTACCAAGGCAATATGGTGATAGTTTGTTTAGCAGGTATTAAAGGCCTGGAAAAACCCCCACCTCTCAACCGTACAGTTTCTCTCTCCAAATTTTCAAATAAAGAGTGCAACCATACAGAAAAAAAATGCAGAAACCAACCATGGAAGCTTTAAATCTGAAACAGATTTCTTCTTGAAACTACCAATGCATGAGTAGGAGCACCTAATGGAAATTGCTGTGTAAGTGTCATGCCTACTGAAAGTAATAGTGGAAGTCAGACTTGTATTTTATTCCAATTGTTCTGATGAAATTGAAAGAGACAAAGATTAGCGATACTCCTGCTGGAACAGAAAAATTCCATTCTCACAGTACATCATGAGAAATAATTTTGAGTTCATGCTTCCATCTGGGTGTTCAGAGATGATGGGACTGTACCTGTTAAGTTATAGGACACTTGCATTCCTCAAACTTTAAATTGGTAAACATTCAGAAATTGCTTTACATAAAAATGTATATAAATGCAATTTCTGTCACATACCTGCCAAAATCAGCCGAGCTGCTGGAATGTGCAGGAGAGTTGTGACAGAAATAGAGATTATCTGCTAAAACTGGTGTATCATGATGGGGGAACTCCAATGACAACTTAGAAGTGTGCTCTTGACTATTTGCATATAAATTATTCTTTCTGTCGGTGAAATAGGGAAAGTGGTGTATTTATTTAAAAAGAGTAGAAATCAAGGTTCTGATCCTGCTAAGACTTTCTCAAACACTTACTTTTATATAGTGTGTATATTTCTGTTGCTATCTTAAAGGAATAAAAAAAAGTCCAATGAAAATCTTTACTATATCAAGAAAATGTCAAGTTTCCATGGTGAAGCACTTGGGATCAGTCAACATCCACTGTTAAGGTTATATATATATATATATATGTATGTATATATGGTTGGTATCCAACTCAGAATGTTGCTTCTTCCTAAGTTTAGAATTTTTGGGAGGTAATTTATCATCTTCATAGCAGTGTTTCTTGTAGACTGAGCTGGAAATAGATAAGCATGTAAAAGACTTGAATAATGTCTGCAACATATTCTTTGTATTAGTGAACCTGATAAAGAATTACTTTTCAGGCTAAGAACAGTACTGTATTAAAGTAAATGGTGCTGCTCATCCTTGTCTTGAGATCTGTCATTCTCACTTGAAGCAGCAGAGCAGTTCCAGTTTTGGCCTCCTCCGGGCAACAAATTTCTCCCTCTGCCTTCTCATTCTCAGGGACCATACATTACCAAGTAAATTTTTCATATATTGCATTAAAAGGCAGTGCCAATTTTTCTTTGCGTAAAAGTGTGTACTCTGCTGGTGGCTGATACTGCATAGCCTTATTAACTCCTGACTCCTACTGGCTGGGCACTTAAAATAACTTTTTGGAGAAGCTACATCTTCTTGAAGGACACAAGTACAACTTACCTGTTTTTTTTTTTAGGTCCTGATTACTGTATTGAGACTCCTTACCTATTTATCAAATTTTTTTGACTGATTACTTTCAGAGAAGCATCCATAAAATGCCAACTGTGATGGAAGTTGGCAAAGACAACTGATGCTGTGTCGGAGCCCATGCTGAGCTGTTCAGCATGAGGTGTCACAGAAATGGAGTAATGAAGCTCGTTTTTTGGGAGGGTTCAGCCAAACAGGTGTGTGATGAATGGATGGCTCCTCAGGAATCAAATTACTGATTCATACAGAGCCTTTCTACTGTTCTCACCACCCATGTTGTCAACTGAAGGGAAAAATATTTCAGTGTAGTGCTTTGATGGAACACCTACACAGGGATTGCTGTTCAGATTGCTACCCAGGAAGCTGGCTAAAAGTCAGGACAGATCTTCATTAAAATAATACATGGGTCTTGAGGCATGAATTTTCATGTGTGATGTGAGTATACTTGAAGACATGTTCTCTGTAAGGTTTAAAATATTCATTTTTTTGCTTTCCGTCCTTTTCTGGTCACCTTCTTCCCTCTCCCACTCTCCATTCTTCCTTGAATTTAAAATTGGTGAAGCTGTGATTTATGTTTCCATGAAAATCATGGATGATACATTCATGTTTTTACTGGAGTCTACCAGCAGACTCTTCACGTGTCTGAAGACTGCAGAACTGCATTAGATCCCAGGATCTCAATACATCTGGCTCCATCAACTAAATGTGAATTCAGGTGTTTTTAAAATGAAATTTCAGGGTCTGTAAGCAAAATTTATTAATAAACTAATTTTCTCAGGACTGTGAGAAAAGATGACTGTTGTCCGCCTCTTGCAAGACTCAAACCTTACTGACCCAAGAGTTCAAACTTGATCAGGGGTGATAGGAAAGAAGATGGAAGATTACATTAGTGAGCTTCATAGGTGGGGGTACCTGATGAGTTTTCATTATATTCTATTAAAAGGATGCACAAGAGAGTCGACAGACACTGGTTAGTTTGCTGATAAACTTGATCTTTTTGCCTACCAAATTTTCACTACTGGCATACGTTTCCCATTTTTCTGTGCCATAATTTTGTCCGCTATGCAAGACAATGCCTCCTGGTGCTTCATGGTGCTTTAGACTAGTTTTTCCTGAGTTCCTGGAGCTCCTATGTTAAAATCTCTGTGTGACTCATTAGCAACTGAGTAGCCCAACTGAAAGCCTGACAATTGATTCTGGTATTTTTGAAGGTATTAATGAAAAGCTTTCAAACATTTCTAAAATTTCTAAATGCTCTGAACTTTTTTGGGAGTATAGTTTTGTATCGGAGTTAGTGTCCTCTCTGACACTAACAAATTCACCACAGCATCACCCAGCAGACCCAAACGTTGCATGCCTTTACTGAGCCACAGAAGTGTCTCATGCTCGTGTATAGGTCAAAAGCAGATTGCTGGGTCCATCTTACGAAGAGCAATGATACTGGATAAGTTGAGTGCTTTTGCTTCATTATGTCCTTGAAAGTTCCTGTATTCAGTGACACAAAAATACTGAAATTGCAGTTTCAGAGAAATGTTTATTCCACACTTGGTTTTTCTGGGCTGCAGTACAGTAATTCTGTCTGTCTTGTGTTTAGAGGGTGGGGCTGTAAAAGGTTGACCAAAGTTCTTGAATTATGTATTTTTCTTTTTTCCTTTTTATTTTCTATATTCAGTGCTTTCATTTTAGAGTTTGTGGAGGCTGTTGCTCTCTCTGTTAGCTCCGTGAAGCTCAGTTCTGCAGCCAGCCTTGTACACTGCAGAAACGTGGGAGAACCTGTGTGGTGGAGGTATCTGGAAGCAGAAGAGCCAGACTCTGCATTTGTGTGTTGTTTTCTGCCTTCTCTTTCTCTTTTCTATTTCTACTAGACAGTGCTATTAAGCAACTGCTTTGCTAAAGATTTTAATTACTGGCAATGGAGAGTTGCACTTAAGTAGGTGTGATAATGTTTGTTGATCTGTAGCAGTAAACTGTTTTCCTTATAGCTTCTCTGATGTAGGTGATTGCTTTTAAACTGGGTATTCTTTACTAAATTTACCCTTTACTATTTGCACTGCCTCATGTGCAGAACAGGGTCTGCGCTGCTTGTTCCTGATGGGGGTGCAGTAATTACAGACAGCAGAGGATGAAAGGCACTCTTTACCAGCTCACCTGGCTGCCCTAAAACCTGTGCACCAGCAGCATTTCATTGGTGGTATTAAATGTCAGGTACCCGGCTTTAGAACTGACTCCTGCTGTCTTTTGATGAATACTTGTACTTTCCCAGCACACAATAAAAGAGTGCCTGGAGTACACCAGTGCTTTAAAAACTAATACTTGAAACAGTCTGCAGTATCATGAGACTTTTGTCATCTTTCCCATATAGCGCACCTCACCTGAAAGCATTCCTGCCTTGAAGGAGATTCTTAACATATGTAAGAAATTAGTTTGAACTCTACAAAAATGGGCCGTGTGTTCTCTGCTGAAAACAAGAACATTTGCAGTAAAAACAATTTATGAGGATAAATAGCTTCACCTGTCTCTTGAACACAGTGACTTTGTAGTAATTTTCATAAGCAGTAGCAAAGAAAGTTTTCAAAGTGAGCATAAGCCATAGTCCCCCCCATTCCCCTAATGTTCCAGGTACTACTACTCAATAAAGTGGATCCATCAGGAAATTTGTTTCTCCCTTCTAGCAGAACAAGGTCTGGTGGTTGATGTGCACTCCCACCCCAAAGATTCTTTGATTTCTCCCCTTCTGCCCCCTGACATTTCTCCAATGTACAGAAATAATGCTGTGCTTGTGTAATTTCTCGTACTCAGATGAAAACATAAAGCACAAAGTTCACTTTAGTTCCACGCTTGATGTTGCAAACTTTTATCAGTCAGCTGTGCAGATGCTGTATTTGCAGACATAAAATTACATCAGTTTTCCAAGCACTTTCTTGGAAAAAATGTGCATCCAGAACTTGTTTGTACTGTGTTTCCATTAGATTGATTAGAAGAGCGGCAGGGAGGGGATATAATACCCCAGTGACCTTTCCACTCTTCTCACTAGTGCTTCTTTTGGAGAATTAGTATCAGTGACTGATCTTGCTCTGCTCTGTGCCTTTCTTTGTTGTGGGTGTGTGATGAGGTTTTAGGTCTCTTACAGCCAGACACTATGGGAAGGAGGGTTTTCCAAGGTAGGAAGGCACCTAAATAGGCTTATAGGCATAACCTGTAACCCTGTTACTGATCATTTAAACTTGATGTGTAAATTGTAGGCTCAAATCAGCAGAGCTGTGCATTTTGTCAACAGGTTTTTCTCCAGTACGTATAGCTGCTATTGCACCAACTTACGCTTGAAGCTTATTAATGGTCCAGAGTGGTGGGGGAAAAACGTGCCTACGAGAGAGGCTGTGCTTTTCAAAATGAGACTTCTCAGTTGTCATAAGAGGTTGGCGAGGAAGATACTTGGTACATTTTTCTAATGGTATAAATGTATATCGCTTCATTACTTGAATTAAATAGAGCTGTGGCGAAATACATGCTCTTAGGTACACAGATTCAGGTTCAGGTTTTTTTGTTTGGTAGGTTTTAAAGGAATCTGAGTACGTTCATTTAAAATTATATGAAGCAGCTAATTATTTTACAGACTGTTGCCTAATGAATTAGTATGCCTATTTTTTCCTGTGATTGTATCATTAATGACTGCATGCTATTAGCAAATTATGGAGTCCAGTTAACAAACGCATTTACATATTAGACACCTGACCATGTAAATTTGCATTTGCTCATCATTTGATTTTACTGAGCTGTTGCATGTCTAGATGTAGACATCACATTGCTAAAATCAGTCAGGCATTACATGCATTTAATGAAGAAGAGTGTTAACAACCCCACAATGGCACATCTCTCAGAAGGTCAGCATCATCCTCTGGAGTCTTACAAAAGAGCAAGTGAAGGAAGAGTAAATTTGACCATCTATAAAGTCTATGGATATAAAACAAATGAGAAGTTAACTGTATTAATTTGTTCATTCTTCTTTGCATAGCCTGTGTAGGTTCCATCTGTGAATGTGCTCTGAAAGAATAATGTTTGTCTGTTGGCTTAGATTCTTTTGGATTTTTGGAATAAAAGAAGGGTTAATAACTTGATAACTTTAAGAGATGGTCAATATATGTTGTTATCACTTTCAGAAATATTTTTCCTATGACTTTCTGATAATCTTTGGGTGATTGTCTAGTATGCCAGTCTCCAGTGCAGAAATACTGTGTAACAGGTTAGTCAGGTGATAGATATCGTACAGTTGCTCTACGCATTGGGGCAGATTGTGGGCTCATGTAATTCAGTACCACTTCACTGAAACTGTTGCTATCATATGAGCTTTAGGGATTTATTTTTTTTTTTTTGCATATCATTGTTCATGACCATTCTAATTGGTAATACCTAATGATTTCAGTTTTAAGATCTTATTTTAAGTTGTTTTTTAACTACTAAGCTGTAGCTTTTGACCAGTGGGCTGAAGTGTTCCCACCTGACTGCCTCTGTCTGTGGGACCTAATTCTAGGGGTGAGGGGGAGTTCTTGGGAGAGGAATACCTGCTTGCTTTACTTCTACAAAAGCCACTCAGCTGTATCTTATAATAGATTTAGAAAAAATAATTATTTTAACAGTTATTAAAAATTCTTGTAATACTAGGGTCTGGACTAGAGACTTGAAATTTGGCAAGGATATCACACACACACAAATTTTTTTAAACTAATACTCTACGAATAATTTCTCTTTTTTTGTGAGTTAGCTTACCCAATTGAAAAAAAAAGGTATTTCAAGTCAGCTACAGAATAATATTTTATTTCCTCGCCAAACTGGAAAAGAAAATGGCTTTGGATAAATGTTTAGTTTAACCTGCCATGCTTTATCTGTCTTTTTTTAATGTTGAAAAGAATAGTAAGATTTTTTTCTTACAGATGCCTTTAACTTTCTTGACAAGCCCTTACAAACTTAGCAAGTATTTGTTGCTCAGACATTTTGCCATGTTGCCTTCTGCGGGTATCACTGAGGAGATGCCATGACGTGGTGTCTGGCAGGCTCACCTCTGAGTAACAGGTGGGCTCTTCTTTCTGTACATCTCCAACTCAGCAACACGCACAGCTTACTTTTAGAAGCTTCTAAAAATGACAAGGAGTATAGGACTTTTCCTCCTATGTTTTTAGAAGATGCTGATGTTTCCATGGTCTAGGTGGCAGTACCACTGTCCAAAGACTCCTGCATCATTATGTGTGACTCGTACTCCTGGCTCAGTTTTATAGGAAAGTGCAGTATGAAACATGATAGCAACAACTTTTTTAACTCTCCAGTCCATGCAGAGCAGCATCATGAGGCAGTACCCCGGCTAACGCCCACGGGCTTGCGTACAGTGCAGTGCAGGCAGCCGCAGGCAGGTGCCCAGCAGCGCAGGGGCATCAGCAGCACTGCCCACCCAAGGCAGAGTTGTGCTCCGCTGCTGAGGCTCCAGCCTCTGTTCTGCGTGCTCTGTTGTGTCCAGCCTTGGTCTCTCTGTGCTGTTTCTGCACTGTAGCGATAGCTGTCGATGTACTGTTTGCTACGGACACATGGGGCGAGTGACAGCCTTGCCTTTGCACTGGATTTGGCAAGACATACCTTGGGAGTATTCCCACTGACTGGTAAAATTGTGTCATTTCTAATTAAAACAATGTGTATTGGAGCACTGACAAACAGCACACTGGTGTTTGTATTCTTTACAGGTGCTGAAGGTGATACAGGGATATTACAAACCAGTACGCCCTTTTTTCTTGGTACCTGGCAAACTGATTAAATTGAAAAAGAAAAAAAAATACTGCTATCAAGCAGCTGAAAAATCATGACAAGGTGGTCAAAATAGGATGGCTTCTGCAAAGTCAGGCTGTGCTTCACTAATCTTCTTGAATTGTTTTAACGTAGCAATAGAGGAGCAAGTAAAGGGAAATGGTTGGTACAGTTTATGAAAATAAGGGAAGGTCAATGAAGCATAGAGCTATTACAGTAGAGAACAGAGCAAAAGGAGTGAAGGCAATTATACCAGCACTGATAAGACTGTAATGTCTTTGATGCAGAAGAGCAATTACCTTGCCCAAAATCTGGTTAAGACTTTCAGGTTCTTTCTTATCCATTGAAATTATTACAATTATTAATAGTAGTTGTAGTACAAAAAAACCCTCTGAAAACTGTAAGAGGAAGGCTATTTAAAGAAAAATTTTGAATAAAAGCATGCAGTTGTTCAGAATGAAATTTGCTTTAGTATTTTTAAAAAGTTGCATGGAAATATTTTTCATGCTATGTATAGCATTGATAATATATACCCATGAAAGAATAAAAAGATGCAGAACATGTGAAAGATGCTTGTATTTGAGATAAATTTTAAATCTGTGGATTTGTCCAAGAGTGGGATTTAGATGCTCTTGGTCTCGTCATTATAAGGAGTTTGTGTCATTAACTGTTGTCCTTTCTATTTTCACCCTGAAAGACAATGTAGCAAGGACTTACCATAGCCACTGGAAAGTGATGTTTTCACTTGAAAAGCCTTTGAGAAGTTACAGAGCTGCTGTTTGGCTTCTCTTCACCTGATTAATTCATTTAAATGAATCTTGGCTGCTCTAGGGTTTTGCTGATGAGAAGTGAGAGGCCAAAGAGGCCTCTCTGCTGGTGGTGTTCAGGGGGGCACTCCCATGGTGTCTGGTCTCAGATGAAGAGCTGCTCAGCCCAGAAGGGCTGTAAGTTGTAAACTCATGCAGTGACAAACTGTTACACTTTGCCTGGTTTTCTCTTTGTTATAGCCCAGATCTGATTTGGAGTCGGGCGTGCCTTCCAGAAGGATGCCCAGCTTTGGCTTGAAGGCAACACAGATGGAAAACGCACCCCTTTTCTCAGCTGCTTTCCTCAACAGCTACTTTTTGCACCTTCTTTCTAGTATCAATTTTTCTAGCTTTTTTACACACTCTTTCAACTTAATTAAAGAATATTTTTGCAAGGCAGTAGTCTCTTTTTATAAAGGTATTTATAGACTGTAATCTGGTTTTTTTTAAACAAAAACAATTATACTTTCACAATGAGGTATTTTCCAAGATCTGCAGCCTTTTTACTGGCTTGTTTTATACAGCCTTTTCCATGTTCTCTGTGTCTTTGGAAAAGATATGTAGCAGAAGGTTGCACAGTATTCCAGCTCTGGTTACAGCAGTGCCTCTCACAGAAACAAAATCACCTTTTCCCTCTCATGCTTAACCCTGGTTCTGGCTTCTTTTCTCCTGTTTGTCTTTTTAAAAATTTTTTATTTAGTACTTGAGCAGCTTGGGTAACTACTATTTCTACATTTATACCTGCCAAATATTGATTTTCATCCCAGAGGATCTGTTAAGATTATGATTACATGGTTGTAATTCTGGAATAGATTTGGAAAGGATTATTAATCTATGTAAGTATATGTGTGCAAGAGCACTGGATTACAAATAACTTATTAAATAGAATATACCTATATACCTTTGCAAAGGTTACTAATTTAGCTTTTTACATGCTGAATATAATTTTAACATAGCAAAAATTTTTAGGCCAAAAAGGCTTTATCACAGCTCCAAAAGTATAATCTAGGTACTGTAAGCTGTATATATGCTATGAGGTTTTATGCAGGTCCTCTGCATGAAGAAAGTTAACGTTTGATGGATTTATCATGTTCTTTCTACAGCTCAGCTTAACTACTAATTACAAAGCTAAACTGAAATCCATCTAAAGGAAGATACATCGATCATACTGTTGGAAATTTAGAATTTTCGTACACCCACAGAAAAAGATCTTCAAATACGCTGGTGTTCCCCTTCCCCTCATGCTTGCTGTCAGCTTGGGTATCTGTCAAATGCTTTACATTTGGTAAATCTCCTTACAGCTTACTGGTTGGAATTACATCCTAGTACTGAGCCAATTTTGCTGCCCAGTAGCTTCAGCTGCAGCACTATGATGCAAATGATGTCGCAGTGTTGCTGCTGTGCAAAGGCAGCCCAGTGTCCTGTTTGATGCCTTCAGGATGAAACAGATACCCCCTCAGCTCCCTGGGACCTATAGGTGGACTTGATTCACTTTCATCTGCAGCCAAGACTCTCTTCCCTCTTTCTCACTTGCTGGAGCTGGCAGCTGTTGAAATGGAAGTTTTGGCTTTTACTCAGAAATGGTGTCGTACGAATGTGAGATACAGGTGTGTTATGCTCTGCTTTCTCTTTTGGTTTGCCTGGATGCCACCACTAGAGAATCTGTGCAGCTATTAGAGGCATTACATGATGATGGAGGAATACACCCTGGTGAACAAAGCCCCTCCTGGTAGGATTTCACTTTAAAGAACATCTTAAAATGTGACAAATTCAGTTTGACATCTCATTGTCTGGGATTGTTATTCCTTCAGAAGCACAATCTTGCTGTACAAATACAGGTGTCTTTCTATTGCTGCTACAGTGAAGTGTTGCAATTTTAATTTTTCAATTTTTGAAAATGAACTTACTCTCAGTTAAAGCCCTGTTTTTGATATAAAACCCCTGTGTTCTGGTTGAGGACTGTACATGGTCACAATAATATTTGGTTCATTATTCTCTAATTCTTCAGCCTGTAAACTGGTTGTCTGCCTGTGACAGTGACATGGTCCATGGTGTGTAACTGAAGTGAGCATTTATATTGAGCTTAGTGATCTAAGTACAGTGTATCTCTTTATTAATGTATATTAGAAGTTTACATGATCATGTTTTCATTTCTAGTTGCCAGAGAAATAATGTTTGGCTAATTATGCATTGAAAGCAAGAATGCCTCTTTTTACCCTAATTACAACTATTTGCAACAATGCCTATTAGTTTTTATCATTCATAACAACAAGAGATGATGGAGAAAAAAATCTCTATGCAGTATTTTAAACAATTAGCATATATCTCAATATTACCTTAATGCATGGAGCTCAAAGCCACACTCTTCTGCCACTTTATCACTGAAAAACAAGCCAAGTCGCCTTACTCTGCTTTGGGCACGTGTAACCCTATATGTGAATGAAATAACACCAGATCCTCAAGTCTTTATTGAGTCCTCAACTGATCATGAGGACCTTGGGATTTCTCCTTGGCCTTTTCAGTGCAGGCTGTACATTCAAAATCTGCCTGGCGTGACTGTTTCTGTTTGAAGCAGGTTTGGGTTTTTTCCCCCGGTGGTAAGAAGTGGTGTGGAGCATTTTGGCAAAGCTGCTGACTCAATTAAGGAATGCTGTCAGTCTTGCCTTTCTATCTGAAGAGACAAATTGGTACTTATAAAACTGAGAGCAAAACCAATATAACATGTTACTGAATGTTAATTTTTTCGTCTGAGGATTTATTAAGCGTTCCGAAGCATTTTGCTTTGGTTCTGAATATTAAAGGGATAATTTTATTTCCGGAGTTGTCTGCATTTGAGCCTCAAATCACTGAGTGTTTTAATTCTGGCCAGGTAATTGTGTCATTTTGATTGATTGCATATTTAAGGCAAAAGAGCAGTTTTTAATCCAGACTGAACATTTTAGTCAGTTCACTCTTGATTAAAAGTGCCTTGTGGTGACATATTGTCAGAAAGAGTTTTTTTCACAATCTTCTTGGTTAGTAAGATATCACGAAGTAATAACACTCCAATATTTTGCCTCCTTCTCACTGCAGGGAATGTATTGTGAAAATTGCAGGCCCTCCTAAAATGGCCCAAAGGGAAAGCTACAGATATGTGTGTATGTATGTTCCTTTTAGGAGGAGTATGTTTGCATATAGTTTGAGTAGAAACATCCTTGCCAACCCATCTCTTGCAGGCTGCGTCATAGCCCTGCTGCCATGCAAGTGACTGGTGGGAGTCACAAGCTGTGCCAGTGGAGGGTGTTGCTACCGCCGGGTTCTTCAGGCTTTGAACAAAGTGTTGATCAGCAGAAAGATAGCAGTGTTAAGTGGGAGAAAGGTGCAAGCAGAATAGGGCGCAAGAGGAATAGGGCCCAAAATCTCGTGAGTTACAATCTAGAGCCTTCCTATCAACAGCTAGGGAGAAACAATTTCACATCTCTGCCTCAGCTTCTCCAGATGTAGAGTGGAGATGTGAAAAGTATTTTGTGAGATGAGGCAGAGCATGAGACGTCTTCCTGTGGAGAGGAGTTCCTTGCTGGTGTTTGTTCTTGCCATGGACCTTTTGAAATTTTGAGACAGTGACAGCAAATGTTCAACTGGATACTTCCCTGGGATGTGGATAAGACTTTTAATAAATATATTAAATATTACTTTGGTCATAAACATGCTCCTTTTGTGCTGTGAGCCTTGCTTACTAACCAAGAGTTGACTGTTCAGAGGAGATTAAATAGCAGTTCTTGTCATTATTCAAGAATTTGGATATTTCATGTCTTCCTGTTGCTGGAGTTCATTTTATTTCATACATACGGATTTAGCAATAATGTGGTAATTGCATTTGCTGGTGATTAACATTGCCCCGTGTAAAATATAAGAGCCACAGCCTCCAAGAGCACTGTCTTTCAAAGTCATCCTATCACATGGCCCATTGGCAGAGGCAAATGAAGTTAAGTAATTTAATTAGCTATGATTAGCATTTAAAGCTGTCTACCCAGAAACCAAAAAGAGATTCACAATTCATCCTGTATTATTTCACACAAGGCTTTAACAATATTAAGTGAAGGCGGTCTAGTTCAGGGAGGCAGTAATTCAATCTATCCTTCTCCTCTGAATTCCTGGTTTAAACCAGTAATGAGCAAAGATGGTTGTTATTAGGCAGCTGTTGAGCGTCTGGTGGCGAGTGAGTAGGTGAGAGCAGCCCAGTTGCTCCAGGACAGCTGTATAAGTGACAAAAAGCATTGTCACGGCTGGAGCTGAGCAGCCACCTGGGTTGGCAGGAGCAACATTTGCCCTGGCCAGCACAGTGCCTCTGGCTGGCCTTGAACGGTGTCCCTGAGAAGGTGTGGGAAAGGCTGTTTTCCTCCTGCTCTCCTTGTTGGGGCTGCAATTAACACAAGTCTGGTTTGCAGAATGACAAATTTGGCTTCTTCAGAACCGCTTAATTCACTTAGGAAAACAAGCACCCCTCCACCCCCCTCCCGTCACAACCTTAAAGGACGTGCCAGTTGGGCACGCAGTGAAAGCTATTTACGATTGAAATAAAGCAGGGCCTGGGGGTCAGTGTCAGGCCCAGCTGCTTTCGAAACCCCAGGAAAGGCTGCCACAGCGTGGGTGCCTGGTTGTACCCTTTTGTGCATCAGCATACGTGCTGACTGGGTGAGTGCGGGCAAAGGCAGAGTCTGGCTTAATGGCACACAAAGCAAATGTCGGCTAAATAGGTTTTCTTTATCTGAATAAGTGATGCAATGTTGGCTGTGGCACAACCGTGCTGGTCTGTGGTGCAGCGGTTTCCAGCTCTCCTCTGCCATCCGCACCCAGCGGATCTCCTCAGGGGCAGTGAGCACTCCGGGCTCACTCAGTGGAATTACTTCCTGAAAGCCTATTTTCATGATTTTCAACCAGGCCTATTACCTGACCTAAATGACACCTTGATTTTCAGGTTTAAGTGCACCAACAACTGGAAAAAAATAAGGTCAAACCATACTTTAATGCTGTTGGGTTTTGTCACCCAAAAAAAATACCATGAGCAAAGTTGCCATTCAAGGTGTTAAGGAACTTTCTTAAAGGATTAGTGGAAAATCCTGTATTCTATTAAACACAATTTTAAACTCTCACAGCCCTTCAAAAAGCAGGGAAATAAAGCAAGGTGTTGCTGCTTCTTACTTTTTGCCCCCAGAGAGAGAGGTTTCCAGCCCTCTGGACCAGCTCTGTTTTTTTTTCACCTCCTGCCTGGTATGGGGGGACTGGGGATGGAGTGTGTGTAGCACAGGCAGACTCAGCATATGGGTCACGCCAGCGAGAATTAAGAGGGGGAGTGAAGCGTGAAGACATGTTGCCCCTGACACCTTGGTGAGAGCTGCTGTTCGGGGTTTTTCCTCTCTTTGCCCTGATGGGTTGGCAGCAGTGCACGGTACAAAGCCTTTCTCTAATTTTCCCTGCCTAGAGGAGAAGGGTTTTCCCCCTGTAACAGCCCCAATGCCTTTTATGTAATACCATACACCTGCCCAAAACCACCTTCTCGTTATCTCAGTGCATTATTTTTATAAGGTCTGTAAGTATCTTTAATAGCTGATGTGCAAAATGTGCCATTTGTCTTTGTAATCATGCTTTCCTTTTTAATCATGTTCCTTCTTTGCTATTTTTCTGCCAGCCCTTGGCAGTGTTTCATTTTAGCTCAAAGTGAAAGAACAGCCTCTTAAAATAGACTGTAATCCTCAGCTATCGTTTGATCAGTTTTAATTTAATTTCACTGCAATGAAAATATAATGGGAGGCTGAACTCCAGAATGTGCAATTCAAGGAAAGTCACTGTCAACATGACCGAATCTACAACCAACCTTCTGAAACAGCATGGGGGTCTCAGCCCAGCAGCTCTGTGCAGTATGGTCTGGAGCTCTACAAGCCTGCTCAAGTGCGAGGCGTATTTTTCAGATTACTCTAAATTTTCAGTAGATGCCTTTTGGGATGCTTGCGTGAAATGCCTCGGGTTTGCCCCTCTAATGAGCTGATTGCCTTTCATTTTCATTTAGCAGCAGCACTCTTCATCCTTGCCTGTTTATCAGCACACTTCGAGGGCTTCATCAAAAAGTTAGTGCTTGTTTGGTGTGCTTTGGGTGATGGTATAACTCAGAGATCTCTGAATATCAAGACTACTTTGCTTTTTTCTTCCCTTTTTTAGCTCTGTGTAGGAGAGAAAAAAATGCCTCATTCAAGCCCAGGCTGCAGATATTCTGCTTTGTCTAGGTCCTCCGATTTTCAATAGCACAGTATTGTCGTGACTGCTCTGTCTCTGATCTGTTTGTCCTCCATCCAGCTTCAGCTTGTCTGTTAATCTATCAGGATTCAAACACAATTTCTCACTCTTTGCAGGAATTATTTTTGGTACTTTTAAAAAACTCCGTCTGTAACATGGCATTCCTGTGCAGCTGCAGCGAGCTGCCTGTGCCAGGAGGATGACTTGAAGGAGGAAAGAGGGGCTACAACCTCCTCGACAAGGCTGATACAATGCCGCCTTTGTGTCTGGCCCCTATTCATGCATGACTGCGGCGTAAGAAAAGAGCAGCCCCAAACTAGTCCTGCTCTTGGGACTGGTCCAAGACCTGCCTGGAGGTGAGTGGGGGTGCCCAGGGGAAGGATTCATCACCAGTACCGTGTACTCTGCCCTCATTTTACGAGTGGTTGAAAGCTTTTGTCAAAAGATGCAGAAGTTAATGTTTGGAGCTGATGATGCTTATTAGTTAAGCCTGATAGTAGTCCCTGAGTAAGACGAATAGTGGCAGGGCACATGCTATTTCCATCTTTCTTTGTTTTCTTTGTTTGCTCTTTGTATAGCTTCAATCAGAAAAGCAAAGATTAGGTCAGATGCTCAAGAAAACCATTTGTTCTTGTGAACCCACCAGTGGTCAGTGTGTCAGCCTGGGAAATCATTCTCTTCCCCCTGGCCTGAAAGCCCTACCGCATTTGGAAATTCTGGACTTGCTTCTGCTGCCTCCGATCTGCATAACAGTGGGACGTAGCTGGATGGTCACCGAGTGGACCTAGAAACAGCCCTCCATCTTTTTCAGCTGACCACAGCAGCAGGCCACCTTCAAGGACTGGTTGTGCTGCTTCCTCTCTTCTTAGTATGCCGAGTTTCTTTGTTAAGCAGCCAGTTGCCTTGATTCCACAAATAGAAATTAATCAGCTCTCTGGGCAAAAGGCAGATACAAGAATAGCACTGATCCATATGAGTGTTATATTTTGGTTCTCCTGTGATTTTATTTTGGGCTATATATGTGTGTGTGCATATATATATAGATATACATGCATGCAGGTCTGGCAGGATACTGTGCTTCTGAGTGAGGTCATTGTTTCTGAGATGTAACTTAAGAGGTTAGGGTGAAAGAGACTGGAAATCAGCTATCTAAAACAGAGGCCAGAAGTGATATGTGCTGTTGGTGAGACAGTAGTGATCGAAAACCGGTGTGAAAAAGGGTAAATTGCAGAAAAATGATTGCAGACGTTTGCGATCCCCTGGAAGGAGCACTGGGACTGCACAAGCTGTTGCAGTTTGTGGATCCAATCAATATTTCTCTCAGGAGTTGGGCACCCTCAGGTCTTTCAAGGGCAGAAGTTTCCAGTTCAGATGGGCTGATAGATGGGTCTTACACTCCTGTCTGTAAAACTGTGATAATTGAGGAGTTAAAAGCCAAAGTGGGGTATGTGTGCAACCAACTCACAGAAATGCTTTAATTTCCATTAATTTGTAGAAGGACCTGGGAGTAAAATTTACTGTGGGATGAGATTGCTTTCATTAATTATGCTTGACTCCAGCCAAAGAGTACATGTGACAAAAAGGTGCTCATCAGCCTGTAAGAAATGTCACAACACTGAAGGAATATAGGATCCCATAGTTAAAGATTACGGCCCCGGTTGTGCTCCCTTGTCTAGGAAGGCTGTGTAAATATTCACTTAACTTTAAGCTTGCACTTACATTCTTTTCACTTCAGAGGGATTTAAGCACATGCTGGAATAATTTCCTGAACTAATACTACCCAGATACACAAAGGGGAAGAATCAAAGTTTTAAGACAAGTTCTTCACTGCATGTTCACTAGTGCTGGTTGGTTCTTGATAAACATTTTTAACATAAGATCATTTCAAAGGTTAATTCATTGTCTGTATATGCAGTGTTCATAGTCTATAAACCCACCCCATACTTGCAAAACCAGAAAGAATCATAGAATCATTTTGGTTAGAAAAGACCTTTAAGATCATCAAGTTCAACCTGTAACTTAACACTGCCAAGTCCACCACTAAACCACCTCGCTAAGCACCACATCTACACATCTTTTAAATATCTCCAGGGATGGTGACTTCACTGCTTTCCTGGGCAGCCTGTGCCAGTGCTTGACAACCCTTTTGGTGGAGAAATTTTTCCTAATATCCAATCTAAACCTCTCCTGATGTAACTTGAGGCCATTTCCTCTTGTCCTACCACTTGTTGCTTGGGAGGAGAGACCAAAATCCACCTCTCTACAGTCTCCTTTCTGGTGGTTGTACAGAGTGATAAGGTCTCTTTTCTCCAGGCTAAACATCCCCAGTTCCCTCAGCCACTCCTTGTAAGACTTGTGCTCTAGACCCATTACCAGCTTTGTTGCCCTTCTTTGGAAGTACTCTCTCATCTAATTACCTGATCAATTTGTGAACTGTCAACCAGCAGCTATTAAAACATCTCCTGTTACTCCTTGCCGAAGCATCAGTGAAGGATGTTTACCTCTTAAAATTCAAAGTACATGTACAATTTGTACTTACATGCCACCAGTATGGAGTGGGCTTAGCTTGTATGGGGGAAGGCTGATGTTACTAGTGACCAGCTTTTCCATTTCAAAGGGGAGTATAAGTAGGTGCCTGGAATCTGACTCTGTTCCAGACTGGCTGGAGGCTCCATCATCTAGGCGTCAATTGGAATCGCTAATGCGTAGCAATTAGATTTAATGAAGGGAAGCTGCTGATAGCTTAGACATGCTGACAGCTCTTACGTTTATTTCTTTTTTTAGGGGAATGGATTGTGCAACCTGTTGTTACATTTTGGTTGTCTCTGTGTTTTTATTTTCATTAATTGCTTTTTAAATGGGTTTACTTCTTTTGAACTGGGAGCTCATGCTCACTCAAAATTTGTTACAGTTTGCTCAAGTTATTTTACGTTGTGTTTCCTCTTTCTGTGTCCACAAATATGGATTTGTTTGGCCTGTTTTGGGAAACAGGAGTTGCTCATCCACAGCAACAACTGTCACGCATCCTGTTCCTAACAAAGCTGTTGTGCATCTGCCGGCTCCTCCATGCCTTCCTGGCTGCTGTGGCTCATCCATCCTTTCCGCTTGCTGTATGTCCTCTGCTTCAGTGACTTCTTCTGTGTGGGTGTCACTTCATTGCTTGTGTGCTGGCTGCTGGGGTGACAGCCACCAGCAGGAGAGCCTGTCCTGAGATCACCGATGGGCTGAGGGTTGCTGCCAGAGGGTATGGGCTCCTTTTGGGGGAAGAGCGCTTAGGGAGTTGCATAAAACTTACTGTGGGATGTTTGGGGAGAGTGCCAAAGGTGGGGAAAGGGGGGGGCTCCTGTCTGTCCAAGCTGTAAATGCGTCTTTGCACCAGTACTTTATTCGTGATCTGAGTTGATGTGCATGACTGCACGCACATATGTCTCTATCATGTGTGAATATGTGCACCTGTGCCCTACTGGGAATACATGCTCAGCCTGGCTTCTGCCTGGGTGTGAGGACACGGATCTTCAGCAGCCTCTTCTCTTATCAGGTGCCAGACTGGACGAGCCATAACACCACCAGGACCTCCTCTGCTGCCCTTGGAGAGACCAGGAGTTTTGGCCAAGTTATGAGAATAGTGTTCACAGCTGTCTAGTTACACCAAGATCAGATAGGACCTACCTGGAATTTGTGAATTTCTGCCTCACAGAGGTTCCCTCTGCTTCAGGGAAAATGTCAGGTTTTAGTTGTACAGAAGTGAGAGGCAATTGATGTTTTTCAGTTATCAGGAACAAATTAGTGTTTCTGTATTTTTTCTTCAACCTGGTTCCTCTCATTGCTTAATTTGGTCTGGTTAGAAAGGATCACTTCTTAAGTTGGGTGGGGAGAAACTTAATGAAATTCAACAAGGGCAAGTGCAGAGTTTTGCATCTGGGGAAGAACAACACCATGCACCAGTACAGGCTGGGGGCTGACCTGCTGGAGAGCAGTGTAGGAGAAAGGGACCTGGGGGTCCTGGTGGACAGGAGGATGACCATGAGCCAGCAGTGTGCCCTTGTGGCCAAGAAGGCCAATGGCATCCTGGGGTGCGTTAGAAGGGGGGTGGTTAGTAGGTCGAGAGAGGTTCTCCTCCCCCTCTATTCTGCCCTAGTGAGGCCACACCTGGAGTATTGTGTCCAGTTCTGGGCCCCACAGTTCAAGAAGGACATGAAACTGCTTGAGAGAGTCCAGCGCAGAGCCACAAAGATGATTAAGGGAGTGGAACATCTCCCTTATGAGGAGAGGCTGAGGGAGCTGGGTCTCTTTAGCTTGGAGAAAAGGAGACTGAGGGGTGACCTCATCCATGTTTACAAATATGTAAAGGATGAGTGTCAGGAAGATGGAGCCAAGCTTTTTTTAGTAATGATCAATGATAGGCAATGGTTGCAAACTGGAGCATAGGAGGTTCCATGTGAATATCAGGAGAAACTTTTTCACTGTGAGAGTGACAGAGCACTGGAACAGGCTGCCCAGAGAGGTTGTGGAGTCTCCTTCACTGGAGACATTCAAAACCTGCCTGGATGCGTTCCTGTGTGATGTACTCTAGGTGACCCTGCTCTGGCAGGGGGGTTGGACTAGATGATATTTCAAGGTCCCTTCCAACCCCTAGGATTCTGTGAGTCTGTGAAATGTGCGTTTTACGTCTTGTTTCGTGAAGGCATTTAAGAAGCCCTTCCCCATCCTATTGTTTATCACATTTGGATGCTTAGTTCTTATGTGCTGAACAAATTACTCACATCAGCTGTTAAGCTGTGCCACTTAACCTTGTGCTTCATCACCAGGAAAAAGATAATTATATTGGACATCTCCAGATGTTCTCACTTTAAAAAAAATGACACATCTGTATTTTCTTTACAACTCATGACTGCTGTGGCCTTTCCATATATTGGAGCAGCTTGAAGCAAACTTCTTTGCTGTAAGTTCCGCCAACTTCCTTTTCTGCAGAACCAAAAAGCTTTGTTAGTGTTAACAGTGTAAGGAGTAGCTGTAGGACCCCCCTGTGTGCTTTCGGGCTCCACAGCTCCTATGGTAGGTGTAACTGCTTGTTGGTAGAAGGTCCTGCTGCTGCTGACATTATCATCTGTGGTGCCAGCAGGGAAGAACTTGACTATGAATTCCTGGATCTTGTCAACTTGTCAAAGAATGTGTGAGTGCTTTCCTGAAAACACTGGAGACTATCACAGCATAGTTTTTGTCAAAGCCATGGCCCCAAAACACACATCCTAAACCTTCAGGCAAGTATTTGTCATGGTTTAACGCTGGGCCGGCAGTTAAACAAATGACAGATGCTCTCTGTTAATCCCTCTCCCTTCCCAGAAAAGGAAAGGAGAGAGAATAAGGGAGAGAGACTTATGGGTTGGAAACTAAACTACACAGCTTTAATGAAACAGTAATGATGACAAAGAAAATAATGAAATATGTACAATTATATACAAAACCACTATCATGCTTCCCCCCCAGTAACACTCACGTCCCCCCTGAAGCTGCAGGACAGCCCTGGGAAAGTCCTGGACTGGGCTCCTGGAGTCAATGGCAGCCAGGAGCTGGAGGCAGGAACACACGGAGTCAGGAAGACATGAATCAGGATCAAGGGCAGAAGAACAGATGGAATCCTCCCAGGACACTGGCCATGGACAAAGAGAACTTGACCCTCATCATCCCTCAGATTTATACCGAGTATGATGTGTATGGGATGGAATACTTTGTGTGGTCAATTTTGGGTCACCTGTCTTGTCTGCTCCTCCCTGCAGAAGGGCCACAGGTGTAACCCCTTTGCTCCCTTTTGTTTCTGTTGCACAAAAAGTTTAGTGGAATCAAGCAGTGACCTTGGTTTCCATAGGAATAAGTAAAAACAGGAGCCTTTCTTCATACCATTCTCCAGCAGTAACTATAAACATCAAGTGTTACTATTCCTAGAAGTAGACACTCGCTGAAAAACATGCTGCTAATTTCAGCAAGTGCAGTTACTTAGAAGTGGCTTAAATGAAAAGTAAAATTACTAAAAGAAAATTGGTTCTGTCCTGGCTCCAACCAGGACAGTATTGTAGGAGTAAAAAAACCTGTGCAGCGGATTTTTATAATCGATTGGTGAGATGATTGCAGACTCTGCTCTCACTTTATACACTGAGATACACCTGATTCACTTACAGCGCTTTGCTACCAGAGCAATGAAAGCTTTAGACAGAATAACAGATTTTCAGGAGCACATGAGAAAACAATGTCATGTGTCTACTCTTTTTTATGAAACTCCAAGGCTTTGCTAACATTTGTTTCTAAAGAAACCCTGGATTGTCAGAAAGTGAGAAGTTTTGGGTATGAGTTATGTCAATCAGATGGGCTAGCAAGAAAATACTCCAGACTCTGAAAAGTCATTTCTCTAAGACACTATTGGCTAAAACGGGCAACACATTTATAAGCTACATATGAATGTAAATCTCAAGCAGCCCTAAAGAGCTGTATGATTTGATGGTCAGGTGACTACAGTGAATGAAATGTGGGGGAAAATGTGTGATCTCTTGTTGGGAAGACAATTGGGCTTGAAATGGATGTTTTACCAATAGTTTGCATGTTTCAAAGATATCCTCTGATCATTTCAGGTAAAAGCATATTAGTAATAGCACAGGGCTAGAATTCATAGGAAATTGGAAAAAAAACAGAAACAGAAAACAAACCCAAACGAAAACATTGAAAATGTAGATGCTTAAGATTATACCCATTAAGCAGGTTGGTCTAATCATTCCAAGTATTATGTGCTTCTATCACTCCACCAGCTCAAATCAACATAGGTCAACCCAAACACTGAATTAAATGTAGCTGCATTTTGGGGAGCTTTAGTGTAAAGCTGGAGATTTGTTTGCTTGTAGTGACTGGCAACGTAGAAATAATTCTCATTTAATCATATCACACATCAGAGTCTTTAGATTTGAGGAAACTATTACATGCAAAGGTGAATAAATACTTGTTCTCTGAAAAGCCTTTTGTACTTGGTTTGTGACACATCAAGTACTTTCTATGGATAGGGATACACATCTGTACAACAATCTTAAACTAGCTACTGAAGTTTTAAATTACTACATTTAGAGGTTATAAAGGTAAGATGGATCCCACCCACTTAAAGAAATCAGGGTTAACTTTAACTGGCTATTCTCTCGACTGGTTACTGTGTTCAATAAGGCCGTTGTGCTTCTCAACTTGAAAAAGTTGCTTTATACATTTGCTATAGTTGTAGAGGTAGACTTCTGATTGGTTAAAGAAGAAGGCAAAAAATCGGTATGAACCCTTTTAGTTGACTTTCTTGACAAAAGAGTCTGTCCATGTCAGGATAGAGAAAGAATTTCTTGCAGTTCTCGTCTGTAATGTGAGAAAAGTTAATTGCTGCAACATCCATGGTCCATCTCTCCAATCAAGTAAATAAACATGCACATAGACTGAATGAGTATAAATGCTTGAAATTCTAGTGAAAGAGGAAATTGCGTATGTTCCTGCTTTGACATTATTAAATTGTAGCAAGTATTGGAATGGGGATTCAAAGTCAGTTACTACAAGTTGCACATAATCAAATAACACAAATTGCAAAATATTTCTGTGGTTGTTTATACACATGATGTATTATGTTTTATGGGTATTCCTAAAAATACTCCCTGCGTCTTGCACTGCTGACGTACACAATATTATTTTTTTATTTTAATATTTAAGATCCTCAAAATCATCTTTGAATATGTATGGGATCTATTATAACTAAATTCCAGCACTTTTTAAATGAAAAGGTTGTTCAGAGGAAGCTATGTAGGTGTAGGCCCAAGAGTTGGAACTTCAGAAGTTGTTACTGGTGTTTTTACAAAAAACCACAGAATATAAAAAGCCAAAGGGTAACATAACTCAGTGCTGAGTATCTCCAGAAAGTAAGAACTCCTCTGTCAACCACGAATTAGTGCAGTCTTAAAATGTATACTACAAACATTTCTAGTTTACCTTAGGGATCAGATTAAGCCAGACTACAAATATTTGTAGCCCATTACCAATGTTTGGGGAGAGTTCTGACTTGCTTTTTCAGAGATTCTAAATAGCTTCAGTTAGTTGGCAGTCAGTTAACTTGAGATTTAAAAAAAATCCCCAAAGAGTGAACAGGAATATCTCTACAGCGAAAAGACTTCAGTATGAGGACAGGCACAAATAAAATCCCCAAAGATATTATTTGCAGAAAAGGAAAACTTCGGAGAAGCTTCCCCAGGATCATAAGTTGTGTTTGGTACCCAGTAAGTGCTCTAGCGTTGCATCAGGATTTCCTTTGAGTTTATGGAAAGACATAAGAAAGGGACATTTAGAGACCAAGAAGAAGAAAACTGTCTTGGAATATTTCTCTTTTTAGTGTTTTGGGAAAAGCGTTTAAACTAGTGCTGACTGCCCTCACCCTGTCTGTGTGTGGAGGAATGGAGGGATTTGCTCAGCCCCTGTAGCCCCAGTCTCAAATCCATGTTTGTGTCACATTTTGAATTTCTGTAGCGCGAGGAACAAACTGAAACCAGTACAGTCGGTAAGAAGTGTGTATGTCTATAAGAAGTGTGTAAGTGGTTCTTAAGGCATATGTGTTGTAAGGTGCAGTGACAGGATGAACTATAATGCGTTTGTGCAAGAATGGCTTTGAATAGAACTGGTTACAGCTTCCAGATGAGCCTCAAGTGATGTATTTACATTGCATGGGAAGGACAGATGTTGGGTGAAACCAGGGCTCATAAGCAGGAAAGAAAGTTGAAAAGGATTCATTTACATCCAAAAAGTTTTCAAGTGGTTTTGATTTGGTCAAGTCAGACAGTGTTTCTCTGGCAGTTTGTCTGACATAGGATGACAGTATATACTCATATAGACGAGCTGAATAGGAAAAGTCAGAGACCCAGATGTATTCGGAAGGTTCCTAGGACTGAACACTCACTCCAAAAAGTAGGATGTAACTAATAAATGGAGGCCATGGGAAGGGGTTGGCTCTTCAGGTTTACGTTTGGAAAGATGGAGTGTGTCCTGAGGTCAGTTCCCTAGACAGATGAGCCCTGATGAGGAAACCTGCACAGCCACTGCATCACTTCTGAGTTTCAGGTTGATCTCCACTATAACTTCTGCTGGTTTTCCTCTTTTGTAGGTGTTACCCATTTTGTAGTCAAATATCTAAGCTGTTACTTGACTGTATTTGAGCTGCTCTGTCTCAAGTGTCATCTCATGATAACTCCCCTCTAGGCAGGAGGCACTTGTGGAGAGGTTAATCTATTTAGAGAGGTATGCCAAGTTACCGTTACAGCACCTCACTCAGTGTGACAGAGTTTAAAGGTTTTCTTCTTGCTTGAATATACCGCCAAGCTTTTTATATGCTTTACAAACTTAAGGTCAAAGCCTGTGTTCCCACTGCGAAGGCGTAGCTGTGCAGCCAGCATGGTCTGCCTGTGGAGCTGCAGAGAAGAGGTGCTGGGAGGGAGTGATGGCCCATGCCAGCTCCATGGTGTGTGGAGATGTGGGTGCAAAGGAAGAGGCGGCCATTCCTGGGGAGTGAGCCAGTTGGCCTTGAGTGGAAATATGTCCAAGCCCAGCAGACATTACCCCTGAGAGGAGATTTGGCTTTATTTGACCCTTGGAAATGAAGGATTAATTTTCCTCCAAGTTGCTTCTCTGCAGCTCATTTTCTCTCAGCTCTCAGGTATACAAGATTAGCCACATCCAGAAACAGTGTAAAACCAGCTCCTCCCTTTCCCATCTTTCTCATAACTGGAGGAGAAGTTACTGTAGAAAATAATTGTGTTTGGAAGTATTTTTTTTCAAGCTAATAATCCAGTTATTTCCCATAATATTTTCCATTGCTTTGAGGGGTTTTGTCTAACCATGTAAGTGGTTCTGGCTTTAAAAAAAAGGTTGCAATTTGTTCTTTGGCATTGTGAGATTACAAAATTAAGTTCATGACAATAACACATGCTATGGATATGATTAAATTGGGTCTTGTTGCCTTATGTGATTTCAGCCACACCACTACAAAAGTGTTATATACTTTAGCATACAAAAAATGGGATAACTGTTATTGGTGTACTTGTGTCCATAGTGGAGAAATTCTACAAGTTGAACCCAGCACAAGGAATATATATAGACCACATTCCACTTGACCCTGAAATTTGTAGACATATTCTCATGTTGTAAGAAATTAAGCTAGAGAAAAAGATCTAAATGTCAGCAGGTAAAAGGATTTTAACAAATGAAACCATACATAAAATGTGTTGCTGTGTTGTTTTGTGGTTGAGACACTGCTCTTTCTTTCCTGCCTTGCTGTCAGCTGGCCTGATACACTTTTGTTCTGATGAACAGTGGTACCCTTTCTGATCAGACAGTCATTGGTGGTGGAGACTTGCTAAGAAAATCTGCAGTTGCTGTCTGAACTTTTAGAAGCAGAGACTGTATGGTTTAAGATGGAGAAAAAATCAGCTCACCAGAACTGCAGCTGGCTGATTCTGGCACAAAGTATTTTTCAGTCTGTTAGGTGACGTGGCTGTTCTGGCTTCCTATTGCACTGCTCTGAGGACTGGATAAGAAGTGTCCACAAGGAGTAATGGGAAACGTAGAAAATGTTTTGAATTATCTCCAATATCCTGCACATATGTGGAACTGAGTGATATGGTTTAGTGGTGATGTAGGCAGGCGATTGGACTGGATGGTCTTGAAGGTCTCTTCCAACCTCGATGATTCGATGATTCTGTGATTTTAACTCTTGACTAAAAGTTGGGGTTTTGGGGGGATTGTTGTTGTTGTTATAATATTTTAATTCAGAGCTGCTCCAGGCTTTGTTTCATACTGTCAGTAGACCCTCTTAAGGATCTTCTGCTTATTTCCTACTGAAGACGGTGTTGCTGTGGATAGACCGACATGACTGGGGACCTGCTTTGGCTGAGTAGGGAAGAAATGCTGGCCTGAAGAAGAGCTCTTGGCTCTGTTTTCTGTTCATTTTCATCTCTGTCATTTTACTTGATTTATGGTGCATAGCTAAGCTACTTCTAGCATTCATGAGCACAACTCTGTCAGAAGTCCAGAGAGCTTGACTTTTTTGTTCTGCTTCACCAAAGCCCTTACACCCTCAGCACTGGAGCAGTGTGGCAGATAGTGTGGGAGCATCGGTCATGGTAGAGTTTATTCTTTCTCTCATCCTCTGTCTCAGAGGGAGAGCTGTGTTGTGGTTGTAAACCAAGAGCCCTGACCCTTAGGTCAGAGCTCAGACCAGGCTGGTGTTGTACGTGTCTGGTGTACAGAGGAAATTCTCATCCTGGTTCCTTGTAGATACTGTAACTATCAGTCAACAGTTGCTGGTTGTCCCATGGACCCTGTTAAGTTTGCAGGCCGTCTCGCATGGCTTGCAGCTTTTTAAGTGCTCTGACGGGACTTAAAAATCTTTAATTTTGCTGTAGAAATACATGATATGGTGAACGACAAAGGAGCGTTTGGGGAGTGGGTTGTAACTTGACATCTAAACCAGTAACCAAGCTGCCAAATAATAATCACTTGTTTCCTGCAATGATTTATACTTCCCCTGGCCCTGCCACGGAGCAAGGGCTGACTTATGGTTTAGTCAGGAAGAATTAAAGGGGATCTTGGCTGCGTGCTTCACACTGTGAAGAAAAATCCTACACTAAGCAAATGATCCATTAGACAAAGGAATAGCTCAGGGGACCCTTGCTTTACAGCCTGGCTGAGCATCCTGAATTGGCCACAAAGATCTTTTTATTTTCTTTTTTATAACTCAATAAAGAATGAACAAATGGCTAATTTCTCCAGTGCCTCAGGGATTCTTTTAAATTCTGATACAAAAATGTTAATTTTTAATAGTGAAAAATATGAAGCAAGACTACGACCCATCTGTTGAACAGGGCTGTACACTGAAGTACAACATCACTGCACAATTCCTCCTCAGATTCCCAACTGTACCTTTCAGGCATGGTAGACACCTTCTTTTGTCGTTCTTCTCCAGCCTCCAGGGAGCTTCAGTCCCACCTCTAAAACCCAGTACAGTCAAGTTAGTGGAGAGTGATTTAAATTGGAGGGAGAAGATTTTTTGCTTCTTAAGGCAACTTCTGGAGAACATAGTGATGTCACTTGTCTCTTGTTTCAATTTAAGGCACTGACATTAACTCCAGCTTTTTGATCAAGAATCAGCACATTTTATTCAATAAAACCTTTCTATTTTGTTATTAGTGACACAAGTATACAAACCTTTCTGTGAATGAGTGAATTAATGTGTGCAGCTCTGCCCATTTTAAAAAGAATCAGCAATACGGCTAAAGGGTTTCTGTATTCTTGCACAACTAGATCCCAGACAATATTAAGTTGGTCCAAACCATTGAAATAAATTACTATGATTAAGTCAGTGGTGGGAAAATTGTAAATATCAATGTAGGGAAATGTAATGCATTTAAACAAATAATATAAAATATTTAACAAAAAGAGTGGGAGGTGTCACTCTATTCAAAAGCATCTTTAAGTCATCATACACAGAATGCAAATTTGGGGGAAATATTAGTCATGTGGTGAAAAACATTTGGACTGTTTACAAATGTAAATGGGGAATCACAGGCTTTGTATGTGGTAAACTAAGTGGTAAATCTTTGCAAATTCATGTGTAGGAATAACTTTTTGCTGCGTTTTTTATTTCCACTAGGTTTCTGTAAATGTGTGTGCCAGTCAAGAAACCATTTCCCATAGTCTCTCTGTCCGCTTTTTGCCTTTATGTTGTGGCTGACAGGTTGTCATCCATTACTGCCCTGAGCCAATATTTTACCTTATCAGAGGCCGGTTAAGTATGAGGTTAGTTTTCCACATCCTTTTAAGTTTAATTTGTTAATACTTATATTTTAACAAGTATAAATTTAGCTTTAAGTGGCATTAACTAAAATATTGTCAGTAAAGAAATGACATCCCAGCTTAAATTAGCACTGTGCCATGGCCTGCTGTGCTGAATTGCTGCATTTGATTTCGAAGAGGGAAGGCGTCATTCTCAAATCCGAATTAGTTCAGCTTCAGATTTTTGGGAGCTTCAGCAGCTGTAGTAATTTGAAACCAGCTGGTTTCACTAGCTCTGCTTCACAACACTGGCCCTATGGGCAAACATCACTATTATACGGTATCAGATATTACATGGAGAACTGAGCTTGTGACTTAGGTGGCAGTTCCCTGTTCTGATTTTTCTGAGGATGCACCCAGTTTGAGAAACTCCCCTTGCTTGGCTTTCTCTTTTCCCTGAGGAAGAGTGCCTGCTTCTCTGCAACCCTGGCTGCAGGTGTCTGTCCCTTACCCGTGGTGGCTGCATCATTTCTTACCCATGTCCTCAACTAGAACACTAAACCAAACCCAAGCCCTGTTCGATGTGCATTGTGACTGGACCAAAGCAGGTACCATGGAGGCAAGGCAGTGGAGGAGGAGGTGTGGGTAGTGAAGTGTTTGAGCCAGAAATTATTTTCCCAGTTAAAGAAAGGAAACTTTTTCTTTCTGAAGGTCAGGTGTGCAAGTGAGAGGCTGGAGCAGAATGGACAATCTGCTGGTCTTCTAGGCTTCGTGGTCATTACGGGAGGTGGCAGTTGGGTAATTTGAGAAGAAAACAGAAAGTGGCTTAAAGCAACTTCTACAGGACCAGAGACACCGACTGAAGCGGAGGAAATGTGCAGAAAAAAGCTGGCAGGGAGCAAAAAACCTTGGTGGAAAAAGGAGGGTTCAGAAGATATATTGAATATTTTAGGGAAAGTATTTTAAGATAAGGAGTGTGAGTGGTGAAGAGCAAGGAGGTTATGTGAGCAAAGCAAAAGGAAAGACTTCTGTGGGGAAAATCTATTTTTATGAATAGCATAGGCAAAATGTGGGAATTAGAAAGGCTGTAAGGTCACAGAAATCATGTTTGGAAAGAAAAAGGGCTAAAGGGGAGCAGATGCTATGTGAGGAGTAGAGGGGAAGAAAGGGTAGATTTTAGACATATAGGAAAGAGCAGTAGGAATGAGACACAGGAAGGGATGTGTGGAACTGAAGTGGCTAAGGAGGTTGGAACCTGCTTTCATGGTGAAGGGCAAGGAGGTAAAGAGGGGTGTCTGTATCCCTCCAGAGTGCACAGGAGCAGACTGGTGTGGCTGTGTGTGGAAGCCTGGGCACATGCTTTCCAAGCTGTGCCTCCTCTTGGGAGATGCAGGGCTTGTTTCCTCAGTCTGTCAGGCCAGCTTTTCTTACACTGTATGGAAGAGAATGGAAGGGAGAAGAAAGAAAAAAAGAGAAAAATGTCCTCCTTTTATGTAAGAAATACCCACTTTTGGGATTATGCATGAAAGAATATAGGCAATGTGGATATCTAAAATACCTTCAAATTCACAGAAGAAGCATAACACATTTGCCATGTGTATTTCAGAAGAAGTGAAAACACTCTTTTGCTTGGATCTCTCTGGCTTTTCAGTATTGTGCTGACAGCAGATTGCTGTGCCCTTTAGCAGGAGGGAGTACAGCAGTAAAGCCAGCTGTGGTTCACCACAGCACGGTGTTCGCGACTGCTTGTGCAGTTGCGCCAGGGTAAACATGCTCTGTTTTTAACATCAGGTATGTAGACGTTGAAGCCCAGCACCAGTTAGAAAGCTTTCACTTTGTAGTGAGTTGAAATTACAGAGCCTGAAAATATTCCCTTTGACACAGAAAAGTAACTGAAGTCTTATTTAATCCTTTTCTTTCAAACACCACCAAAGAGATTTCATTACACTGGCTGAAATACAATCAGTCAGATTAGAACTGGCACAGCATCCAGAAGATATTTTCTCTCTAAGGATATTTATCATTAGCACCAATAGTAATTTGAATTCTCTGTTGGATCATACAATGGGCTACTGAATGTTAGTTTCAGCAATATAGTAATAATGGAGAAATAATTGCTTAAACTCCCATTAAGTAGAATTGTAATGCTCCCTTCATGAAAAATTTAGTCATTAATTTTATGTTGGTATCTTTTTAACATTATTAAACTGTACATTGGAGACAGTGGTCCCATAAACCACATTTTTCCTACAGGAGCTGTATGACTTAGATGACTGCAGCCCAGTATCCATTATAAAGAGTAATGAAAATGTTAAGATGACTAATGCCATAATTAGGTGTGCAAATAGCACCAACAGAAAAATACTGACTAATAGAGTATGTATGTTTGTGTGTGTATGTGTGTACATTTATAATATATATTAAATTGTATATTTCATTGGTTGCATGAAGCCTCTGAAGTCTAATTAGGAGATTTTCTAATGTAATACTATAGGTATGTATGTGAATAATGTCAACTGTATAGAGACACGCATTTCTTCTTTACACAACAGCGTACTTAGCCAAAAGAAAAGCAAATATCTGCATTGCATTTCACAGGGCAGAACTGAAAATAACTTTGTTCTAGAATGTATATTGGTTTTGATGGAATTTAATTAATTTCTTTTTGTCTGACTAAATGTACTTCTAGACGAGTCTTGGTAAATCATTTATAAAGGTGGCTTCTAGCTCAGTTTTGACCCATGCAAGTAAAACAGCCAGAGATACACATCTGCATTGACCTGACTTCAGAAGAGCACTGACAGATGACATCTGGGAATTTTGAAGCACTCAGTTAGTTTTCACTGATGTCATCAAGTGTCAGGCTTTTTATTTTATAGGGTTGTTTTTTAGATTGTCAGTCTTTCTCTTCCGTTTCTTGTAAGTGAAATAGTTATGCAAAAACCCTCTTCAAGGTCAGCAGCCTAGAAGGCTTCTTCTTCAGGTATGTTCACTTAAATAACAATAGAAAAAAAAGCAAGAGGCATCTACAAGGATATTAAAAAAGAGAAGGCCATAGGAGAGCCAGTCCTTAGAGAAGGAAGTCTAGGCTCTAAATGGATCAATCAGTGAATAAAATTACAGCGAGTGCTAGAATTGGCAAAGCTGTTGTTGCAGTAGCTTGGGAGTCTTCTTGAAACTGCAGGCATTGCAGGTTGTAGCTGGAAAAATTGGTCTCTCTCCCAGAAATGTTTTTGTAAAGAAGGAATATGTTGCCCTGTGACCTGGCCACCATAGATGTCTCACCTGCGAGGACCATGCTTCTCTTCTGAGTCTTGCTCATGCTGGAGCTGGTATTTACATTGCATAATTTAACTGTAAATATTAGAGGGTGATTCCAAACCTGCATATCCCTATGCATTGTGCACGGTAACCCCTGTGCCCTTGCTGGACTACAAAATGTGAAGAAGCCAAGTGCAATAAAACAGATATCCATTGGAGGGAGTAATCAAAGTCCATGCTGGTATTTCTTCTGATGGATTGATAATGGCTTTTCTGGTCTATTGAGCTGTTAGAAGCTGAGCCAGGTTTGAAATACTACGGAAGCGCTTGCACCATATGCTGGTGCTTGCCTTGTGGTTGAAATGGTGATGGAGGAGAAGCTGGGAGGCCCTTTAGTTTTGTCTGGGCTCCTAATAATTTCTGTACTTAAAATGCATTACAGCCTGTAACGGAAGGTTTATACAAAGTCTACCACTTGGTCTTTGCAGCATTTTTTTTCAGATGGGGCTGATTTGCTGTTGCCAGCACTTGTGGATAAGGTACATTGACTAAAAGCGTTGCCATGCAGTAAAACACAGAGTAAAACTTCTATGAGAGCTGGTTACATTGCAAAAGGCACTCTGAATCGTGTCTTGGATGTTCAGAGCAGCACTGATACATTGCCACTGGAAATTTTGGTTTACATTGATTTTGAGGTCAGGGAGTGTAAGATGAGAGTGTTTTTTTGTTTGGTAGTGCTTGTTTTCAAGCAGGCGTTAACAGAGTTTCTTAAAACCTTTACTTGTGTGCATTATTTTGGGAACACTGTTATGGTCAGGAAGCTTCAGGTTTGCATATGCTGGCATTGTGCTGCTCCTGGGCCGTGCCAACCAGCCTGGTGCCATCTGCAACTGCCTGCAGACCGGCTCACCTAGGGATTTACCACAGACAATCCTAACCTAAGCTTACTGAAACGTTTTGTAGAAATATGTCAATTGTATTTATATTTGTGGAAATAAATTCCTCGAATCATTCATTGAGATTCAATCAGCACATATAATCTCTAATGTTATAATAAATTATATTATAGCATTTTTTAACAAAATAAATAGTGAAACACTTCTGTATGAAACACTTCTGTGGGTTCAGAACTGAATATTTTGCAATTATTTGCTGTGTGAAAATTCTGAGATTTCAACATTTCTTCCAAAATTTCTAAATCTTGCCATTTTCTAGGGAATAAATCTGCTTCCTCTTGACTTACTGCAGTTTCTAACTGCACTAGTCAAGTGTTGAAATAGGAAAGACAGTAGAGAAGCTGGACTGCATGATTGTAAGATGCATCTCATCTCCACCTTCAGTATTTTTTTCTATAATATATACATGCTTTAATCATTTAACAGCTATATTGGGTATGTGTGGACTAGTCTTTTTAAAGTGAGCTGAGCATTAGCACACTCCTTATAGATGGATCTAAAATATTACACTTATCTCTGCTACATCTGTAAGTTGTTTGATTAGCAAAAATGTTATAACTTAGTAACAATTTTTGTGTTAATTGGTTATTCTGAAGGATCCTGCTTTGGTAGCTCTTTCCTGCTTATCAAAACACTTAAATGTGGACTTAATTTAGTCATTCACTTGAATTTAATAGCAATAAATACTGCCTGATGTTGAAGGTACCTTCTTGAAAATCTATGATTATACCATAGACCCAGTATATTTTGGTGACTTGATACGCAACAGGTCTTGTTTTGTTTTTAACCAAAGGACGCTTTCTTATTCTTGATTATTTGTAATAATATTCTCTTAGTTATTTAAAGAAATAGTAATTGTGCCCACCCGTGATATGGATAACTGAACATTTGGTGTAGAACCAAGAGCAAATTTTGGGTTAGTCCAGAATTTGTGAAGAAATCTTCTTTTTTTTTTAAAAAAAGAGGACAGAGATAGAGAAAAGTGAACAGCATATGTTAGTGGAACAACAGCCAGTGACAGACAGTACTAAGTCTCTTGCATCTCTCTCCAACCTCTACCAGGATTTGTCTGAATTATCGGCAGATGTTAGTTGTGTATTTTTGGAACATCCTAAGTCAGATGAGTTTGGATGCTGCTGCCTGCCTCATATCTCGAGTCAATGTAATAAAAGTACTTATTTTATAGACTTGTTGTAACAGATATCTTTTCAATTTGTCCAACAGTATGAAAATAAGCAGTTTAATGCTAGACAGGAAAGCAGTCACTCATTACTCATGCACGTAAGTAGAAGGTGTTCGCAGTTTACAACTTTCCATATTTTGATGGAGCTATTTGTAGCAGCCTTATTGTAAGGAGGTGATTTATGCTCCCTAAGTTTTATTATGTTCATTTTCACCCTGGTATAGTCAGCCATTTTTTTTCTTCCATTTGTGTAGTAAGAAGAAATTGTAACCCCCTCCAAATTAACAGAGGACAAAAGGACCGATGTAGTATCTAAAATCACTTTTCACTCATTCTTTGTAATTGAGTCAGTCCCTAACTGATCATGGCCTTTATTTGAGTGTGGCAAAGAAGCAAAGGTAATCGCTGAGCTCTCAAAGAACAAAGAGAGAAAATACCATTATTAAACTGATGCTTTTTTTTTCAAAATAGAAATACATGGAATAAGTACATTCTGTTCTTGATAAATACCCTGAGTTTTTCTTAAGAAAGACAATTCTTCTTGCTGTGAATCCTGAAGATTTTAATCCCTCTGGTTTTGGATTAGTTTGTGGATTTATGGACTTGGACAGGCTTAGCTGATGTTCTGTTGAGACCCAGCGATGTTGTGTAGCATTCTCTGGAGCTGGCAGGTAAATTCACTCACTGTCTGCAGCTCCCAGAAGCTCATCCAGATGGGCACCATCATGACTACATTTTTGTCTACCCTTCACCCTACCCTCCTTTTTTCTTTTCAGCTAACTGCCTCACGAAAGGCAATGAAGGTCACTTAAGCTTAGTATGGGGTTACTGTGAAGAACCTGAGGCCTGATGATGATGAACAGTCAGCCCTGCTGGAAAAGAAGAAAAAGGGGAAAACTTTGTGGTCCTTGGTCTGCTGATGCTTGGCATTTTATTTATAGGTTTGTTATTGCTTATTGGGTAGGTTGTTGGGCTTTTTAAATCTTAGCTCCTGAAATACTGGGGTTCAAAGGAGGTCTTAGCCTTGATTTAAAAAAATTAAAAGGTTAACATACTTATTTTCAAGAAAACTTGGAAAACCTGATATGAACCTGACAGATTTTTATTTTTAAAACAATATTCTGAGTTCTGGACTCATCCTTTTTTTGTGTGGTTGGAATTAGAGATCTGGCAAGAGGACTCAAAGCGATGACCCACTAAACTCATGACCCTGGTTTTGGTTGCTACAACTCATAGTTTTGAAGCTTGGTGTTAGGAATACTGAAGAGTAAGTAAAGCCACATTGTTTCAGTAGCTACTCTGTCTCTCTCTGTTTTATTTAAGACCATTTGCCTACAGGCTTTCTCAGTTTCCTTTGCTTTCTTTCTTCTATAGGTTTAAAAAATACTACATGCATTCCCACAGGCTGCTTTGTATTTTTCCACAATCCCCCGTTCAGAGGCAAGGGCTGTTTATGGCCTGAATGTCAGAGGGGTGTGCACACACTCTGTACCTACCGAGCAAGAGACAGATTTCATGGAGCAATGCTTTTGTGTGTAGATTTGCTTACACGGGAGAGTTTATACAAATCTCATTTACAAAATTATTCAGCTGGCAGCAAGTGATAGCTGATAAACCTGCAACAGAAATACCTGACACCAGCTACACAGAATAAGCTAATCAGTAAAATAAACAAATAACACTCAGGTAAAAGCTTCAATAATAATCAGAAAAAAAAATACCAATTACACAGTAATTATTGCAGAGCGCAAATGTAAATCCTGTTGTGACAACGTGGAGGCTTTGGATATATACCACTAATGGATTTTTAGGGAGGTGGGGAAATTGTTGCACCTGCCTGGGATGGTGCGGGCTGGAAGTGAGGATCCAGTGGTGCCTCCAGCTGCACCTTCCGTGGCTCTCCCAGCTGCTGGGCTGGCTGAGCATGTGCCCAGGCACAGCCAGATTCTTGGCTCCCCGAGGCAACTACTGGCTCCAGTGGGCTTGAGAGGAAAGGGGAAGCTCAGGGGGTGCCCGGGGGTGGAAGCTGCACACAGGCTCTGGGGTGAAACGCAGCAGTGAGGGCAGTGCGGTGGAGGGGGAGCGACTGATCACAACAGATGGAAGAAGCGCTGGGCGTGGCACAAGGAAAGGCCACTGTATCAGATCTGATACACAGCAAGGTTTGTTCGCCCGCCGGCAGCACAGCCCTGTGTGCACAGCTGCCCAGGTTCGGACTAACATGGAGGGCTGCGTGATGCTGTGCCCGTAGCCTTGGTGATCACTGAGACCATCCTTCTTTCAGCTATGGAGACCTACCCAGTGGCTGCCCAAGCAGGAGTAAACTTTAAAATTCACACAAGAAAAAAATCAAGCAGATTCTGGCACGCAGAAATAATAATAAAAAAACTCCAAAACGCTGAACTGAAAATTACCATGGCCACAAAAGGACCTTTTAAAAACTCACTATTTGGGAAAGAAGGGCCTGACACAAGTATTTATCGTAGCTGAATCTTTTGTAACATAGCTTTAACTCTGACAGCCTAGTGGTTAATTGATTTAGACCTCAAGGAAGACCTCAATTTGGGCTCTGCGGTTGTTTCCTATTTCATACAGCTTAGCCTAGGGATGAAACCTGCTTCTGTCAGAGAGTCTAATTTTATTTGCTCGGCTCCTGAAAGCCAGTAAAATCTGCTGCAGAAACAGAATTTGTGAATGAGCTCACTTGGCAGAGCAAATATAAAAAACGCATGCAGGTGTGCAAATGCTCACAGCTGATACTGCGGTGCTGCCGATTTCTTGGCACCAACTTAATGCACAGAAGTGTTTTCTGGCTTGTCCCCAAACCAAGAGCTTAGTTTGTGCTGGGACGTGGCAAGCAGGAGGCAGAGCTTAGCGTATTTAAAGCTGACCCCTTCAGCCAGTGCTCATGCATTCTCGCTGCAGCAGATGGAGAGAATGGTACCAGCCCTCAAAATGCTGATGGCATCCTGTCAGTCACGGCTGTTTCCAGTGAGCTTATACTACAGTTTATAAATCAAATGTCACATAACCTTCACATAGTGGTGAACATGCTCCACCACTGACTGTGTCAAGCATAGAACAAGGAGATGCACAAGGCTTGGCATCTCATTCTGGAGTAGATTCAGGTGAAAGTGTCCAGTGGGGCAGACTGGAGGGGCTGGTGTGCGGAGAGGTGTCTGGGATTGCTGGGTGGCATCTGTGAGAAGCTGCTGTGTCTGGGTCAGACAGAGTGTCCTGTCAGGAAATATGTGATGAGGAGAAGGAACATCTGTATATCCATTCCCAGAATCAAAGGGAAGTAAGGCTGGAAGAGATTGTGTACTGTAGAAGTTCCCAATGCCTCATCTGCCTTTTGGAACCACTAGCAGCAGTAGTAACTCCTTATCCCAGGCCATACAGCTGCTTTGGAATGGGAGGAGTGTCACAATCTGGAGACACCTGCTGCTGCCTTTAACTAGCTTATAAAAACTTTTGAGTGATGATTTCTCCAACCTTCCTAGAAATACTCTCCCGTTGCTTCTACTTCTTCCTCACCAGAAATTTTTGCTGTTGAAGAAACATGGAGGTGTGTCCAGAGAGAAGAGGGCATCTGGCTGTGAGACCTGTGGTGATGGTTTCTGAGGAGATGTCTAGGAGCCTGAGCAGGCAATAGCAGATTGAGAAACTGAAGCTGGCTATGGAAACCTCTATGCACTGTTGAATTTATTTGTGATTAGCTGGTCACATTGCTGTTGTTGCTAATACTCTGTTACTCCCCATCCTCTCCACTCTGCCTCCAGGTTGATCTCCTATCTATATCTGGCTTTTATAGTGGTAGGGGTAGAAAGCCAGCAAGTCTGCTCGATGAGATTTAGTCTGGTAGTGAGTTGAAGTCCATGCTCTGTCATCTTTCCCATACCCGACCCACAGCAAAATCATGCTGCAGCCTCTCTACCCCAGTTTCCCATCTGTAAAACAGTGCTAGTCCTGTCCTCGCTGATGGGAGCTTTGCTAAGTGTGTTGAACATCCAAGCCAGTGGTAATGAGGCTCCTCTTAGTAGGTAGAGAGTGGCTGCCTGAGAAAAGGCAATGGCTGTTTGGCTGCTAAAAACAGTCTGCGCAGTGGCATCTAGTGCACAGCGGGAAGAATTACAGATGTCCAGCAACTCCAGCAGAGCTGGGTGTCACCAAGGCAGGACCCCCAGCTGCCTTTAACGGAAGCTCTGGGGCTGGCAGCCTTTTTCTTCCCCTCTTCTGCATTCCCGAGTGAAGCAGGGGAGCACAAGTTTTAGGGCAGATCAGAGCACCACAGGTTGCTGCTGTGCTTTTGCCTGTGAGCACTCAGTCATCCACATGCAGGGTTCTGGCATGGGGGGAAAAAAAAAGGGATACTCTAGTTCAATATATAGTTAAGTGGAGAGGAGAGGGGGTATCGTCAGTGTTCCTGGTGGCGGGAGCTGCTGATGGGCTGGAGGAGTCATAGGTGTTTTGACTGACAGGTCTAAGTGTCCAGGGCACCCAGAATCTCAGTCACAGCAGCAGCACATGCTTATCTCTGTCCCTCCTTGAACTGAAACGCACGGGATGCCAGGCAGGCAACATGGGGTCTGGCCTGAGTCTGAACTCAAAACCCAGTGCAATGCCACACTCTACTCTTTTTCTGACATACGAGGAACAAAATCAGCATGTAAAATGGCAAAGGAGAGGAACCAAGCAATCCTGGGTCAGCATTCTCCACCTAGGGAAGACCAAAAAGGATGGTGATGGAAATAAGAAATTTGAGGAATCACTATTAGTACAAATGAAAGTCTGTTTCCATTTGATGTTTTGGTTCTTGCATGATGAAGTAATCCTGATGGGTATCACAGTAGGTAACTCATATGCTCATTTTCAGCAGTAAAAACGTGTGAAATATGCATGCATACATGCACACACACACATATATATATATACATGTGTGTAAGCTACTTTGCTGTATATTCATGATGAACCAAGTATAGGTCATATCTTATTAATATCAAGAACTTGTTTCTTTTGTTGGAAGGTTTTTCATAAATAAAAGTACTAATCCATATGTTTTAGATAAACAATTTGAAATTTGAAAGAAAAAAGTTTACCATAGAATAAATATGTTTATATCAACAGAACAATTAATTCTTCTCTACTGAAGTCGATGATAATCCTTCCATTGTCATGGCCTGAGCAGGATTTACCCTAGAAAGCTTCAGTTTCTAAACGATCTCTCATTAATGACAATGGGTCAAGCAAATCCTCTTATGGAAATACTGGAAACTCTTGGATTTTGCTCTGAAGAAGTGGGAGTCAAAGTTCCCTTCTAGCAGCATGGATAATGAACCACATCCTTATTCCTTTTCCTTTCCTGTGTATTAGCACACACGCACAGCTTGTAGGTATTGGATGAAACCTTCAAATCCCGTTGATTCTGGGTCTGGAGACCTGAGATCCTTAAGTATGCAAATCAGAGCTGCCTAACACTGAAAAGGAAGGCTATAATAAGTTTGTCAAAATTTCAGTTTCAGTTGTCAGGAACCAGTTCATTATTTCTGTTGGAATAATCCACACTGAAGTTTAGGTTGAGTAAACTGCCAGAGCTGGTCTCTTCCTTCTGTCCTTTTTTTGGTGGGCAGGAAATAGCTGGTGAAGTATTCGGGCTTCGTTCCTTACTCTTCATGATAAGACTAGAGCAAATGTCTCTTAGCTTTCAAAATATCACTTTACCTATCAAGCTACTAAATATCTCTGGCTCTTTCATACTGTTGCTACAAATCTGTTTTTCAGCCACCCTGATATACATTCCTTCCCTTCTGACAGGAGTGAAAGAATGAAGCCTAAACTGAATATTGCTTTGAAACAGTTATTTCCTTGGGTGGCAGTATCTAGTTAAGAATCTATTGCTCTAAAGAAAATTGTCCACATCTTTTTCTCTTGTCTGTGCACATCTCATTCATCTAATTTGAATGATCCATGGGAGGATTTCTTCTAGACAAAAGGGGGACATGGTGCTTTGGGGAAGTGTCTCTTCATCCAGGCTGGGTAAGATGTACTCAAAGGCATGCTTTGCTTCTGGAACAGAGGAGATCAGACCTAGTTTATTCTGGTTTTTTGTCTTGTATTAAATGGTTATTTAAAAAAAAAAAAAAGGATTTTATGGTAAACTATGGATTTCTTTTGAGGTCTTTATAATCCCTTCAACTATCATCAGATTGGGTTTTGCAATACCAATGCTTAAAGTATTTATTTATGAAATGGAGAGATATTTGATGATACTAGCTGCACAATTGAAAAGGTATGTGGTAGAAGTAAATTTTTAAAGACACTATAGTTGTGAATTGAAGCTTGTTTTTTTAAAGCTCTGCTTGAGATCACAGGTAAAATCATTTAATTTCTCAGGCAGAAAAATAGCCACAGCTCTGCAAGAACTCACAGTTATCAATAGCTCTTGAACAAATTGTTTTCAGAGCCTGCACAACTCCACTTCATAGTTACCTCTACTATTTGAAGCCTGTACTTGGAGCATCTGCAGCTGCCTGTACATTGCTTTTGACTGCAGTTGGCTAGGATGAGAAAATTAAGTGGTTCTGGATGCTAAATTCATTATGTGCAAGACTTTTCCTGCTGCCTCTGGGTGTAAGCACCAGTTATTTCACACATTCTGCACCTCCTTTCCAGTTCTTGTGTCTACCACATGCATGTTCTCTATTAGAAAGTAGGATTAAGAAATAAGTTTTCATCACTAAAAAATAACCCAGTGTTGTTAATTAAATAATAACCCATTCATCATTTCAATGAAGACTTGGTCCAATTGTAGTAATTTTTTTATTCTGTCCATGTCAGCCATTAGCAGATCTGAGAAGGGCAGTTGTAAGGTAGGGCTACAGCATGCACTGCACCAGCAGGGTGAAGCCCAAACAGAGCAGAAGTGGAAGGTGCTTGGTGAGCTATGGAAACAGTCCCTAACGGGAGAAGCCATGTGGCAAGGGAGTCCAAGAGGGGTGGGAAAAGGGTGAGGGGTGACCTCATTGTGGTCTACGGCTTCCTTACAAAGGGAAAAGAAGGGGCAGGTACCAATCTCTTCACTCCTGTGACCAGTGACAGGACTCGGGGTAACAGCAGGAAGCTGAATCAGGAGAGGTTTAGGTTAGATATCAGGAAAAGATTTTTTACCCAGTAGTAGTAATGGGTAATGAAAGTGCAGATATCTTGGATTGTCTTCCCAAATGCGCATTGCCTAATGACTTCTGGGTTTGCTTTGTAATGTTGCCTTACTGGCCTATTTTAATCTCTTTTCTTAGTCCTCTTCTTCGTTTTGTAAAGGCATTGTGGATGAAATGACTGTTTGAATAGCCGCTGAAAAAAGAAAAAGTGTGAGATGGAAGTGCTCAGGAAGAACATTTCTCTGACTCCTGTGAAATTAATCTTCTGTGTCTGGAAAATTAGGATTTCAACTGTAAAGAGATTGTAGATTACAGTCCTGTCCATTTATACAATGCAATGAGAGTCCCAAATCAAAGCCTGCTCAAATCTGGACAGATGCTTGATTACAGTTATGACATAACTTCATGTAGGGAATAGAATTCTCTGTTAGCATAATCTGATGCTTCTAAACTGTTGTTGGATGAGTAATGCCATTTATGCTTTACATGATTTGGTCCATGACTGATATGATCGTCCCTTGATTTTTGTTTATGAAATCTTGGAGGAAGTCTTTCAGCATCAGTGAAGTTACAGCCATGTAAAAACAATATAAAGGGGTGGAGAGCCAGTGATTTTGATCAAACTGTATAGACGCTGATGGGGACAAAAGCAGAGGTCAAAAGCTGACAGAGTGACAGAGTAGCACTAGGCACAGAGCTTGTCTGTTCCTAAGGAGTCCTCCAACTGAGGTGTGCAGCCAAGGTGGTTCCTGGTCACCATTAGAGCAACATAAAGGCATGAGAAGGAAAGTAAAGAGTCTACTCACAATTTTGCTGCGGGTGTTGTGTGGATTGGATTGAATTTAGAGCCAGAGGCATCACCAGCATGAATTTAGCTGACCCATGAAATGTTGCAGTGAGAGCAAACAGCACAGCATCTTGATTTACAGTTGTTTGGATAGGATGATAGGGCAGGGCAGCAGCACAGTTCAAGCAGCTGGGTTCGTTATGCCAGCAATGCCTATTGTTTGCCATATGGTCCTGAAAGCAAAGTTTAGCTGGTGTATCACAGTGAGGAAACCCAGTGCCAGTGCCCATCGCAACCACCCAATAGCTTTGCTGTCTCCTGTGGTTTCTTTGGTTTTCTTTACTTGACTGATGACACCTGCCAAGTATATTTGGTATATTTGTATATATCAAGTATATCGGGCCATGTCCTATTGTATTTGAAAAAACGAGTTTTGTTTTCTAAATTCTAACGAACATACAACATTTTTCCCATACTATGAAAATTATGCTTCTCATAATGCTAAGTGGTATTTCTTGTTAATTTGCTTCATTTCATTAGAAGCCAGGGCCCTCCCCCATACCTTCCTGCATGGCAGCTCACCCAGGCAGGCATTTCTGCAATATTGACTGCTGTAACTTGCTTTGGCTGTGAGATTTTGAAAAAGAATGTCCCTTGGGTGGTGGGGTTTTTTTCCCTTTTTTCCTTTTTTTCTTCTGTCTAGTCCGAATGCCAGAGTACAATCTGGCTTATCACCAGGATATTTTATCTTGGTGTTGACAAGTGCCATCTTCTGTGCTATTCCAAGATTTTTCTTTGGGGAATGCAGTGAGAAAATCCAACCATCTTGGTGAGTAGATGGGGCTGTCAAGTTCCAAGTGCCAGAGCTGCTGTAGATGCAGCAGGAGACCACTGGCGGGGGGGGGGAGAAATTGGGTCCCCTTTCATTGCACACCTGTATAACACAATCATGGAAATAAATACAGGGGACTTTTTTAAAGAAAAAACTCTTTCTGAATAGTGGCAATGTGTATTGCCCATGAGTCTCAGGACCTCAGAGAGTTTGGGCTTTAGAAATTTAGCAGTAGGTGTGTTTAAAAGGCAATAAAATCTGATGTAATGTTGATTGGGAAGTATGGAGGAATTTCTGAAAAATAGCTGCTTTCAGGAGAAACTGAAGCAGTGGAGAGGAGCCAAGGTTTCATATGAGAACAAATGTGATAAAATTTTGGTCTGAGAAGACTTAGTGACTGTGCCTTCCTGTTGCTGCTGTTTTTTCAGTTAGTCAGAAAATAAATGGCCGGGGACAAGTGCCTGCTCTCTGTGGTTACTTGTGCAGTGGTGTGTTTTAGGGTTGTTTAGTGATTGTGTTCTGAAAATGAGAACAGCTTGTTGACTGAGACCAATATCTGCTCTCCCACAAATAACAGGGGTCAGGACATGCACCCCAGGCCCCTCCTGCCCACCCACCTCTTCCCTTTTGCGAGCAAAAGCACTCTGGGCTCGCTGTCACTGTGAGTTGGCCGAGGTGAAGTTTTCTCACTTGGTGCCCTTTCCCTGAAGTTGTGTTATTGCTCAGAGACCCACCATGGGCAGGAATGCTCCTGTTCCTCCACACGCAAGCCTGACTGCCCAATACCTGCCTGCGGGGACCCCCGCTGCCCCAGGGCTGCAGCCAGACCCCCTCCCTCCCAGGGCAGCACAGCCATCTAGCAATAACCCACAGAAATACATGCCTGGTGATACACGGGTTCATATGGAGCTCCTGTTCCACACCGACATGCCACCCACCATCTATAGTTTGCCTTTGCCCAAAGTGGATCCAGCCCAACTACCTTTCTTTACACAGCTGAAAATAATTCAGGAATGAATAAACTGGTCTGTTGGCTGCAAGCTAGGACACCGTGCCCTCACCCAGAGCATCCATAGTGTCCTGTGAAGCTGTTTACTTCCCATCATTAATGCTTTAGCTGAAATACTTGGTTGGAGTTTAAAACTTGATTATTGACAGTTATGGGTGCCTTCAGCCTCATCTTTCCAACTTGAGACCTTTCTAGTGAGCTTCTTTAAAAAGGTGCAAGTAGGGAATTTCTGCAGCAATTTCCAAAAGGTTTAGCTGGGCACAGCTGAAAAGCAGGCCACCCATCGCCTCTTCTAAAAGTGTTGACCCAGTCATCTCTACCCATTGCAAATGTATACGAGCAAACCCTCCAGCCTTCCTAATTTTTTCCATGTCTGGTATATTCCTCTTATTAATAATAGCACAGGAAATTCAAACAATATCTCTAGACAATTGCAGCACTTCTTGGATGGTTAAAATTTAATATCTTACCCTGCCACTTGTGGTATGGTATGCATACCCCTGGGTATGCTCCTGACATGTCTTACTGCTTAATTATATCAGTTATGGATGAGCCAAAAAAAGCAGACGGACACAGAATTCATTCTTGATTTAGACAGATAAAGGGCTAGAGAAAAGAATAAGGTTGGTGCTTATCTTCTTCTAAAGCGAGCTGGCAACTCACAGACTAAATAAAGGACAGAGACTTCAAAATTCCAATTAAAAATTAGTTAAATGAGGTTGCTGTGCACAGCTGTCAGAATACTAGATTTTTGAAGTTAAATCTTACTGCTTGCCTGTCAAGTGTATTTTAAACTACACATTGTTTTGCATAGCTAAGTACAGTGGTCTGGATGTACAAATAGGATTTATTATGTAGTGTATCAACTATACAGACATAACTTCAGATCTCTTGCTACTCAGTGCTTGTGGGATGTTATTCTTCCATATCGTCACTTAAGTCTTCATTTCCAAGTTTAATTATAGGGAGGATAGGAAAAGGAGAAAACACATTGTTTCAGAGGCTGAATAATAAAAAGGTAGTTCCTTTTTTGTGGAATGTGTGTTAGATTGAAATACATATTCAGAAAGAATGAGAACTAAAGGAAAGATTTGGTTTTGTGAAGAGCAGTGCAGTACATGCAATGCCACCTGTGGAGAGGAAGGGTTATAATATAGATCACTTTAAAAGGAGTCTCAAATATGGCTTAGAAATCCCACAACCCCACATATGACTGATATTTTAGTGTACCCAAAGGAATACCCTGACCTCCTATCACTCTATAAGCTCTCTTTCTTGTGGTTTTCCCTATGCGTGCCTTTAATTGCCACACCATGCCACAGCCCTTACATGGAATCATAGAATGTGCTGAGTTGGAAGGGACCCATCAGGATCATCAAGTCCAACTCCTGTCCCTGTGTAGGGCACCCCAGGAGTCACACCATGTGTATCATCCAAACTCTTCTTGAACTCAGTCAGGGTTGGTGCTGTGACCACTGCCCTGGGGAGCCTGTTCCAGTGCTCGACCACCCTCTGGGTAAAAAATCTTTTCCTGATGTCTAACCTAAACCTCTCCTGATTCAGCTTCCTGCTGTTACCCCGAGTCCTGTCACTGGTCACAGGAGTGAAGAGATTGGTACCTGCCCCTTCTTTTCCCTTTGTAAGGAAGCCGTAGACCACAATGAGGTCACCCCTCACCCTCCTCTTCTCCAAGCAGAACAATCCAAGTGACCTCAGCTGCTCCTCGTAAGACATCCTCTCCAGACCCTTCACCATCCTCATGGCCCTCCTTTGGATGCTCTCTAGTAGTCTGATTTCTTTTTTATATTGTGGTGCCCAAAACTGCACACAGTACTCAAGATGAGACCGCACCAGTGCAGAGTAGTGCGGGACAATCACCTCCCTCGACCGGCTGGCCACTGTGTGCCTAATGCACCCCAGGACAGGGTTGGCCCTCTTAGCTGCCAGGGAGCTTCATCATACAGTTCCAACCCCCCTGCCGTGGGCAGGGACACCTCCCACCAGACCAGGTTGCTCAAAGCCCCATCCAACCTGGCCTTGAACACTTCCAGAGAGGGGGCAGCCACAGCTTCTCTGGGCAACCTGTGCCAATGTCTCACCACCCGCACAGTAAGGAATTTCTACATGGCATAGTAGAAGCCCATGTCCAGGAAAGAAAGGGCAACAAATCTGAGAAGAGATCTTCAGTCTGTCACATCATAGATGCATGCTCTAACCTTTAACTTTTCAAATTTCAAATGGGCAGCTAGTAAATTAGAGATTACCTAAATGTAGAACTCAGGTTGCTTAGACAGCTTTGGAGATGAACAAGGAGGTCAGTGGCCAACTGCATATGAGTGGGAAGTGGACTAGGACTTCAGTAATTTGAATAAGAGCATTCAGTTTTGACTCATACTGCTTATTAGACATACAAATATCATTCCTTAGACTTGATCTGGAGGCCCTACAGCTTCCTTGCTGCATATACTGTCACCTTAAACTTTCTGACCCAACGGATTTCTCCTAAGACCCTCAACTGCCCTGACTGCCCTGCTGAGGGAATTACTCCTGCTTTGTCAGTGCCCAGGGCAGAGCTAATGAGCAATGTCTGCCCCGCTGTGACTGCAGAGTCTCAGCAGCTTAATGTGGAGTTTCACTGCTTGCTAATGGGACAGGTCACCAGGGAAGTTGTGCTCCCTTCTTACAGAAGAAAAAGGGAAGAAATGTGTTATTTTGTTCAAACCTTTCAATTTTAAACACGAATGGGTGACACTAAACAAAAAAAGATTCTCCTTCTTAACAAATGGGGAATTTGATATGGACTTTAAGTCTTTTAGAAAAAAATGGCAGCCACAGGAAACATACACTTGCTGATGTCCCGAGCCACCTGCAAGTCCTTCAGAGTGCACACACATTTGTGGTACGTGAAATAAATATCATTGTGTTCATCTTTTCTGTGCTCAGGGTATAAGTGATGCCTCTCAAGGCCAATTACTATGTCAACAAAAGTAAGAAAGTATAATTTTCAAGTTGATTGAAGTTGAGATAATGTACCTAATGGAGTGGATCACTTACACATGAAGCCTAACAAACTGGCCGGCAGCATTACACTTTATAAATTGTGGAAAAAAAAACAAAAACAAAAAAACAAGACGGCTCTTCAGGAGCTGTGCAAGCTGCCAACATGAGTGTACCCTTGCTGTCCATTGAAATCCATCCCTGAACTGCCCCGAGAGTGTCCTAGAGAAAAGCAACATTTTTCGAGGTGTGGACAATGCATTATTTCACAATAATTTTCTCCAGAGTATGAAATAAATAGCTTTTATTTTTCTACAAATAGGGTTTTTTTAAGTGAAATTTTCAAACTATAGTTTGATCTATTGGCATTTTTCAGCTAAGGGTTATTTTTTCTTCTATGTTTAGTTGTTTGGGTTTTTTTCTTTTCTTTTCTGGTCCCAGAGCGAGTAGAGAGTCATGCTGGACTATTTAATAAAGAGATTTTTAATAATGAGATTTGGACTGCAAAACATGAGAAAATAAATTGGATTTCTATATAATGTACATAGAGATATAGATATAAAAATACACACACAGGTTTATATTATATTTGATATCAAGCAGAGAGACATGACCAAACAAATCAGGACATAGTAAAAGACTGGCAAAAAAACCCACAGCAACATTAGCAGAGAGATTACATTAGCATAAGGGAGAGAACTTGATAAATAACTGACAAAAAAACAGAATTGAATTCTATTGATAGCACATGCAAATATTTGTTCATGCCTTCAGGGCTTCGAGTACAGAACTTCAAAGCAGCCCCTCTGACAATAACTGATACTGGGGAAGACAGGTAAGCAGAGGGGTAAAAAACTGGAAGCAATTAGGGAACTAGGAGTATTTTAGCTGACCAAAGGCCAGGAATGCTTATGTGATCTCAAAACAGTGTCCCTGTGCAACATGTAGGGGATGGTTGCAGGAAGATGGGAGCATTGATGTCTGCGCTTATTAATAACCTCTTTTGTGATCACTCATCAAGTAAAGTACATGTAGTTTCTGGAAACTTTCAAAGCATGCAGTCTGATACTGGTAAATTATCAAAGGGGAGTCACTGTATGCAGTAAGACTTGAAACCAAATCTTCATCCTGCAGAAGATTTCATTCCTCCTCCGAAGCAGAGCATATGACAGGAGAAACCTTTCAGGGACTCGTGCATCTTTCTGTAGGGATGGTTTAACATGTTTCTTTCATCCTAAACTGCTGAACAAATAAAACTGTGTAGGAAACCCAACCTTCCAGGTAAAGACAATGAACCATGAAGAGAAACCCCATTCCTTCAGATTTATTGAGGATCAAATGTAGGTATCTTTTTTATGTCAAATAAAGCCTTTCCATTCTCTCTGAGCAGTCATGATAGAATAAATGTTTCCATATGGAAGTGCTAAGCATAGCAACACTGTCAGTAGCCTGGTTGAATCTGGATCCCATACATTTAAGTATAACAGTTTGGAAGCACGTACTTGACTTAAAGTAAAAAACATTTCTATTGAGATAAATGGTGAGGTTAAATTAACCATCAATGATAGAAAAGATTCTATAGATTCTTGCATTTCCCTCCTTTTTTGCATTTCACATTATTCACTGTTTTCCACATTTCTTTTCCATTTTTAAGTGTATGCATATGAATGTACAATGAATTGCTGTATAGTGTTTTGCTGTATATGTATATTAAGAACTCAAAAAATAGATAAGCTAGTGTACCCTGCTGCATTTTCTGAACTCTCTCACACACCTCTGGGAATTCATCTGGCACTTTCGTAAAAGAAATTTACTATACCCACCAGGACCTCTGAGGAAGAGAGCGATCCCATTTTAAAGCAGATTCTTCACACAGTGAATAAAGCCCTAGGGAATTGCAGAGCCAATAAAAGGATCTCCTACTTCCCTTTTGCAATGTCAGGCAGTGATGTTTTATTTGGTGTCACATCTAAAGCAAAATTATGCTGCAACAGTGTATTATAATAAAATAATTGAGTTTGTCAAATTTGTTTTCTAAGTGCAATTTCTTCCCAATCTCCTCATTTGTTTTTCCTCTCCTGGACATAGAAATTGAAGTACAATGATGTTGTAACATAGACTGTTATTGTTTGTTGGGTATCAAAATAACTCGTATGCAGCAAAGATTAAAGTAGCCTGACAGCTTTGCTTCTGCTCTCTGATTGTGCTATACATACTGGCATTAAAGATTCAATAAAGGGAGAACAGCCATTACAGATTCATTGGTATCACAGAATCACAGAATCACAGAATTCTAGGGGTTGGGAGGGACCCCGAAGGATCATCTAGTCCACAGTATGCACAAGTAGGGGTTCCTTGGTGCCACCTTTGGAGGAGTTACACCAACTCCTTCTCTGTTGCTGAAGAAGATACAGGGACTGAGGCGGGCAAGGAAGGTCCCATCCCACGTTGCAGCCTCGCTAGCTAAATTCCCCTATGGTTCCTTTTGTGTATGGCTAGACATTTTCTCTCCTGCCTGGTTTTGTAGTGCTCCCCAGTGCTGTTCAACAGCTGCAGGGTTTCGCATTGGAGATGGTTAATGTGAATGGATTTTAATAAGGTGAAGCGATTAATACCTACGTGTTTCCATCTGCTGTTGCTGAAAGTATTTTGTGTTTCAGTGGATTAAAAAATGTTATACTTGCAAACTGGGAAGTTATGTGGGCCTTAGTAATAGGGTTATCTGGTGGTAAAAAGGAGAAGAGTTGTGCATGCTGGTCAAATGCTACAGGGGATGGGGTGACCTGGAGCTTGCTGGAGCATGTAGGGATGTTGGTGAAACCGGGATTTCAGAAAAGCCAGAACAGACAGGGAGACATTCACCCACTGGGAGCTGGGCCACAGGCTTTTGGTATGGTGAAGGTAACTCAGAAAAGACTCAAAAGGAAGACTGGAAAATTTTAAAGGGAGTTATTTGATAAATTTGATCCATTTGGTTTAATTTTTGTTCAGACTCAACAACTGTGGAAATTAATATGTAAATGTAGATGTTACTAAAATTCTGTGGAAGCCTGCAATAGCATTCAAATGGGAAAAAAAGGAAGAAGAGTTTTTCTTAATTCAATATTGTACATGATATATACTTGAAGGGAGAAGCCATAGAAAGAAAAGATAATAACCTACCTAGGGGCGGCTACCGTAAGTAGAGACCTAGACAGCAGGAAATAAATGTCAGGGAAATCTTTGATCTAGCAAGGGTGGACAAGATCCAAGAGCAGGTGAATCAAGGTAAATGCAAACTAGGTTTCGGACACACCTTTTGAACAGTAAAAAAATCAGATACTGATACAATTTATGGCAGTTGTAGATCACCATTACTGGAAATTTAAAATTTAATACTGGATTTTTTTTTCCTTCAAAATTAAAACTTTAAGTATTCAGCATAGTATTTTTACACAGTATTATCCACTCAGTACAGATACATCTATTCAGCTCTTGCTGAAACCTTTGTATTTCTTTTTAGGAATCTTGTATACTTCAAAAATGAGTCACTTTTTCTAATTACTTGTAATTAATACTTCTGGTAAATGAATGGCATGTCTGATTATTTTTTGTTTCTTTGCTTGCTTCTTTTTTCAGAAATGTTTGGTGGAGATGTAAAGCATTCATTAACAAGAAGTTAACATTAATTTATCATAATTACTATCCCTTTTCGTAAGTGAAAGGATTCCCTTTTCAGACCAGAAAGCCGTGCTTTGATGAGCAGATCACAACATGGGAAAACTGACTTTGGTGAGGCAAGAGAAGGGTGCTGAGAATTGCCTGAGGAGAGGGACGCCAGAGCTTAACATCAACCAGGGAGAAAACTGGGGGAACGCTATATGCAAATACCTCCTTCTCTAAAACATTCACCTGTCAGAGGCATATTCACCCAGTAAAATCATTACGCAAGAGCAACAGGAAAATTCATAGTTTTGCTCACTGAAATATAGCTGTGTTCCACACAAAGAGCTATTGTTGCTCCCTGAAAGGAGAGAGCTTTATGGCTGCGTAGGATTCACATCGTGCAGGGAGTGTTTCGGTGTCATTTGCTAGTTCTCACAAGTTGCCCACTGGCAATATCCTAAAAAGTCTGTTCACTTTTTCTAAGGTGGACTAGAGCATCCATTTGAATAGCTATACAAAGCCAGAAAGCCTAGGCACCATTTAAGTCACACTTAAGAAGTCCCACTGGGTTATAGACTTTGTACATGTAGGTGAGTTTCACTCGTTCAGGATAATTCGTCCAGAACATGGTTAATCAGTTGTCTTTTCCACTGTGTCTGGTAAATCACTTCATGTTTGCTTTTAGAGATAGACCCAATGTCAAGAGGATAAAGAAAGGCAGGAATGTGTTGCTTGTCTTTAGAAAATGTGGGTCATGGCCCCTTTCGCAGTGATGCTCATGCAGTGGAGAATAAGGTTCCTGAATTGAAAAAGGGGTTGAAGAAGGTAACGTGAAAGAACAGAGATATGCCTATTTGGGTTTCATCCTTCCCTAGCATTGGAGATTTTTACTGAAAGTAATGAGGCACAAATGACTGAGCAGAGTCCCCATTTCATCACATCAATTTTAATACCCTTTCATAATGTTTGTTGCCTTCATTTTCAACACCCCTTTCTAGGGTAAATAAAGATTTAACATTTGTTAAAGTTACCACGCAAGGGTATCACTTTTTGTTCTTTGTTCAGCTTGAGGCTGACCAAAGAAGCATGCTTATTGCAAAAGGAGGACAAAACATAGCGGGAAGTAATGGCTGAGGGAGGCATATCAACCCGGCTGCAGTGACAAATTCTTTGTATGTATATCTACCCTTTCAAAAAGCCAAGAGTGTTAAGAGGGGAAATTTGCTTCCTGGAACTGCTGAAATTGGGAATAGAAATAATTCTAATTGCATTCTAAATGATAGCATTATAAGACTTGCATGAGTGCCCTTTGGTTCATTTCCTTGCTTTTTTTTTCGCCATTTACTGCTGGCCTTGTATAGCCTTGTAGCAGGCACAGTAATTTTTAAAAAAATGTGAGAATAAAGAAGCTTTTTTCTTTTCTCTTTCCATCAGCTAAACTTCCCATAGAAGCTGAACAACATCCTCTTTATCAAGATTATGGGTTTCCACTTCTTGGCGTACTATTTCTTTCCTTTAGTGCATGCCAGCAAGCTGAACGAAGAGCGATGAAAGTAGAGAATAAGGCATGTATAGGGCCATACTTACTTATATCAAAAGCATTTATTTGCATGAGAAAGGCAATTGGGATATAACCTGCATTTTGAACTACGAACAACATGTACCTACGTTTCAGAAGGTGAGACATCTGTAACATTCTGCCTTACATTTGAAGAAATTTTTATTATTCATAATACCTGAATGAAAGAAAACATCTGTCAGTCTTCTGGGCTGTTTTAGAATAAACATGGAGCCCAGCTCTGCATCTTACCCATAGTGTAGCCTTGGCTTGCATTGACTGGGGAGTGTAGTGCTTAGACCTAGCTGTTGTAGAAATGTGGACTGAACAGCCACTGCATTGTTGATGCTATATACATACTGCTGAATCATGAGAAGGCTTCTGTGGCAAAGGCCACTGAGAAACCAGGCACTTTTTGCCAACAACCTGAGTGGTTTTTAATTCCCATTGACTTACATAGCAAGCAGTGTCTGTGACATCAGGTGCTGTGGTTCTAGTACATTGAATCACTCGAGCTCCAATATGAAATACCACAGTAGGACAAGTTGTGGCTTGGCAGGTTTGAACTGGACATTAAGGAACACTTCCTCACCAGGAGGGTACTGTAGTACGGGAACATGTCATCCAGAGAAGTTATGGGATCTCCATCTGTGGAGGTTTTTAGTTCTAGGATAAGCAAAGCCAAAGTTGAACTCGTCTGCTGTTGTTCATAGTCTTACTGTGAGCAGGAGGTTGGACTAGATGACCTCCAGTTTGAATCAACATTTCTATGATTCTGTGGCTTTCTCAGTAAGAAGATCTAAACTGTGCTCTTGTTTTCACTACACGCTCTTTTCTCAGAGATCAAAGTATAAGCCATTATTTTTATAGGAAGAAAAGTAAACCAGAATCAACACACATTTTGTTTAATAAAGTGCCAGCCTTTTTAATATTGAAGATAAGGTTTATTCCCTTGGATAAAGAACAATACAGCTGTTATTTCAGTGAAGCAGTAGGGAGAATGATTTTAATTTGAATACAACTGTTGTTACAGTGAAATTCAAAAGACAATGTGGGCCATAATAAGGAGCTAAAAACCCGTGGTTCAATAGTCGGTATTAATTTCTCTCTTACTGATTTCAGGGAAACCAAGATTTCATTCTATGGCATGAAGAACCTCACAAGGACTTTCCAGCAATTAATTTCCTTTTAAGTCCTTCTCTTATGGCTCAAACAGTATTTTTAAATTAGTTACTCTGGTTCTTTGTGCAAAGATTATTTTTTCACATTTGTAATAGATTTAAAGAAGTGTAGACATCTTGCATGTTCAGGTGCAAAACCTCTGGGTTGCCAAAAGTAAATGAGTCTTTTATTACCAAGACAGATCAATTAGACTCATGTAACTCTAATATACTTTCTCACAATTATAACATTCTTTACCTGCTGTGGGAGATTATTAAAAAAAGTGTTATTCTTCCCTATCTTGAAAAAAATCAGTCTGAGCTATAGAACCACAGTCCCCACTGATGAGCATAGCAAAGTACGTATTCCTATGCAAATTGTGTTTTGGAAAACAATATTCAGTCCATATAGTGAAATATCAGGACAGGTGAAACTAAACAGTGAAACTAAATTTAATTTGAACTGCACTGAAGTTTTCTAGGGGTTGAAAGTTTCCTGGTATTTAATGGAGCTGAGAAATGCCACCAGTCTTGGCACTACTTGCATTTGTATGGATTTCTCTGATGGAGTGCAAACATTCTCTGGATAGTTCTCTGGTCTTCTTTGGGTACCTCTTCTTAGATTTTCTGAAAAGTGTTTCATAGCATTTCTTAAAAGAACACCCAAAATATTCTACCTTCCAGTCAGTCGTGCTTTCATGACTACATTAAAAAAACAAGAAAAAGACTTAAAATGCAAAACTAATGAAAGTAAAGGAAAGCAGATAGGAATTTATGTGCAGCAGAAGCTGAGGACTGTAGAAAGCATGTGAGGGGAGCAGAGGCAGAAAACAAGAGAACTGATTTTGCTTTGCTTGGGGGTTGTTGGTGGTGCCCTGCAGGGAGGGGAAGAGTTGTTTGCTAATTTTATTTCAAGAGAGAAATAGGAAAAGCAGAAAGATTCTGAGAAAAATCCAGGTGGTGTATTGCATGGCAATGACAAAATACTTTCTGTTCCAGCAATAACTAAGGATGACAGCAGAACTGAAGCTGGCTACTTGTAAATCACCAAGCTAATGCAGTCTGTGTTCAGAGGAGCTCTCTGTGCTGCTAATGCTGGTTTTCAGTGGGGAGGTTCCAGTGAAGAGGAAATAAGCTGGTGGTGTACTGGTTTATTGAAGGCCAAACAGGTGATCCAAATATTCATTGTCCAGTCACCTTGCCATTGATCTGAAACTACAGCAGATCTAGGATCTGATTAATCAAATGTTAAGGAAAGGTTAAAATAATTTGTTCTAATCAGTGTGGGTCTATGAGGAATACCCTTTGTCAAAACAGCTTTGTGCCTTTTTTGAGGCGGTTGTTAGTTTAGGGAGAGTCTTCAAGTTGTGTATTTCAACTCCTCTCAGTCTTTTCAACTTGGTATTACACTACTTTTTGATTAAGAAAGTAGAATGATTCAAAATCAATATCATACATTAATTGGTTTTAAAACTGGCTTAGTGGCAGTTTCTAAACTTAAATGTGTTTCTTGAACAAACAGGAATTGCATGCTATTTTACATTATTATCAGTGGATGTAGAAGAAAGGAGAAAATCATTCAGCATAAAGTTTGCGGATCACACAAAGTTACAGGGGGTGATAACAGTTAAAAGAACAGGTTGCTGTACACAGTCATCTGCCATGATTACTGTGGATAAAATGCAAGAAAGTAGGAGTTGGTATTAGGCCAAGTAAAAGAACTATATAGAAGAATAAATACTGTAGGCCATGCTGATGAGATCATTTGCCCTGTCCTAGGAAGCAGTAACAGAAGGAGCTGAGACATTGCATCTGGCATTACCAGGGTATGACATACTGTAAGTGTGTTGATGCAGAAGGGATAATGAGATTATTTGATATGTGAACAAGAGAATATCGAGGAGTGAGACTACATTAGCACACCTCTTGGTGATGGTGTGACTGGTTTTGGGACACTGTGTCCCATTCTGTTGTTTAAGACTGAAGAATAGCAATAGACAAGAGAAGTTTAAAAGAGCCACAAGAGCACTAAAAGAATGCTTTATAGTGAAAGGCTGAAGAAACTTGGCCTGTTTAATTAAAGAAAAATAAGACTAGAGGGTGACTTGGTAGAGTTTTCTATATAATAAGCAAAAATTGACTGTAGAGCATCAGGAAGCAGTGGCATAATGACAGTTGATGCTAGACAAATTCCTCTTAGAAATAATAGACAGAGATTTTTAATAATGAGGTAATTAATCTCTGGAGAAACATGTCAAGTCTCTCCATTGCTGGTCATTTTTTGGACAATATTGGATGCCCTTACAAAAGATGTACTCTGTTTCAAACAGGAATTAATTCTAAAAAGTCTCATGGGTTGTGTTACGCTGGAGGTCAAACTAAATGGTCAAGTGGGTCCCTGCTGACATTTTAGCTTATTATATCTGTGTTCTTTTGTTGGCACTTACACACAGCTCAAACCAGTCAAATGTACAAAAAAAAAAAAAAAAGGTTAGAATAAGTACCTGTAGTAATTTTATTTATTTGAGTTTTCTTTTCATACATGATAGGTATAACTGTAACAGAGAGCTTTACAGGAAAAACTTGTTTGCAGAAAGGCATTCTGTGTTAGCTTCCTGACAAAAGGCCAGGGTGCCAGGTCACACCGAGCACAACTGGTTACACGGTCAGCCAGCCACTGGTTCCTCCTAAAGCTCCTCTCAGAAACTGTTTTTTCTTTAATGTATTTTGAGCTATATTTGCAATTTTTCAGCTAAACTTGGAAGTTTATAGATAGATTTTTTTTCCCTTTTCCTGTTTTAGCTTCTTTTTGTATAATAGATAGCTGACAAAAACATAATATGACCTGGTGGTAGAAAGTTAAAACTAGAAAGATTCACGCTAGAAATACAGTTCAAATAAGCATTTCTTCAAACAACTTAATTAGGAATTTGCCAGGTTCCCATGCCCTGCAGTCAAACAAAACTGGATGTCTTTTTGAAAGAGGCTTCTGTGCAAGAAGTGCTGATTTTGATCCTGGAGTTGCTCTGTAGAGTGTTTTGGTGTGTGTTATATTGTGTGAATGGATTGTTTCCATTTTAATTTTAATATCATGGCATGAAAAGTATCAAGCTGTGTATTTTTCTAAATATCCTGTACTGCTCAGGTTAGCTGTTTGATGTGAAACTGCCTGGATGCTAGAATTGGGATCAAAAGAATTTTGTCAAAAAAACCCCAAGGAATTGAAACAGGCAAATACTAGACTTCTTAAGGAGGCAACAGATAGGAATTATGGAAAAATAATTTAAGAATAATTTGGAGGTTGCATTCTGTCTTGTTTACATCTATGCTGTGATGATTTACTCTTCTCAAAAGTGATTTTAGGATTAAATATTACGTTGAACTTTGAAAATTCTGAGATACTAAGTGCGGGAAGTGATTGAAAGGACTAACTAGCAGGTACTCTGTCAAAATCTACTGAGATATGAAAATATGGAAATGTTACTTGGTACTAGATGTGGAGTTAGCTGATGTATGAAGAAGTTTCTTCTCTGGGAGTTTTGTCTCAATTTGTGAACCTTGCATACTTTGGGTATGAAATTATGCCTGATGTTTGTTTGCTTGATAATGAAACAAAAAAGCACTTACCCTGGCAACGTGCATTGCCATTTTCTCCAGGGAATTCTCAATGACAAGAAAAATGTTTGGCTGCTGAGGCTTTCAAGCCTGATTCAGATTTCACTGTAGAGAATCTGGTTTTCTCTGTATCCTTTTTCAATTGATTGAATTAAGAAATAGATACATTTAGTGAGACTGGACATGCCATCACTGAATTTTGTCAATGTAAATTTCTCCTGCAAGTTACATCGACCTCAGTATCTGTATATTTGTAAGAAAAAACTACCTATAGAGTCCCATGAGTATAGATCACCATTGAAACTGTCTAACTGCAAAACAAGTTCATCAAAATAGAGATTTGCTTTTAAAATACACAGTCTGAAGTGCATTCAGTTCCTGGCCTGAAACGCCAGAAGAAGATGGAAGAGATGAAAAGAATGGGCAAAATAGGAGGCTTGAGCTGAACAGGCATCATTTTTAAATGCCTGATGAGTTTCATCCAGTTTCTTCAGAACATTTTCTTCAGTCAGGAGCAGAGGGGAATGGCATTGTGAGAGTCAGCCTAAGCTGTGTCAGCAAAACCTTGGAAGAAGGGAAGCACAAAGTTTCAGAAAACTGAAAATGAATATAACCAGGCAATGAAAGCATTTTTATGACAAAGAACCAAAAGCTGTCACACAACAAAGGGTTCACTGAAAATGGAAACAATGAAAGTTTAAGGCTTTAGCTGTTCGAAGAAAATTGTGAAAAGTAAACCACTGTTACAGAGATAATATAATATGCTTTTTGAGAGATGAGAAGGTCTTGCTTACAAGGAGTTAGGAGAGGTGGAACTACCAACACTGGTGGGCACCTTCCACTGGGGTTTCTTGTGAAAACTCTATTTTTGTGTTGCCTCTCAGTTCCTGTTCTGTTTCCTACTTAAAGTCTGGCAGGTGCTTATTTAATGATCTGAACAGACACAACATTCATTACTGGAGAATACATTAAGACAGAGAGAGCGGAAGATATCCATGACAGGTCTGTGGTGGAAATGGGAAAAAATCCCACAGTTAAAGACCTCTGCCTGCTTTTCCTGATCCCCACTGCACAAGTAAGACCTTTGGACCAAGGACCATAATTTGCATCCCACAAGCCAGGCTGGACTACTGGAGTGTTTATTCTGTCTGCCCTTGCAAAAATAATCAGACACAATAGAAAGCCTAACATGCTCACCAGAAGGTCAGAAGCTGCAGGGTTGCTTTTTGCTTTAAGTGCTTGACGCAGATATGACACAAGCTCAGCAGGCAGTGTGGCCCCAGCCTGGTTGCTGCTCCACCTTCCAGGTTCCTGTTGTCAGGCACAGGCAGAAGGAGGGCAGAAGTGTCTCAAGGTGAGACTTCTTTACTTCTGTGGTTGTGTGAGGCTTGCTAGTGTTCCCCCACACCTGTCCACAACAAGATCTCCTCTACCCCTGTGGTGGCTTGACCTTGACTGACTGCCAGATGCCTACCAAGCTGCTCCCTCTCTTCAGCAGGACAGGGAAAGAAAGAAAGATTTAAAATTCATGGGTGAAGATAAAGGTAGTTTATCCCAGCCAGACCCAATATGACCCCCAGGGACCTTGTAGACAGGTTGTTCTCATTTTAACAATTTCTTCTGCTTCTCACAACGGTGCCAATTCCCAGCCATTCTTACTTCCAGACCCTCCTTCTGAAGTGCAGCAGTGCACCCTCCCAACTAGCTAGTCCAAGAGTGCCCTAAACATTCATTAGACTAACCCAAAGATTAAGCAAGCAATTTAGCAAAGATTAAACAAGCAATTACTTTGATGTTTCCCATTTATTTGATCTCTCCCTGTGCTCAGTCAGCTGCCTCTCAGCACCCCAAGCAGTTCCATCTCCATGTTTGGGCATGAATTGTTTTGAGTGGGTTGATCAGACAAATTTGTATGTTTATTATTGTGTAAATCTCATGATCTTTGTTTGCTCAGAATGTCATGTACAGAGCTGTAAAAACATTGACCTTCAAGTTTCAATTTGTTGATTTGTGCAAAAATGAACATTACTGGTTTTATTAGTCCTTCCCGCTCAAAGTCTTGTTTGAGGAAAGAAACGAAGTTTAGACTTGCGTAAGTAGTTTGTTCAACAGCATAAATCGATTTTTTAATTCTGACTTCTAACTACGAATAAACATTGTCCATTCTGCCATAAATGCTCTTTCTCAAACTGAAATACTCTTCTTGAAGGAGTGGTGTCTGAAGCCATAGCTTTTGAACTGTTTTAAACTGGAAGAAGATAAATTGATGACATAATGACTCTTCCTAATCTCTAATTTCCATCGTTTGATGAATTTCAGTATAGCATGTTTCATTAGTATTATATAAGAAAATGATTTGCAGGCAAATTAAGTGGTTGACACAGGTACTAAATAATAAAAGCATATAAATTAAATTCAAGCACACAATTAATTACAAGATTAATCTCTCTCATCTGGTCCCATGATATCTCTCAAGTATGCCTGTATATACATAATCATATTAGTTGAGCATGAAAATATTTATACGTACACTTTAATACGATACTGATGATATTCTGTATCTCCTATAGCTGTACAATGCACACAGGTGAAGTGTGATACTTCCCAACAGCGTAAATTGAAAACTAGCAAATAATAGTATCTGGCTCTTAGATTGCTCTCATGTTTGAAGGGCCGTACACTACCTATCTTTGCATAGTAAGGTGCATGCAGAAAGGAAGCTGTAACAGCAGTGTGGCATGGTTTGATGTCCATTGGTACCAAAACTTTCTTATTGACTGTTCTGTTCAGATAATTTCACCTGTGAAGCTCTCTGATGTCTCTCCAGGTACAGGGCCTACTGATCAGATTTAGGGAGCAATAGGAAAATAGTCACAATGGAAAAAAATACTCCTCATTAATTTCACGTAAAGCTGAATGTTTGAAGGGCCATTGTCATGCTAAATTTGGGGTTTGTGGGTAAAGATGTTTTTGTAGCTGCCAACAGTCTTCTGTGATGTCTTTTCAGTCTGTCTTCCCAAGAAAATAAATTGTTTTTATAAAGACCAGAATCTGAAAAAGCAGAATGATGTCCTGTTGGGTAAATCATATTCATTGTATTTTACAAGTCTAAACAATTTTTCGGTCTTGTTTTGGATTTCCTTGCTCCTGCTTGGGCAGGCCACCAGGATGTTTTGACCCGCAGCCGAATTTCTTTGTGGGGGACTGAGGGGTGAGTGCAGTGGCCTTAGGAAAGCGTGCTCACAAGTCATGGTGAGCTCCGTCTTGGCCTTGGGACACGGCCAGTGGGAGCTTCCAGAGGAGTTGTACCAGCTTAACTCAGATATAAACATGGATCCATGTGTTCAAACTGGGCTTCATAAACAAAAGCATTTGACTTGTGCAGAGTAATTTAATTACAAATGAGTTAAATTTTAGTTTAATCCATAAGTAAACCTAGGGAAGGAAATGAAAAGCTAATTATTTTTTTTACAACTAGAAAGTATTTAGGTGCTTTACAGCCCCATATGACCCTTGCCAGATAATCCCTTCCAAACATAAATTAATGAGTGTATGTTGCTCAAAAGCAATGTATAAGGTACCTACAATTGTGTTGCAGTCTGGCCTGCATGAATATAATCCCTTAACTCAGTGCGTGTGCTGTATATGATGGGTATGTCATTTGATTCACTCATGCAGCTCACGAAAGAATTTCTGACTTTTCTCTGTTTCTCTTATTTCTTGCTAGAAAAAAAATCAATGGAAAACCAAATACGTATTGTTACAGTGAAATCCTATTTAATGGCTAACTTCAGTTATGAAAGGCAAGGAAACGGAGGGCTAAGGCTGGGATTTCATCCTTCAGTTATCACTACAGCCTTAGACACCTTTCAGAGGGGTGATTTCTAGAGAGCAAATGCTATTGAATAACACAGAAATTCTTCCTCTTCTTTTTAATGCTAATGGTGGATTTATTAATGTATTTTTTGTAACAGTAGCTGTGTGAAGCATTAGAACAGAGTGTCTCAAATGTCATGCTTGCACAGAATATGATTTAATCCCTAATTTTTCCTTACACATTTCATTTCAACCGTCAGACTGACCCCCCCTGCTCTCCTGGCTCCAAGCACAGATCTAAACTGTGCTGGGAGGGGAAATAAAATAAACTTGCCAGCTGAAGGTTGTGACCATGCTGGTATATGGCTGGAAGGTGAAAGATCCTCCTCTGAAGAAAAGCAATTGGTCTGTGCAGAAGCATCCCTGTGCACCAATGGACTTTTTATTCCATTTTTGAGAAGCTATCATTTTAGCGAGATGTCTGAGCTGACATCTCCGTGGCTGTCTTCACAGGAGATGATCTTCAGAGGGCGGGTTCAGCTTGTGCAGGCTGCTCTCTGATCCGTTTGCGTGAGGGTGAACCAATATGAGTGCAACTGGTGCAGCACTACATGCAGAGCAGCCCAGGGGATAATACAGAGTGCCCTTTGCTACTGCCAGGCAGGGGGAGGTTGGCACATCTGTGGGATAAGGGGCAGAACAGAGCTATGCCTCCATGGTACCCGCCACCATCAGGAGAGTAGCATGGTGCTGATTAACTTCCCATCATAAAGCAGGACAGCCTCCTGAGGCTGGTCTCATTTACTGCAGCTGGGTATTGATTCTGATCTGTGTTCTGGTTCAGGAGTGCATTTTGGCCTGCCATTGCCCTGTGTGTGGGAATGAGATGGTGTATCAGCCACACACACACAGAGGGAGATACCCAGTGGCCTGGTTACAGCCTGCTCGTTGCTTTTGTGTGACTCAGTTCACTGCTGGGAAGGCACAATTATACCCAAATCCCACTAAGAAAATCATTGAGTTTTCTTTTCTTGCACATCTAAAATACAGATGCTAATATTATGAAGAAATTGCAATAAAACAACCTGGAAGGCAGGGACCATAGGCAGATCAATGCTCTGTCAAAATATCAGACTGTCATTTATCTCCTGCAAGAGGACCTTACAGCTCCCCTTTCTTCACAGGTTTCATTTTACTTCAAGTGAGTCATCATTCTCAGCTTTTAGGTCATCAGTGGCTTCGGTCATACATTTGGCACCACAGCAGGATCCTGTAGGCCAGGAATTTCTCAGTCCTGACCCTCTCAAAATCTGCAACTGACACCTTCCCAGATCACTCACATTTGTTTTTTATGTCAAACACCTAGTGATTTTAAACTCTACTAAAGCCAGCTCCAATGAGATCAGTGCTCTTATGTTTTTTCGACTGAGCCTGTTGTGTGTCAGATCTGTAGTAAATGTTCAGTGTTGAGACAGTCATGCTTTTTCACCGAATTGAAAGGAAGAGAGGAGGGGTTTTACCTTGCAACCTGAAGGTAGAACAGTAAGCCAGAACCATCACAAGGATACCTAAAAATGAAGAACTTTGTGTTGCAGATAGCTGGACTTTCCATTTAGCAGGAGGTGGATTCTCTTCAATTGTAATTGCCACTCAAAATATCTTTTTTTCCTTTTGAATGATATGAAATATAGAATGTAAATGCAGATGCAGAAGTTTAGACCTCCCATGTAGTTTTGGCTGGGTAATGGCCATCACTGCCATGTAGTGAGGAAACAGCAAAAGCAAAAGCAAGGAGAGGGAGAAATACCTGCACCCCACATCCCTTTGAGTAGTCTGGCTTTGCAGTGTCCCCTTTCACCAAGTGCTTCCTTTCCTGCAGATCTGTGGTACTACAGAAGTAGAAAGGCAGAGAAAACCTGTGAAAGCAACTTGGGTTATCAATGCATCAGTTCTGGGCACTCAACTTGAAACACCTTAGAGGGACCTTGTTTTTAGAAAGGACTGGTAGCAGACATAGAAGCAAACTCAACACCTTTAAAGTCCTATAAGGAGGGCACTCAAAATTGATCCCATCCCTAAAGTATTGATTTTGCCCAGATCCGCAGAGAGATGTGGAGATGACAATGTTGAGCTTTGTTAGCATAATTTTTTTGTGCTAACTCTTGCAGCAGAATTCTTAAGCCTGAGTTAAGCACTGTAATTCCATATTACTAGAATTACTAGCTGGGCCAGGAAGGGTATAGCCTACTGAAATCCCTCATTGTGGCAGCCCTGAGGTAGTTACCTGCCTAAACCAGGAATTCATTCTCCAGCTATGCCTTTGCAGTTCCTCTGGAGCTGGAGCACAAATTTCTCTTCCAGAAGGTGGTACTCAGCTCTGTGAAACAGTTGAACTCTTTATTTGTTTACCTACATGGCTTCAGTTGTCTCGTTCTGAGGACTTGAACTCATATATTCTACCTCCTGTGGTGTAGTAACCACCAGATTAGAAGTGGGTCTGTTGGGGGTGTATTCTGTTCCTCCTTAATGAAGTTATGCCACCATGAAACTAAGCATGTTCTTCACAGGCAAGAAGAGGGTAGAGAAAGACACTTACTCAAAAGAGAGAAATCCTGGCCTGTGTGCATTAAAGAACTGTTGGGACAAAAATGCATAAAATAATAATGTCCTTGAGTTTGTCATAATATCCATGAGCAAGCAACTTTGAGCATTACTTCTGCTTGAGGGGCTGCAGAATAAGGCAGCAGCAATACTAACTCACACATGGGAAACAGTGAAAGAAGGTCAGGGGCTTGGGTCTAAGCCAGAATGAGCCACAGGCACATGAGCATCTCTTCTTTGAAGTGGCTGGAGCTGCGGGAAAGTGTGCAGCAGCTTAGTGCCATCCTCAGTAAAATGCTAATGTGGGTATACTTTGTCTTTCTGCAATTAAGGGACCAACATGCAGGGGCCAGTTTAAGGACATTTTTCTTAAGGTTTCTTTTATGCATTTTAAGCATGTAGTTGGGACTTACTGTAAAGAAGATTCAAATTTATGGGAATTGCATGTGCCTGCCTGGGGAGAAAATGTGGCCCCCTGAAGCAGGAATTTTTCAATTTTTCTGTGTTTCAATGTTATTAAAACATCATTGAAAAGTTCCATAAAAGTTGCAGATGTGCTGATTAAAAAAAAAAAAAACAAAGAAAAGAAAAAATTCTACATTTTGTAATAATTGAACTAGTAGTTTTAGTTCTCTAAAAGCCAGCCATGATCTTCATAGATGCACCTTTGCACTTTCAATATGCATACCTGTTGCTTTTTTAACCTCTAATTTTATTGGAGAAACAGATAAACTATAGTTGCTTTAGATGCCTAATTTTGGATGCACAGCCAGTACTCAGAAGTGCATATGCTTGAAGTTATGCATTTAACAGGGCCAGGAATTCATGAACAAATTTTGCAATTTTCAGGAGCATCGGGAAAAATCTGAAATCATCCATCATACCATCCTACTGGCTCACAAACATACCATTTTCTAGAAACTCTACTTAATTTGTCAAGCCCATAATTCTTGTTTCTGACAACACTGAATTAATTTACAGTAGCAGCTATCACTTGAGGAATCTTGAGTCATTTAAACTTGTTTTCCATCAGAGCATTCAATCAAGATTGGCTTATCAGTGGCAGGGATATAGCAGGAGCTGTAATGCTTTTCACCTCCTTTATCAACTATCTCTCTATAGCTCTGAGACTTAGTCCGTAAACCCCCATCAGTTTAAGCTGTATTAGCACTGTACAGTAATGGCAAGAGAGCAATAAGAAGTGATGTTGTACTTCTTAGGGCACTAGTGAGCTATTTTTCTTGATGCTGGGAATCATCCAGGTCTATTACTGTAGGCTTTCAGCCCCTCTGAGAAAACCGGGAGCTAACGATAGTCTTAACTGAACTGAAAATTTAAAACTGTTTCTCATATTATCTAAAGATATTCATTACTGTATTTATAATGTCCTGAGCCTTAGGCATATAAAACCACTGCAAGTGAGATGAACTAATGAAATTTGACAGAGAACTAAGTAAGTTTTCTCCAAGAGACAGAGAGCCGTCAGTCCTTCCATGTCCCAGTTTCCTCCAACAGCTGAAAGCTCGAAGTGGTGCATTTGTAACAGAGTAAGAACAAGTATCTATCTCATAAAAGGACATCTATTTATGTGCTTTATTTTGAATTATAAAAATAATGGTAATTAGCAGTCCAATGACTCTCTAGGTTTCATAGGCTAAAATATAATCTTTCCAGCAATTGGCATATTTCATACAGAGTTCTAGCCTGAGGAATTACAGCTCACTCTTTATCCATACTTGAGTCCCTTATTCTAAGACTGGAAATCTCACTTTTTGAATTAATTTCTGGAACGTTATGGAAGAAGAGTTACTTGTTTAGAAGTACTGTATTCCTCAATTAGTATTTATAACTAGTTTTGTAAGCTTTTGGGTAGAAAGTTAATTCTATCATTTATTATTCCAATCTAGATAAATCTTTAGATCTAAGAGTCTTAATTTGTTTAGTCATACTTGGGTATACAGTGACAATTTATGGGCTGCAGCTAGCTTTAGCCAGTTTATTGGCCAAGATAACCTAAAATACAATTTTTTTATTCCATGGTAATCTGTAATTATATTTTTGATTCCATCAGAAAGTTTGGAATATTTTCAGTCTATCCAGTGCTCCCTACACTTGGAAGTTGCCAAGAACTGTATATGGAGAGACCTCCATTCTTAAAGAGAAAAAGTCTGTGATTCTCCAAGTCCTGTGATTCATAGCTGAAAGCGCATTAGGAAATTGCCGATTTAAAGGCTGTTTCAAAACTTAGGCATGTTTTTAGGTTAAACTTGCTTTTTTTTCTTTGGCTTACTGGTAGAATGAAGCTGACTATTAACAAGTTGTACCAACATACCCTCCTATTTTCAATTTGCCTGTAGTGTTTTACCACTGGACTCTATCAAGACAATAGCATGGAAATTTTGTGAGCACACTTTTTCTTGCTATTTTTAAAATGTATTTGTTATTAAAAATAATAAAAAGAAGTGCTGCCTTTGCACTTAGAGTCTGTGCAGCAGATTGTCTCAGCAGTATGTTGCTAAATATTAAGTGCAGGGGTAAGTTACATATTTGTAAGAATAAAAATTCCAGTTCCTTTCTTATTGAAGAATTGTAAAACACATATTTGTGAGCATGTGTGTGTGTTTGTGTGTGTGAACTTGGGTAAAAGCTTATAATAAATGAAACCTATTTTCAAGAATTACTGTAACTGGCAGTATACAAGAGTTGGGAAATTTGTTACATAAGGCCTCATCTTAAGAAACTGCTTGAGAGACTGTAGAGACTTGCTGAATATGGTTCTGCTTTGTTTTATCCAAAGCCAGCAATCTGTGCTGGTCCCTCAAGCTGTCACTTAAAAGCAGCAGAGCCTGAGTCAGCCGCAGCCTTGAGGCAGATGTACCTACACCTTGAATTTTAGTGAGCTCCATATAAGACTCTTAAATTCAAGCCCAGTTTTGTTTGAATAGAAATTAGAACCTTAATGCTCTAAATTGAAAAACCTTGAAGCAACTAGGAAAGCCAGAAGATGAAGGATAAGAAACAGGCGCAGCTCTCCCCTTGCCCAATGTGTCCTTCCAGTCAACACGGAGGCTGCCAGGGCTTCCCCAGCTCTAGGGAAGCACCAGCCATGCATCCAGGTCTGACTGTCCCTTCCCTGCTGCTCCGGGTGTGTCCCTGGGACACTGCACGAGCTGCAGCCCTGGCCTTTGTGTGGTGACTCTCCTCTGCCTGCCCAGGCCTTGCTGTCTCCCCAGCCTTCTCCTTGGGGCCACCAAAGGAAAAGCAACCCCAGTTCCCTCCTTTCAGGCCATCCAGGTCAGTGACTTGTTACAGAAATATCATGGGAAACTGGGAACATGCAGGTACAGATGATACTGTGCAATACGGAGCTTCGCTGCACTGAGGAAAATGTAAGTTTTGGTCCAGAGCCACAGTGCGAGTGAGGAGGCAGTGGGGACCTGGGGAGGTGGCAAGAGAGGGAGATGAGAGCAGGACAGCGCAGAGCTCCCCTCCTCTCCCCAGCTTAAGGCATAAGGACTTGTAACTGCAGTGAGGAGGAATTGATTTTGTACTTGTGGCCCAACTGGAAGGGCTCAAAGCAAAAACAATAACAAAAAGGTTTTTTTAACTTAGTTGGGATACAGAGCAGAAAGCAAATGAGGGAGCTCTTGGGTAGCGTTTTACTCCTCTGCCGACTTTTCTTCAAAAAGCAGGTCTAGTGGTGTCAGGGCCTGGAGCTTTTCAGAGCAGCCTGCAGATCTGAGATGCATGGAGTCCACTGTGCTGTCCTCTCATAAAGAGGTTAAAGTGTTCACGTTCGGAAAATAAAAGCTAATCCTCTCAAGATAATGCAGAGAATCTTCATTTCTTCTGAGCATCAGTGGGAGCTTGAGGTACTCTGCAACTCCACATGCAATTCACCCTTTCTACTGAGATCCAGTACAAAGCCTGTACATCATTTAGATGCAACTGAAGATTTCAAAATAATGACTCAGTAGGAATTAAGTGATGGATAGGCTTGGTGTTGTGTGGGTTTTACTCTCTGATTTGTAGGTCAGTATTAGAGTTTTTCGTATTGTAATGCAGTATATGAGTGTAGCTGGGGTTCAAGCTTTGGTATTTCCCTTTTCAAGAATGGCTTGATGCTTATATTCTGAAAATATTTTCGGTTGGTTTGTTCTTCCTTACCAGAAATATTAAAAAAAAAATCTTTTGTTTAGATCCTCAAGACATTATATTTTCTTGAGACATCATCTATGGGAGTAGTTGACTAATAGAATAAATGTGGTACATGTGCCAGTGGTGTTATTATCAATATATATGTGGGGAAACTCAGTTGGTCTATGAACATTTATTATAGAATGTTGTGACTACTTCTGTAAATTACTCTAAAGCAGTGTGCAGCAGCTTTCATGCATTAATTAAGGATGCTTGCTGCAATCCGTACCTTATTGAGAGAGGCAGAGAAAAGGAAAAGGTTGCATGTGCCGACTTGTGGAATTTCTCCCCTGTGTAGCAGACATGTCAAAATAATGGGAAAGTAAGAAAATAAAAGTTTCCGTGCAAAACGTGTAGCATCATGTTCTCTAGATGCAAACGATTTCAGAGCAATGCAGGACTACTAGGAGGTTTCATATGCTTAAGACCTGTTAGAAAATCTACAGCTTTAGCTTTCAATGAGAGCTCAATTGATTGTCCTGAAAAAAAGTTTTACCAAATCTTGTAAATTTATTCTTTCACAAGCTGCTTGTTTGTGTGTTAAGTGTGAACAGCAAAGTATTCAAGTAATGTCCATGTCCTCCTTAAGTAGCCATTCAAATGCGGGGTGGTGTGGGAACTTAAGAACTCTGCAGTGAAAGCAGCTACATCCCAGGAAAGGGAGGGCTTGGTATTTGAAGTTTTGACATGTGTGCTGTTCCCACTTTTCCTATGATAATGTGTCAACATTTCTGTAGGTGGGATAGGTGTTTAAGATAAGAGTCCACATCTACCATTAAGCATTTAAATAAATTTGACTGGATTCTTACAAGGGCATGACTTCAGCTCAGTTTGAATCAAAGTAAAGTTTTTAAGCCTTGTTTTATTTTTCTATGCTCTTTTATAGAAACACACTAAAATGCATTCAAGTGAAGAAGCTTGGCAAAATCACAGTGCTGTGACAGACATCATCAACTTCGCTATGGCATAGCAGTAATTGGTCTCTAAATGAAGTGTATCTGTTTTTTCTTTTTTTAAATACGCTCTTGGAACATTTGGAGCGATAACACTATATAGCAGTCATTACCATCACCGAGAAAGTGTGGTCCTGCCTTGCAAGCCTGCTCTATCTATGGTATGGAACAGCCTTTACAGATGTGTTCCTCTAGTGAGATCTCAGCTCAGGAAACAGACTGCTAATCTCTCGTCTGCTGGAGCCTGTGCCATGCTGAAGTATTAACACGCCTTATGCTAGAGATTAAAAGTAGTGGTGGCCTCTGTTCTTTACCCTCTGAGGTACTCTCTAACTGATGCAGTGGGGACCTATCAGTGGAAAGAGACCAAATAAAGTACAAAAGAGAGGAGGGAAAGCAATTAAGTTAAAAAGAAACTGACATGGAGAGTGCTTTAAAACAGGATTTAGTGTCAGAATAAAATGGTCCCAAATGTTTAAATCACTTGGCTACCCTTTGCATGTCACCAATTCTCCAGCATACAGCAGATGTGATTGTGTGGCCCCTTCTGAATGTTTTACTGCATTGATTTTGTGTTGTAAATGGTGTTTTAATGTTCTGGGAAGACATGGAAATGAACTAATAGTCAAAGCTGAATGTTTTGACTTTATGAAAAGTATTTACAGTAGAACCTGAGGGTAGCTGTTCAGTACTTTCTATCATGCCAGTGTGTATGTGCAAGGAAACAAGCATTAGCTTCAGAGTTCTTTGATGTGAGAATGTCTGCCTTCAGAAATTTATGGTGTTATCATGGCTGATAAACAGGGAGAAACTCAAGTGACAAAAATTTCTGTATGCCTGGAGAAGCAAGTACAAATGATGCACAGTGTTAGGCTTATGGTTTGACTCGATAATCTTATATGTCTTTTCCAACCTAAATGATTCTATGGTTCTATGCATTCATGAGGTCAGAGTTTAGAGACCAGCTGAAGATCTTCCCCTGCTTTAACATGGCTTGAGAAGATGCTATTGATCTTAGTGAGGGAAAAATGGGATTTTTGAAGAATTGCTTTATTTTGATTTAAATAGAATACAAGTAGAGAAATAGAATAGCACTCAACTAAAGAGAAATTGGACCCTGAAATGCAGAAAACCTGACTTTTATAAAGCTTTTTGTAACGAGACTCTTTGGTTTTCTGAGTGAAAGCCCTCAAAACGTACAGCTTTTCTTCAAGATATGAATGAATGTTGCTTCCTCAGTCAATGAATGAATGTACTACATGAAGCCAGCATGATAGACAAAAGGCTTAGAGAAGAAGTCATCCTTTGCCAGTCTTTGAGTGGTGGAGGGTATGTAAACCAACAGGGTAAGTCTGGCAGATAGGAGCCATGTTGCATTTTTCAACAGTATTATGATTATTTAGGAAAGATACTAAGGACTGCCTGAGATAACAGCAGTGAGTTAGTTGCTTTTTGCTGTCTAGAGGAAGTAAGTAGCTTTTTCACAGCCATCAAAAGCTTCTTTTCAGTATTTGCTTACTTCTTCTTAAAAAAGAACAGATATGTTACTCTTCTTATCCAGGTTTTAAGGGCTCAGGAGTTTAGATTCTTGTATTATCTAATAATTTTTGGCAGAAAAAATTAAATACAGATAATGCTGTACAATTCAGTCATCTTACACTGATTATTAGGGTTATCCAAATGTTTTACTCTTTGTTGCTGCTGACATAGTCACTAATTAAAACAAAGGATTTAGGATTTGTTTCTCTTTTCTGGTTTGAGAGAACTGACTTGTTCCCTTCCATTCACCCAAGGCAAAAATCAACATTTTATTGATCTTGTGCTTTGGTTTCTCGGATTTATTCATTTCACTTGTTTTCTGTGGTAGTGGTTAGTGTTAATTGCAGCCTACACTGAAGAGAGAAGAGGAGCATACCAATTCTTCTGTGCCACTATGTGTCAAACCATCTGGCAGAGGAGAGCACTTTAGGTATGGCAGGAGAGTTAATGTGGGCATGAACAGTTTTAGGAATAACTATACTGTATAAAATGGATCATCTTTGCTTGAAGTCTGAGCACTTCATGAATGTTTGAATTAGTTCTGCTTAAACATCTAAATTAGGCTACTCTTTGCACTGATGAGATAAGATTAAAAGCATAGTTGTATCTTTCTGTGTCATTTATCTTCTATGAAATGTTTAACCAAGTTCTGACTGGAGGAGGAACACAACAGCTTGATTTCACAATGAGTTTTCTTACAAAATTAAAAATACCAATGTGTGCAAGCATTAGAGACAAGCAGTACATATTCAATATCATTTATGCAGTCAGTGTTTTGAAAACCAGTGACATTGACAGTCCCTTGCACTGGTCTTCCACAATGGAGTTTTCTGCATTTTTTACATTCTGTTATTATCTAAAAGACAATTTTTACTTAAAGGATATTTCAAGCAACAGAGATTATAATCTGATCCACATCCAGCCTTTATCCACAGACTTAGAGGTGTTCAGGTTCATAATCTTGATTCTTGTCCATGTCTGTTTTTATTGTACTCCTAATTACCCTTTGTCTTCATTGATGACTTAAGTAATACAATAGTGAATGGATTTTTTTATATATTTTTTAATTGACAGAAGACATAGAAGGCTATTCTAAATGACTTCTCGGGAAGAAGACTGTAACATTTGAATTACCTTGAGTTACCTTCTCTTTTGTATGTTTATGAAATGTAAAATATAGACACTGAGGACAGGCTAGGTATATATGTATAAGACTGTGGACAGCTGCTTGAAATATGTCACTTTATAAATGGCAAAATGGCATTGATGGAATCAAAATGTGCTCTGAAGAGGGCTATAATTATCATATACAGCCTTGAAAAATTACCTGGTGTTTTTCATTTGCGGTTGGTTGGATTTTTAATACAGAGATCAGTACTGCCTGGTTAGGCCTGGTGACACAGCTGAATATAGAGAGCTGAGATAAAAAAGTTCTGCCTTTTATAAGACCTCATCAAACTTCCTACCAGTCTAAAAAAATGTAATGATTAGGGATGTCCTACAGCTAACTGCCATATGGAGCAAGGAAAATATTATTGGGAAAATCCTCTCATGAATGGGGTTATATTTCTGTAAACGTAAGTAGGATCCAAGGTGCTTTCCAGAACAGACGCAGTTCTACAGTACGTGTAATACATTTGCTCATGGGCATAAGTGAGATACCTAGAACAGCTAAATAATGACCTGCCTCCCATGTAAAGCAGGCAACTCATTTAGAGATACAGATTTGTGAACATTTAGTTTACCAATGAAATCAAACTACAAAAACTGCAGTAGGCAAGAGGACAGCCCTGTGTGAAATTTCATTGCAGGAGGACATAGGAAACACTACCCAAGTAAACGAAGGACTACAAACAAGTTTACAAGACTAATATGTGGATTTAAATTGCAGTCACTATTCAAATTTCCTATTTCATGTCAACAGCATAGCCAGTAGCGGCAGGAACTGAGAATCCGTAGTTTTGGCAGTGTTCACATCGTAGTCTCAGATGTTGTCTCCGTGGTGTATGTTTGTTTACCATGGTTATGTTTCACAGTAGAGTGAGTAATGTGTAAGTGGAGGCAGCAGTTGTGGAGTCTTACTTGCTACTTATCCAGCAGTCTCCTATCAAAACACAGGGTTTAGCACAATAAAGTTTGTTGTCTTACTATCTGTGTGAGGCTGTTTGTCAGTGAGGTATTTTAGCTGAATATAACTACCCAGCCTCCTGTGTTTTCCACTGTCTGGTTGGTTGAATCACACCATGACTGGCATTGAGACACATTAGTGGGAGGACTGTTTATGAGAAAAAGGGAAACAAATTTGACACTTGAGTTTACCAGGAAAGTTGTTGTGGGAGCACAGGTGCTCATTGCTGCTGAATATGCACAGCTGAGGTCAGGGGAATCTGTCGGGGAAAGGCAAGCAGCCTTGAAGCAATTTTTTTTTAACCATCTGGCAGAGGAAAATACACATGAACTATTGCTACAGCTGAGCTGAGTCCTGCCCTCCTTCCTCCACTCCCTTAGGATTGTGTAATTCCCTTTCCTCATATCGGGCTCTAATGAGACATTGCAGAGTGCTTCTCTCCCTCCTTCTCCTCTCCTTTTGTGGGTTCCCCCAGGGATCTACAGCTCCACTTTTCTGGGGGCTGGTGACAGTGACAGCAGCAGCTGGCTGAACTTGGACTAAATGTCTCCTTCCGATGTCCTTTCACTGTCCCTTGCAGTCGTCATGCTTGCTTCTCTTCCAGGCCAACACTTTCTCATTTCATGCTTTTGCAGGGGGAGGGTATAGCTGTGGAGTGAGCCTGGTCAGCATGAAAGTACTGACACATGGGGAACCTAAGAAACCTCTTAGGGGTGATTTACAAATACACGTATTCCTGTGCTGTGGGTATGGGAGATCCTGTGACAAAAAATGGAAAAGGAGGATTGTTTGGGCTGAGTTGGGCTGTGCAGTGAGATAATGAAGTTCTGAGAGAAGAGTAAAAGAGACAAAGATACTTGAAATGACAAAGGTTATCACTAATAAGGCTGAAGAAAAGATATAAAAATAATATACAGTGTAAAAGAGTGGGCTTTTTTCTTGAGTGAAGAGGAGAAAACCATAGGAAAGCAGAGAACGTGCACAAGAAGGGCAACTATCAGAGACCTATGGGGAGAGAGAATGGGAAATCCAGAGGAGACTGGAGGTTGAAGTCAAGAAAAACAGATTAAAGCAAGAAGCCAAACCAGAAAATACATTTTTAAAAACCAGAAGGAGACAGGAAGGCAAAAATGGAACCTCCCACTCCATCAAACAGAAGGGGAAGTATGTGGTGACAAAGATGTAAGAAAGGATACATGTATTTGCACAGTAGATGGAAAGAATAGTTGATTCAATGAAATAGAAATGAAACGAGGGGAAGGAAATTATATGGTAAATTCATGTTGATGGTGAAACACTTTAAAATCCTTTCTCTGATTTTTCTCTGTGGCTGCTAAGTCCTGGAAGAGCTGTGATTCCACTCTGTCTGAATGATACTCCTGGGTCTTTCTGTTAGAGAAGATGCTTGAAGGAAGCAATGCTGTATTGTGGTTGATTTAAACTATCATTTATCCTTTGTGAAATGTTAAATTAACATCTGCTGTTGTTTAATATATGAATAAAGGCTAGTCTGTTTGGGCGATTTTTAAGCCCAAGAGCATAAGAGCAGAAATAATGGAAACGTGTTGGCTACACCCAGCAGATCCCTCATTGACTGAAGCATCATGTTTCTTCCCATGTCTTAGCACTGCCGAACATGATTCCTGGAGGAGGATGAACATTTCCTCCTTGGCAAGGGGACTGAGTGTTTTATGTCTGTGTTTTTCTCATTCCTTTTAGGGATCTCTTGCTGTCTGTGGCGCTTGGCCAGGTACTCTCCCTCCTTATCTGTGGCATTGGTCTCACGAGCAAGTATTTGTCAGAAGATTTCCATGCCAACACACCTGTTTTTCAGAGCTTCCTCAATTATATCCTTCTATTCTTGGTCTACACAACAACACTGGCTGTCAGACAAGGTAAGTGCCTCTCTGAAACTGTATTGTAGAAAACAGCGACAATAAAGGCTTTTGCAGAACGACAACAAGCAAAATGATTTACACATGTATCCATTAACATTTGTTCCATATTTACTTTATATAGTAATATATTGGATGAACTGAAAAAAACACAACAAATATTTATGAGCAGGGAATAAATCAGCAGATATCAAGGATAGTGGTACAAAAAGCAAAGCAAAAAAGAAACACCAGTATTTTTCACTTCCTAATTGTTTTCATGGGAATGCTTCTCTTACACCTGCCTTGCTGGCACCACAACCATGCGCTCGGGGTTCACTTTGGATTTGGCCACATGTCTTACTTTGAAATATTATTATGGTCTACATCTTACATAGGCTAAGGACAGCTCACGTGCAAGCAAAGAACTTGCCAGTTCTAGTTGCTGGTCTAGGCAATTCAATAGTTAACCTATTGTTAGAAAAAAGTAGTAGCCAATTTTTAACCATTGGGAAGTAGGAGATAAAGGGGGGAAATTTGAGGTGCTGTCTCTCTGGGGTGCTATATGGACAAACAGCTCTACAGCCCTACCACTGCTTTGCAGGAAGTAAACCAGTCTGTGCTCCAAAGTGAGAAATCATTATAGCATGCTTTGGTACTGTGTATCAAATGATCCTCTGTTTGACAGTCTATATATAATACAGGGGGTTTTGTGCTTTTTCTGCCCATCCCTCCCTTCTTTGAGATTTCATTCTAGATGAGGTGTGGGAGGTGAATGCATTTAAGTACATTTCTCACCCACTCCTTTTTTGTAATAATTTTATTTATTCACCTTCACAGAACATGTGGATTAGAGCAGAATAAAAAAGCAAAAATATCATGTGCTTTCTTGACTTGACTCTCCTAATACAGGGAGGGAAGGGCTCTATGAAGGAAAAGAGCTACAAAATGTATTAGGCGATGGTACATTTATCAGAATACTGAGAAGTTCACTTTTTCTTACAGGAACAAATATTTTTGGGTCGTTCTGTGATGTCACATCTTTTAGAGATTTGGGAACAACCCTGAAGGTTAAGCTCTTCACCCATAGTACAGTCTTGTGATACAGTACTATAAAGTGTTCAAAACCAGCCAGGACTTCATTTCCATGCAAAAAAAGAACAATCAAAAATATACTGCTGTGTTCCAGCACAAAGCGCTTAAATGTATTGCATCTTAAGTTTTATAAACCTTGGTCTCCACTGACTTTTTTCAGAAGTGATGAAGGCCAGTCTGCAGAGGACATGTCAGCTCTTACGTAAGGAGAGGTTGCTTAAGCAGTTTCACTGTTGTGGTATTCCAGTTTGTGTAGCAGGAAACATCACCACATGCTTTGCTCTGTAAAAGGTTTAAAACATGCATTAGTAGCACCTTTCTGGAAAACTGTTTTAAAATATTTCTTCTGAGTATAGGATTGCCTAGATAATCAAAAGTTCTGTCCCAGAAATGTCCTTCTTGGAACTGATTTAGGTACTGTGGACACCAAATCCCTATGACTTTTAAATGGATTCTACTTCTTTGAAAATGCTAGTTTGTGGGGGGATATTCAGGCAAGCATGCTGCTGTGCATTACAGGGGTTTATTTAGAATAATGTTTGACACTTGGTATATATCAACATTTCAAAAATGCTATCAAGTACTCTGTTTTACACATACAAAAATATATATTAGAACTGTACTTTATAAATAATTTTCTGACTCTTATTAAAAACGTAGTGGTGGACTAAAGTGAGTTTGTCAGAGTTGTCTGTTGTGCCATAAGATAGGTTTGGGAAGTGAATGGGCCAGGTGTTAGGGATATGTGAAAAATATTTTCTGGACAAGAGAGGAGGATTGGGGAAGATGTTTGAACAGGCCTGTGGTTGAATATGGACCATACAAACTATCAGAGCACAACGTAAAATGTACCAGTGGAATAGTCTGGAAAAGGAGCTGTCAAAAAAAAAAAAAGATGGTTTGATCCAAAATAATACAGAACAAAATTAGCTACAGAAGCAATGAAAGTGGTGATCCAGACACTCAGCATAACATTCTTGCTGGATGGTGTAGTACTATGCAGCCAACTCATTTACTCAGCATTTAATATTGCCAAGTGATTGAGCCTGGCATTGTCTTTTTGCTTGTGTATTTATTCCAGTTCATTATCTGTGTTTGTTCCACTAAGGCAGTTTTTCTAGCAGCTCTAATTGTTTGGCTTTGTTAACAGATGGAAATCACATAATAATGATATTAATTTTATTTAGGATGATTCTGTCCTGAGTGCTGAGAATATCAGAAGGCTTTTTTTTCAAGCGTGGTTCTCCTACTCTGTATGCAAGATTTAAGATTCTTTAAATTATCCTCTTTCTCCTTCAGAAATCAAACCATAATAAGTTGGCTGGTAGTCAAAGATAACTGTATCCCTTTGTCTTTTTCTTTGCTTGCTTTCTTAATCTTGGGGGTTTTTGCAGAAGTGTGCTGGCTAAGGAGGTGTCACTTGGAGTGGCCAAAAACCCCTTAATTCACTGTAGGACTGAAAACTATAATACCCTGAGACATAAGGAACTCCTCTTTCTTTAGAAGCTTCTCCCAAATTTTGTTTTACTGTGGATCCCCCTTGACTTAACCTTCCCTTGCTGTTCATCTTCTTGATCCATATAAACAGATTAACAGATGATTAAAGTTCCTGATTCCTGAGCTCCTCTGACTAAAGCCTTCTGCAGTGAATGCTCAGCTTCCAGCAGCTAATGTTAGTCCACGGGCACAAGCAGCTTCCACTACTTTTTTATATTGTGGATCAAGGTGTTTTTTCCATAATAATTTTGTCACAGCCCTTTAGCGGATGCAAAGATTAAGACTGCCACCTTGCAATGAATCTGCACGTTGTCAGACAGTCTAGGAGATGCACAAATCCTGCAGATGCCAGAATCTCGGAGTACTTTTACACTTCATTCCCATGATGAAAAAAAAAGAAAAAAGAACTAAAAGCTTGTCCCGTAGCTCTAGATGCAGAACCAGTTTGACAGCAGTAAAAGTGGACTCAACAGTTTTAAGCAGTGAAGTCCACATGAGTAAGGCTTTTCAGCATTGTTGCCATTTTGTACTCGTGACCAGAAATAGAAAGTGACAGAAGTGTTAGAGGAGATCTGTTCTTGTGAGATTTTCATATAAGTCTTAAAACGTGGATACTACTCAGGCAGAGGTCATGAAAAGGAAAGAATTTGGCCAAACTGGAATTTTTCTGATGCAAAATCCAACCACTTTTTCTATCAGTTGAATTCTAAAGTTAAATAATGAATCCGGTATCTAGAAAACTCTTTTATTCTGGATATGCTAATGCCAATTTTATTTTTTTTTGTTATATGTAAATTTAAGTTGAACTTATTATTTCCCTGATGAGTTGAAAGCAGCAGTTCTTCACAGTTAGAAATTCACACACTCAGGCATGCGTAGATGCCAGTAGCCACTTGCCCACAAATACGTATTCACTAGAACTTCCAGTCCAATGTGCATTAATGCACCACTGCTGAGGTCTGAATATAATTCTTTAGGAGTTTTCTTTGTATGAGAACAATGCTATATAATTAATGTCACTAATGCAGCATTATAAGACAATTTATGTCATTATGTTTTATCTGACTGATATGCAAAAATGTAATCGGTAATAAAGACCTCCTCAGTTCTTTCTCTTGAGGTAACTTCCTCTCATGCCTGTTGTTTTCACAGCCAAAACCTGTATTTGCCCATGGTAACACCTCTGTGTTGAGAAGAAGGTTTTAACACATATTAGCTCAGTCCCCTCACTGGCAGAGGATTCTTAAAAAAAATCTTGTCAGGGCACTTCCAGATACTCCTTTGGGTTGTGTGTTATTATTAATTGCAAAAAATAAAAGCCTCGGCTATCAGGAAGAAAAGCCTCCTATCAGGGAAATGGAGCTATGGGACATAGAGCTGGTGGAGATTAGTTTTAACACCTTAAAAAGCAGTAAGTGGGAAATTGTCCATAGTGGACCAGAAGGTGTTAATTACTAACAGTCAACATGGGTGCAAGCATCAGCAGCTTGCCACCAAAGATAAATTACTTCTAAAAGCCACCTCACATATGCTACAAATGGAAACAACACATCTACTAGACATCATTAAAAATAGAAAAAATATGAAACTGCTATTTTTTTGTTATTCTAGAAAACAAGAAATGAGGGAGCAGTAGAGAAGTCCTTTGAACAGAAGGGAACCATAAACCCTTAAGGGCCGGATTCTGTGCAAGTAGCACTCTACATCGCAAGCTGTTCAGATAATTTTAGTGCAACAAGTTACTGAGTATTTTCAGCTCACCGTTATTGAGGGCTGAGGCCTGGCAATAATTTGCTAGTTCAGAAAAGGTTTTATGAATCTGTGTATAGCTGGACGAGTTCTGCTCCTAGGCTGAATGATGAGGTTGTAGCACATGTCAATGGAAATACGGGTTTCCCCAGGGTAACTGTAATGTCTTAGATTTGACATTTGACAGATGTGATCTGTGCCCCTGAGTCAGCTAGAGAGTCCTGTGAGACTATTAAGGATTACACTCCTGTTACTGGAATATTATTTTTTATGCATTTCTATCTACATTAGTATCTCAGTCATAGGTAAATTCCTGATTTATCTGCTATTCAAATGTGTATCTCCATTTAGATACATGAAACCCTCCCCAATATCCTTCCTAGTTCCTCAAAATTGAAACAGGCTACTTGAAGAAAAGTAGAACACTATTCAGGACTTGCTCTGCTTTATTGCAGTGTTGTTATATTAGCACAAAGCTAGTATTATGCAGTTAACTTAGATAGACATACCAGAATTTTTTTTATATTAACTCCTTTTTCTTGTTAACTACCCATAAGAACATGCCTGGGAAACAAAGAGAGTACATGGTTTAGGTTGATCAAACTGTATTAGATATAATGTACTTTGGGCAATATGTGTTGTACCATGGATGAAATGTCTGCTGGAGAGGCATCAATCCTGCCAACATTTTCAATGAGGGGGCTTCAGAAATACGGCACTTTCTCTTCACTGAGAGTGACAGGCAGTGATTTTGATTAGAAAAGATGCATTTCATCATCGTTCAGTTTCCTAAGTATGCTCATGCCTCTGTTGTAGGACAAAGAGCTTGGTTATCTCTCCAGTGTCAAACAAAACCTTCACATGCTACAGCCAAGCAGCTTTATGGTCCTCTCTGCCTGCAAGAGAAGTGGTCCTCGGTCCTTCAAGGTGATGGCCCAGCCCACATGCTGGCCTGCAAACACATGGCAGATGTCACAAAGAGCGGTGGCATTTCCCTTGAAGCATGGGGGAAGGCACGTCAGGCTGGCCCAGCTCCTCCTGGCCCTCTCACTGCATGAGCCCAGGCTAACCCTGGGTTGTAAAAAAGAAACATGGCAGCAAGCATGGCTTGGGACCAGTGAAAAATAACAACCTTCAGGTCTTTGGTATTCTCATAGCAGTACTGCAGTCTCCCTGCTGTGTTGCGCTTTGCAGTCTGCAGTGCACTTTCTGCTAATTACTCTGGGCTTCTAATTAGGGGTGGCAAACTGTGTGGGATATGTTTATTATGAAAATGGTCAGCCAAGCAGTCCTTTTTTCTGGGCATTGAAGAGCACTTTTCATATTCAGAGAGGATTCTGTACTTTAGAAAAAGTGAAACTAGAATGCTGGTTATTTACAGGCACTTCAAATTGCAGGGATCTTTTTTGTAATATGCAGTTTTCTGGTTTGGATAGCATTCTCACAGGAACAAGAATTACCATGTATTGCATGTTCACAATTTGCCTATTACATCATGGACACCACAGCAAGCTAGCAAGAAAAAAAACCAGTAGGATTAGAGCCAGATTCCTGTTCAGTCCCATTTACATACTCATTGTATTTGAATTTTCTTTTCCAATTTCAATTGAGTTTAAAAAATTTCCTGCTGTAAAATGCTGAATACTGTTGCTCTTTCTACTGCATGAACTTTTATTATTTCACTCCGTAGGTGGTTACAATTCAGTGAGGTGTTAAACTTTTCCTGTATGTATAGTTCTCAGAGGACCATGGGATCCTTGGACTCATATTCTTTATGATAGTTCCCCAAACCACGATTCCCAGTCCAATGAAGTCTTCAGCCATCATACAAAAACAGATGCAATTTCAATGGAGTAGGATTTATTCCACAAACGTGGTAGGAAGACAGGGTAAAAGACAATAGACCACATTACTGATACTAAGGCAGAGTTAAATCCAATAAACTTGCCCTATCAGTCTTTTGCTTTGTTTTCTTTTGTAATTCTTAGTGGAGTTTGGGTGGGTTTTTTTAATCCTTGGGGTTTTTCACTGTCAGCTGTCCTTGTTACACAAAGCAGCAGACAGATGCTTTCTGCTTTGGCCCTGCTGCTCCTTTCCACCCACACAAGGGACGAGACATTTCAGAGCATCTGAGGACTAAGTGAATTTTCGTTTTCATCAAGTACATTTTGTTTTGCCAGCTGTTTAATGAAGTACAAATAATCACGGAGAGGAATCCTGACCCCCCAATGTAGTGGAAATGTGTTGGCAGGCAAAGACTGAAAAGAAACCTCAGCCCTTTCTTTCTAGTGTTTTTATTTCTCAGTTCTGTGTTGCTGATTGTTGGGTTAGGCACCTGCTGTCCGAACCCGCAGCACGCATCCCATGTTAGAAAATAACATGTCCTTCTGTTAATCTTGGCTAGAGCAGCACAGTCTATCTTGCATTGTATCATTGGAATAAATCAGGTACATCCCACAGCACATACAAACTGAAAACTGGAAAGTACTGTTGCTTTGGGGTGCAGGTGGCAGCAGTTAAGCATGAGCACTGTCTGTCATGGTTTAATGATGCAGACACTAATACACTCATGATGACCCCAAAGCAATAAAGGCCAGGCCTAATCAAGCATCCATGCTGTAGCATTCTGTGTAAGAGTATCTCATGATCCCTGATGCAACTCCTTCAGTCCAGAGGTGCCTTTGGTTTTACCAGCTTGCTTTCAAAATAGCTTTGCTGCTCAAAGGAGTATCCTTTTGTCAGTAATGACTAATGATAGGACAAGGGGCAATGGTTTTAAACTGGAGCATAGGAGGTTCCATGTAAATATCAGGAAAAACTTTTTCACTGTGAGAGTGACAGAGCACTGGAACAGGCTGCCCAGGGAGGTTGTGGAGTCTCCTTCACTGGAGATATTCAAAACCCGCCTGGATGCGTTCCTGTGTGATGTACTCTAGATGACCCTGCTCTGGCAGGGGGGGTGGACTAGATGATCTTTCGAGGTCCCTTCCATCCCCTTAGATTCTGTGATTCTGTGATTCTGTGATTCTTTGTACAATCAAAGACAAAAGAAGCTGCAAGAGGACATCGAGCAAAAGGACAGGAGAACCTCATTTTTTATGTGCCTGCTGATGCAGACAAGAGGACAAAAAAAAAGAAAGGGCGATCTCTTACCATCCTCTTGACCTAAATGAGGAATTGAGAAGTCTTGTCCACACAGAGAAGTGAATTTGTACTAAGGTTGCATGTGAACTAGGGATACCTCTCCTTGCAACAAAGCCCCTGGAGGATTCAGGTCAGGCAGTTCAACGCACAGCTGCTCAGGTCACTCTCAGTTCAGGAGCTTCAGACCCACTCATGTTTCTGGCTGCCAGGTTTATGCCCTCAGCCAGTTTCTTCTAGAAACAGCATTCAGATTTGCACCATGGTTCAAAGATTGGTGCATATTTTATGAGAGCAAACCTTACAGGCACGAAGTGCAGTGAGCATAAAAGGGATGCTAAGCCTTAGGCTGGCTGAAGTCCTTGGTGATAGACCATGTTTGCATCAAGATGCTTCATCACTGCTGTGAGGCAATGTCTATACTGAATATACTACTTGAGAATAAGGTATTTTTACCTGGAGGTAAATGTACATACGGTTTAGGAACATTTAGCCAGATGTGGCCATTCCATGCCAGTAAGTCCATAAATAGAAACCACCAATGCAATAAAATGGGAGGCAATGCAGATACTCAGCTCACGGCTGCAGCATCACAGGTAGCTAGTGGAATTTAGCAGAAACAAAAAATGATCACAGTGTGGCATTTTATACTGTGATGTTTTTATTGGTGATTCCAGCATCTAAATCTGAGACTTGGGGCAAATCTGCAACATGTTTTCATTTATGTTTGGATCAGGATTTAGATTTTGTTTCTGAGCCTGTGAATCCCCCTCCTTGCACACTTTTCCAGGAGCTATGCCAGCCTTTCAAGCATAGTGCTAGTCTGAACACAAGTCTGTGAGTACCTGTTTGAGAAGGTAAAACTCATCACTGGAAAGATGAGTAGGCAGGCTCAAGGAAGCTCTGAGGAAGTGCAGTTTGAACACTCATGCATCTTGCTGCTTGATTTGCATCCCCATCTCTGCAGCTGTGGTTACAGCTAAACTTAAACTAATTTGTATTTGTACCATAGATTCAGATAGAGGCACGAATGTTGTAGGTAAAAGAATCAAGGCTTTTGAGCATGTGGAAAGCCAGACATTGCATGGCACAATCCTGGAAGTGGCACTACCATGACAGTGAGCACATACCGAGCTTTGAAATTTGGTCTGCAGTATCAGAGTATTGCACAGGAGTGAATGTGGTTCTCAGTAATTTTATATGAGGGTAAACCAGCTCCCTATCTAGCCCAGATTACCTTACACTATGTCAAGTAATAAATTGTCTCTTAAGGGCATGAGCTGAATCACAAACAGTTGATTTTCTGTAGAATTAAAGGATAACTGTCCTTTGTAGTGTTAATATATGGATCTGACTCTTGCTCTTAATACATAAACATCTCAAGTGCTCTTCAAAAAAACAACCATCCCTTCCCACCACAATGAGGAAAGTTAATGGTTTTGATAAAATAGTGTACCCTTGATCCTACAGCTGTAAGCAGAATGCAAGGGTTGTCTCTGCCACTTCATGCAGTATCAGTATTTGCCTGTGATTTATTGAATATTTAAACATTCATCAATTCAAGCAGCTAGCCAGGGTAGCAGGATCCACATTCAGTGCACGTAGCTCCAGCATTCATACGGAGATTTGAAGTGTGGTTACAAGATGATAACTGTATTGCCTGAAGGAGATAAGTCCCGCTCTGCCAGAATGGTGCTTTGTATGTAATTAGTGTAAAAATTCAGAGGAATAGAGTTTATCCTTGCGATCGTCTTTCTCATTAAAAAAGAATCATAATGAAAGAACAAAGCGGTCCCTGCAGTGAGTTGGATTGCCTTCCTAAGTTTTCATTAAATCAAAAACTCAGCAGCATCCCATTTTGCAGAGCTCAGTTGTAAACTACGCAAGACTTGCAGGAAACTACCTATGAAGATCACATCTTTTCTGAAGACTTGGAAGTGCAGTGTATTTCTCTTACGTGGGAAATAGCCCACCTCTCCATTTTCTTTTCCTGATTTCATTAGCCTTCTGTTAACTAGATGATACTGGGACAGAGGGAAGAGCAGAGAATGTATGTGATGCTTCAGGTAACTCACAGCCACAACTATGAAACTTGAGCTAAGTAAACTGCTTTTTCTAAAATAAGGACTATGAGAAAGCATGAATCAAAGGAATAAAAAATAATGGGAAAAATCTTGATTTTAAACTTATTCTTCTGGATTACACTTAATACCACGTTATAACACAAGCAATAATTCCCTTTTCCTTCATCTCCATTATTACAAATGTAATCCATATAATTATTGTTACAACTAAATACATCTTTCAGGCAAAAATATACAAATATCCTTTTTTCACTAGTTTGTGAGCATGATTTTTTCTTTTTATTTGGCTGAGCTGTTAGCCGTTGGCATATGGTTACTTCGAACTCCTGTTGCATTTCTGGGTGGAAGTGCTATAATAATAATTGCAGCTTCATCTGAAAAAAATGTTTCCAAATTTAGCACTTAGTATGCAAGCTGCAGTCATGCTGTGTGCTCTCCCTTCAGCTTATGAGCTGCTGAGCACAAGCAGGAGCACCGAGTCACTCTGGAAGATGCTTAGAATTCAGGGACCTGAGGGCTCACTTCTTGGCTTAGGTCACCCTTTAGCTGCAAAACCTGAGGATGCTTTAAACTCACGTCACTACTGAATAGAGCAGCTCCAGGTCACTTGTTAGAACCTCTCCTTACATTACCTCTCCTGAGTTAGCATTAAAGAGAAAAAGAGAAGAATAATATATTCTGTCTAGCAGCCTCCTCTACTTCTTGCACACATATCCCTGATAGGAGGAGGAATATTTGAGGGAAGGTGGGAGCTTTCCTGACAGAAGTAGTGAGCTCCCTAGATATGCAGGGGAGGGAGAGACTGTGTACATGTCTCAGAGGAGCACTTATCCTTTAGTTTTCAGTTGTATGACAGTGGCAGTCAATTCACAGGGATATTTTTGTAACTGTTACAGAAATATATCAAATGAGGTTTCAAGGGAAAATTATGTATCTCTGGCTTTTCTGAGTTGAATATTCATGAACTTGCTCTATGCAGCTACTAGAATATTTACACAATATCATTTGTCCATGCTTCTCTGAAAATCTGTTGGCAACCTGATACCTGGTTTGGCTTTGTTTATTTCTAAGGGAGGTTTTAATATCCTAGGGTAGAGGTGGACTGTCACTGCGTTGATAAAATGGATCTGCACTGATTTGCGCCATTGGTGATACATGTAAAGAAGTTGCATGTTCATAACCAGAAATTATGATATATGCTGGTTTTTTTCATTGCTATTTGAAATCTTTTATTTGAACATGTTCTTTATTATTCTATTAAGATATGAACTGCTTGGTGTACAAGAGAAACAACTAGTTAGTGCCCTTATTTCCAATCTAAATCTGCTCTCTTTCAGTTTGAAACCATTCCTCCGTATCAAATCACTCCATGCCCTTGTAAAAAGTCCCTCTCCAGCTTTCCTGTAGGCGCCTTCAGGTACTGGAAGGCTGCCATGAGGTCTCCCCAAAGCCTTCTCTTCTCCAGGCTGAACAACCCCAACTCTCTCAGCCTGTCTTCATAGGAGAGGTGCTCCAGCCCCCTGATCATCTTCATGGCCCTCTACTGGACTCTCTTCAACAGCTCCATATCCTTGTGTTGGGGACTCCAGAACTGTGCACAGTACTGTGGGTGGGGTCTCACAAGAGCAGAGTAGAGGGGAAGAATCACCTCCCTCAACCTGCTGGTCATGCTTCTTTTGATGTAGGCCAGGATACCGTTGGCTTTCTGGGCTGCCAGCGCACACTGCTGGCTCACGTTGAGCTTTTCATCAACCAACACCCCCAAGTCCTTCTCCTTGGAGCTGTTCTCAATCCATTCTCTGTTTAGCCTGTATTTGTGCATGGGATTGCCCTGACCCATGTGTAGGACCTTGCACTCGGCCTTGTTGAACTTCAGACAGTTTGCATGGGCCCACCTCTCAAGCCTGACAAGGTCCCTCTAGATAGCATTCCCTCCCTCCAGCGTGTTGGCCACACCACCCAGTTTGGTGTCATTGGCAAACTTGCTGAGGGTGCACCCACCCCCAACATCCATGTTGCTGACAAAGATGTTAAAGAGCACCAGTCCCAATGCCAACCCCTGAGGAACGCCACTCGTAACTGATCTCCACTTGCACATCAAGCCATTGACCACAACTCTGAGTGTGACCATCCAGCCAATTCCTCGTCCACTAAGTGGTCCATCCGTCAAGTCCATGTCCATTATAATTTAGAGACAAGGATGTCGTGTGGGACAGTGTCAAATGCTTTGCACAGGTCCTGGTAGATGGCGTCAGTTGCTCTTCCCTTATCTACCAACTCTGTAAGCCTGTAATAGAAGGCCACCAAATTTGTCAGGCACAATTTGCCATTAGTGAAGCCATGTTGGCTGTCGCTAATCACCTTATTTTCCATGTGCCTTAGCCTGGTTTCCAGGAGGATCTGCTCCATGATCTTACCAGGCACAGAGGTGAAACTGACTGGCCTGTTGTTCCACAAGTCTTTTTTCTTTCCTTTTTTAAAAATGGAGGTTATGTTTCCCCTCTTCCAGTCAGTGGGAACCTCATCAGACTGCCATGACTTCTCAAATACAATGGACAGTGGCTTGGCAACTTCACCTGCCAGTTCCCTCAGGACCCACAGATGTATCTTATCAGGTCCCATGGACTTGTGCACCATCAGGTTCCTTAGGTATACTTGAACCTGATCTAGCCCTACCATGGGTGGTTCTTCATTCTCCCAGTCCCTGCCTTTGCCTTCTGTGACTTGGGTGGTGTGGCTTGAGCACTTGTTGGAGAAGAATGAGGCAAAAAAGTTGTTGAGTACCTCAGCCTTCTCCATATCTTGGGTGACCAGATCTCCTGTTTCCTTCTGGAGAGGGCCCACATTTTCCCTAGTTTTACTTTTATCACTGATATACTAATAGAAGCTCTTCTTATTGCCCTTGATGTCCCTGGCCAGATTTAATTCTATTTAATTTTGCTCATCATCTCAAAATCCCACTGAACTTCAGGTGTTCTTGAGCCAGGCTTTGTGCTCATTCGAACAGGTGTATGATAAGAAACAGGCCATGGTGTAACTAGGAACATCTGTGTCCACTCACAGCTTTTATAACAGTTCAAAGAGATGAAATACCATAAAGGGGCAGAAGCTTGCCAATAACCATGCTTTCCATGTGAACCAAGTTACTAGTGAGCTCTTCCCAAGCACGCCCTGAGCGGATTTCCTGAATGCATGGACACTTAGGGAGTCTTTTGCAACAGCATGCTAAAACCATGTGGTAAATTTTGTGTTAAGGCAAAAGATGTCTTGTATTAAGACTTTTGTGTTAAGACTGTATTCCAGAGCTGAAGAGAGCAGCAAAAGCATTTGAAGGACTCCAGTGAAATTTTGATGCCTTCACCACTGAGCCAAACCTGATGTAGAAATGCTTGCTGGGAACTGGTCCCTGCTAAAGCTGGAGATAAGAGGTCTGAGAGTCTGAATGGACTTGGCCATTGAGCCAGGCAGCTAGCAGTCACTGGGTTGAAATCATTGGGTTGAGGAACCACAGCATATCAGGTGGGCAAGGTGAGGAAACCATATCAAGGGACAAGCACATTGTACAAATGAATGTATGCCCTGGTGTTTTAGTTCCCGTTTAGATGATAATGTGATTTGTATAAATATCACTGTCACATCCCAACTGACATGTCCCTCTTCCCACTGGTGTTTTGCATTTCCTACAGCAGACTCTACCTTCTCTCTGTGGACAAGTACCCTATTGAGGATGTATAGGGAAAGTAAACACTAGAAGTTTTTGAGCAGAAGCAAGACTCTAAAACATTTCTCAACTTTTCTCCCCATACCGCAGCTGTAACACTGAAATTGCATGGATAACAATATTTGGGAGTGCTTATGGATCTGCAGCGTGTGATGGTCTGAGATGTGCACACTCAAAACCACCTACTTTTTTTCTGGTGAATGGGGTATTAGAAATGTCATCCAGTCACTTTTAATTTAGTGAGGCTTTTCAATGTGTTTGTTTCTTCTATTGTTATTCACTTAGAAAATATAATATAGTCTGTCTTTATCAGAAGAATGTTTCTCTGAAGTATGGAGCAAAGTAAAACTCATAAAAAAGAGAGTTCTTTTTTCTTTAAAGGGTATGGCACACTGCAGAAAAGAAATGTGGTGTTGTTTCAAGGTGAGAGAATTCAAGTCAGATCTCAGAACAACCTTAAGAGGACAATTGACTGTGGTATTTATGATAGTGTTTTTTCCAATAACATAATGACAGCTGAATAGGATCCTTTTTCAAACTAGAGATCAGACTAACCAAGAGGTTTTCATAATGCAGCTCATAGACATAAATGTAAGATACAAGATGTATACACAACTACTTATTGCTGTACATGTTTGTGTTGATGCATGATTACAAAGAAGAGCTCACAGAGTGTATGTGAAATAATCACACCATTCCTGTGCCTTCACAATAGAAACATTTCTAGCAGGGCATTTAATACATAGGCTGTATTTCAGTGTCTCTGTTTATAAGGATTGTATCCATGCCTAAAGCTGCATAAAGACGTCATCTTTACAGCTGATTAATTTTTCTTTAAAATTATCTAGATGTAAAAACTATCTTGATTTAAAAGTAAGGTGTTTGTTTCATTTGCCAAGCAGTAAAGACCATGATAGCCTCTCCATGGAAAATGGAGAGGTATCTAAAATGTAAAGGTGCTGTGTCAACGAACTTTTGTAGAAAAGCTTTTCTAAGCAGATATACACAACAAGCATTTAAACAGATGTTTAAAAGTATGTGCACCTGACATTCCAAGTTAAATAGTCTAATAAACACAAGCCAACTGACACAAGAAAGAAAATCACATCTTTCAAATTTAAACAGGATGTATCTTTCTAAAAGTTTCACAATTGCCTTCAATTTCTGTTTCATACTCACCTGATAGTACAGCAGCAACTCATTCCTAATTGGAAGCTGCTTTGTGTGAATTGTCAGGTTCTATCAACTTCCCTTCTCAATTTTCACAAAAGACCCATTTTTTTTAGTCCTTGTTAATGTATTTCATATTTTGTCAGTAATGTGACGAAATGTCATCTCCTTATTTCTTAATATTTTGAACAGTGGAGTGAAAATAGAAATTCATTGTCAGCCTTCTGTGTCATATTCATTGCAGAGGCATTTCTTCTCATGCATTTGATGAGGCTTGTGTTTATTTCCATAATTTCGGCTAATCCTACATTGGTGAGGGAATAGTCTATCTTCTCTTAATGACAATATTTAGACATAATCTGCTTGAGCGTACTTCTTAAAAAAAATATCTATCCAGAGTATTGATATTTCCCACTGTTGCTTTTATTTTGTACTTTCTTGAGCTCTGTTTAATATGTTTTATGGATTTAATCTGTTGTGCACTTAATAGTATTTAATGGGCTTGACAGATTATTGGTTATAGATGTAAGCAACACTGAAAAGCAGAATTTTTCATGAAAACCTGGGTCTTGGGAGAAAGATTATTGGCAGGTCTAAAAAGCTGTAGAATTAAGAAGCAGCAGGTGATAGGATCAATAGCACTGATTTTTGTCATTGCCTTTTGCAGTCTCACAGACATATTCTGTGCTTTATATTTGTTAAATTTGAACTAATTAGTCATAGAAGCCAAAATTTATATCTTTACTGAAGAGTTTTGAGCAAATTCTTGATAGTGATTTTCAACTGAAAATCATATTCCATATCAACAGTTTAGCTGCGAAGTGGCATTCAGGGATAAACCATTCCCTTTCAAGAAATTTAGTAAACTAACTTCTTCCCTACAAATTATTTTTATTACCTGTTAATATTACTGACTTCAAAGCAAGGACAATAAGTGTTTTAATAGATAATGTGATAATAAGTATATAAAATCTTTAAATGATCAGGAAAAAGGAATTTTTTTCCCACTTAATTCTAAAATTATATTGTCTAGTGATTATTATATGATCATAAAAAGTAAAAAGATCTCCTAGGTTAAACTTGTGCCACCCAATTAAACTACTGCATCAGCCATCAGCAATGGAGATTTTCACACCTCCTTCAGTTTTAAGAACTAGTATTAGAAAAATAACTTTTGGAGATAATATATGGGTACAAGAAATCATCTTGCAAGGGGTTGATTACATGATTTATATTTCTGTAAATCTTTGGCCAAGCAGAAGCAGTGCTTCCTCTCAAAGGAGGGTACCATCTAGTAGGTAAGAAAAATATGAACAGAAGGAACTGAGTTTGGTGAGGCTTCAGGGAGACATGGTCAGAGAAGGAGTTCTTAGAAAAGTTGTCAGACAAGGTCAGCAGAGTGGGAAAGCTCAAGAAGTGCAAATATTTGCTCTGGGAACTGCCCGTGCACCTTAACCAGAAGGTTTATTTTTGTTGTATTGAGCCATTTGGTATGGCCTAAGCACCAGGCTTGTAGATGTGTGGCAGGCTTCTATATCTGAGTTGTGCAGTCACAAAGCAGCCATCCCACAGATTGTGGTCAGCATTTTCTTCTGAGTAAAGAAAACACTGGAGTGTTTCCACCAGTACTGCCCAAGTCCTTCCCCAAGGCCTGCATAGGTTATTTCACCCCTTTAGTGGTCCAGTGTTCCCAGCATGGGAAAGTGATACTCAATTAGCTCTATGTGGCTGTGAAAAGGATTTGAAATTCCACTGCTGGAACTCTGTTTTTGCTGGTTTGGTTGACAGAAGGGCTCTGTGAGGGAACTGTTACAGAAGGGGACTGCAGACAGAAGCATTTAAGTGGAATAGTTCCTCATGGACATTTCCTAGAGAACTAATCTCAATATCCCCAATTCAGAATGGCACCAGAGTCACAAAGTGACATTGCTCAGTGATTATCTCTTGTAAATGCCGTGAAGTGCCATTCTTCCTAGTGGTGAAATGGTCCCGGGGAACAGAAAGGATTTTGGTTCCAGTATGTGGAAGTAGAAATCTGTTTCCATGATATCTCAGTGATTTACCTCTGTCAGACCCAACAACCAGTCACAGGCTGTGATACCTTATGCTCTGGATGTCTGATTTTGCTGATGACACATTCTCCAGATGGTTACATGGTGGCTGGCTGCTTGGACAGTCAGGTTTGGTTTTTATACAGTTACAAAGCAGACCATCCCTATCCAAACTGCAGATCTGTGGGGTTTTTTTGGCAGTAGCTTAGTTTAAGGACAAGAATTGATGGCACCTCTTTCCAACTTCTTGACTCCCTCAGGGAAAAATTGTACAGAGAAAAATTGTCTTTTGACCTTTCCCAGGTTCAGTTGAAAAGACAAAATTAAGGCTGAAATGGTGATGGCCATCAATTTGAACACAGAATTTAGGTTTAGGACTTGGATGGACCAGGCAAAAACCAAAGTGCAGCAGAAAGTGATTGTCCCCCTCTACTCAGCACTAGTGAGACCACACCTCGAATACTGTGTTCAGTCTTGGGCTCCTCACTCTACAAGATGGACATTGAGGGGCTGGAGCATGTCCAGAGAAGGGCAACAAAGCTGGTAACAGGTCTAGAACACAAGTCTTACGAGGAACCTCTGAGGGAACTGGGATTGCTTAGTCTGAAGAAAAAGAGGGTGAGGGGAGACCTTATCGCTCTCTACAACTACCTGACAGGAGGTTCGAGCTAGGAGAGTGTTGGTCTCTTCTTTCAAGTAACAAGTGAGAGGACAAGAGGAAACAACTTCATTTTGCACCAGGGGAAGTTTAGATTGGATATTAGGAAAAATTTCTTCATCAAATGGGTTGTTGAGCACTGGAACTGGCTGCCCAGGGAAATGGTGGAGTCACCATCCCTGGAGGTATTTAAAGACATTTAGATGTGGTCTTTAAGGGTCAAGGTTTAGTGGTGGACTTGGCAGTGTTAGGTTTGTGGTAGAACTCAATGATCTTAAAGGTTTTTTCCAACCAAAACGATTCTGTGATTCTATAATTATTTTAAGTTCAGAACATAAATAAAATATGGCTTTCATGTAGCCACCTGGGCAATTTTGGAGATCATATACAAAAACATCTGTGAAGGTTTTGTCTGAACAGACAAACAGACATGTAAATCAAGAAAACAAAGCTGTAATGAGCAGTGGGAGCTGAGACCAAAACACTGATGTAGGCTTGCAGAAAGCTGAGTGAGTCAGCATGCCTGGAAAACAGCAGTTCCCATCCTCTGCTTAATCTGAGAGCCTTTTGTTGCATCTGTGATCAGAGGAATTCCCTGTTGATTCCATTTTTCCCTGTCACACCATAATTATTTTTATGCTGTTTGTTCCCGCTATCAGTACCATCCAAAGCTTTGTTTCTCTTCTCATGTCTGATGTTCTGATTTCCTTTTTTACTGAGTCCTTTCAATAGTGTTAGGCACTGCTTCCTGCTTCCCTGCCTTATCTTTTAAGCATTTCTGTGATTTATTCTAAATATTGCCTATAGATGGAAAATGCTTCTTAACTGATCACCTCTTTGAAACAATCCTCAAATGATGCATTTGATTCTGAGTCAGGCATTAGCTTCTTTTCCACCTACTCCATGTTAACGTGTCAGGAACAAATTTTATTCTAATACAGTTTCATATGGATGCAACTGGTTAACTGTTTTTAGGAGGAGAAATGAAATGAACATCAGAGCAGTAATAGTGGGTTGTACAAGGCATGCTGTTACCAAAAGAAATGATGCATTAAGACCAAATTCTGAGGTCATTTCTCATGGCCTTTGTTTGAAAGAAACATAGTACAGAGGAGAGTTATGTAGCATAGAGCAAGATAAAAAGGAAAAGAACCTGCATCTTAGAACAAGATATTTTCTCTGTTACAGAGCTGCATTTTCACTATATCAATAATGGATTACATCCTTATCTAAAATAGAGGCAGAAGTTGAATGTAATTTCACAAGGATTTGATTTATACTTAAGCTGTAATGAGAATTTTTCATATAGGTGAATTTTGAAAAAAACAAACTGTTTTGAAGTCAGTGCAGGAGATGCTGATCAACTTTTGATCTATGTGCTCCAGTAACACAGACAAATTTGCATCTATATCTTTTTAAATTGTAGTAAATATAAATAGTAACTTACAGAGATGTGATGATTAGACATTTCATCACAAGTACCGGTGCAGTTAGTCTGAACAGGATAACCTTTTCATAGCTGCTGCCATGGAAATAAAACCCATGAAGCTGTGTTTGGAAGGTATGCCCCTTGTGGTCAGAGTTCAGTCAAGCACAGAATCTTAGGGAATTTGCAGTTTCAATGCTGTACAGCACAGGCTCATGGAAGGCAGTAAATCACATCAAAAGCACACAGATTATCTATCTGTCCATCGTCCATTAGTGTGGTAGCTGAGTGCCTTTAAAAGCTATTTTATTTTAGACCCATATGTTCAAATATATTACACAACACATTTAGTATCAAAATTCTATTTCTAGCTTTGATTCAGTGTATAACACTGAACAAGTTGTTTAAAGTATAATCTTACTCTTGTTTCTCTGCTGTGGATAGGAAAGAAAATCATCAGAGGCAGTGAAGCGAACTGCCAGAGATTGTGCTTTGAACAGAATAGTGCTGCCAACTTTTATAGAGCACTTGTAATTTAAAGATATTCATGTTAATGTGTGTCTGTTCTTTTCTTTAAAACCATCATTTAGTTTTGTCAACTGAGAATATCTCCTCTGAGTTTTATAAGAAGTGTTTCTTACGTGGTTGCTAAGAAAAGTGTTCAAACATGGAATCTCAAATTCTATTTATTTTTAATCTCAAGTGTGGTATGTTCAACAGGATATGATTCTCAAAGCTCTCTCGAATTTTGAATGAGATATCTCATTCCAAGACATTTTTGAATGTTTTTGGTTGGATGTATTGAGAATAGTACGTGCCTGATCAGTAGGTTCAGTAATTTGCTGCTCTTGAGAACAGGCTACATTTGCCACTTGTGAGGAAGAAAGCCTACTGGCATCAAGTACAGAATATGGAGGAGGAAAAGATGCTATTTGCCACTTTTGATGTTATCTTGTAGAACAAACTCTTAGGTACATACCAAAGTAGTCAGGTTTTTCTGCTCCAGCTGCAATCCAGTATCAGAAACCTCTATGGGTCTTGCAGCCTTAGTCTTGCAAAGTGCAGTGTGGATACAGCTATGGACTGGATAACATGCACTTCCAAACAAATTTAAAAGATTCCTTTTAGTCTTCAGTAGCCTGATGCCCCAGCATTGGCCCCAGTTGTTCATTTACAAAACCAGCTGTAATGCCTTTACCATCTCACCCTCCTACTCAGGAACAATATGTGGCAATGTGTTCCTTCCAGTAACAGATGAATCCTCATTTCCTGATTCTGGATGATGACCATCAATATTTTTCTGTCTGGCCTTGGCAGACTGCCTCTTGTCTTCTGGCTCCAGTAAGTGAGCAGCCCCTCCTTCCCTGCTGTTCCCAGTTGCCTTGTTAAATCCATCATATTAGAAAGCTCAATTATCACGGTAACACGGAAGAAAAGCCACCTGATCAAGAGGCATGAGGCACTCCTGGGTTTCCATTTTACACTTTTTGCTTAGTTCAAGCGCCCCACTGGCAACTGTAGCTAGCTTGTTGGAAGACTGCTTGCCCTACAGAATGAAATACTAACTATTCTTTTCTACAGCTCTGTTTTGATATGGAAAGTGGTAGATCAATGTTGAAAAATTCAGATCCTTCTTTCTTACACCATATATAAACTTTCAGTTTCACTTCCATAATATTTGCCCTCTCCTGCATTTTTTTACTCAAAGAGCTGAAAGAATCTTGATTTGTTAAAACCAAATAGCATCATTGTACTGGTTTAGCAAACGGCCAGGGCAAGCCACAAGCCAGACAGAGTTTTGTTTCTATCACTCCCCCCCTGAAAATTAGAAGGGGAGTAAGGAAGAACAGGCTCAGGTTGGAAATTAAAAACTATAACAAATTTAATGGCACAGGGAGAAAGAGTAACAGGTGGGGAAAAAGGGAAAATGCATATATACAAATATATACAACCCGAGCTCCGATGACCGTTGATACAGGCTGCTGAAAGGTCCTTCACTGCAAAGCCGATGGGGGTGAAAGATAGTCCAAACCCCAGCACCCGATGCAGNAAGGAGTGTGGGAGCAAGGCAGAGAGCGGAAGAGAGGAGAGCGAAGAGCCGAAGAGACCAAGAGCCGGAGAGAGCCGAAGGGACCAAAGCCCCCCCATCCTCCTGGCTTTATAGAGTCTGGCAGGAAAAGGGAGGGAATATGATACCTGATACCTGACACCTCAGACCCTTTTTCACAACAGGGTCCTAAACTTCACCCCTCATTCACTGGGTCCTGGCAGCAAAAGCCAATAAGATTTTTGCCTGCCCCTTTCAAACTATAACAATCGTTCTGATATTTCTGAATTTATCTATAATATGACCTAGAACCTGTGAAGTATTCCACCAAGCATTAATCTTGTGTGTATCCTGCCTAAATGGATCTTCTGCCGTTTCCAAGTCTAGATAATAGTAGGATCATGTCTCTTTATTAATAAGAACAAATTCACAAAGTAGAAGATGACAGAGTTTTTAATTTTCCAGCTGAATATCTCAGATTGCTCTTGATGTCTGACAAGGTTGAGCACAGCTGAAGGAATGCTGCTGGAATTTTAAATGACTGTAGAAATGAGAAAAAAACCCTTTTGTTCTTTCCTGTCTCTAAACAGGAATACAGAGTGATAATGCTTTTCTACTGTAGCTGCAGGATTAGACGTGACTTAAGTTGGCCCTACAGTCAGGTGGGAATGTTCCTGTCTTCACTAATTGTTTATGAATTAGAGTGAAAACATACCACATGGAGACTGGCTTTGTAACGCCTTCCTTTAGACAAAGTCAGTGTCATGACATGGTAGTAATAATATTGAAATTTATACCACCCATAAACCTTTTATAGCAGTGTAATTAATTGGGCTATTAATACTACCCAAGTTTAGCCTTATTTTATTGCTGTGAACACAGCTTGTAATTACGTAAATGACAATAAGTAATAATGCTTAAGGGCACTGTATAAACCCAAGCATTTTAGTCTCTCTAGTGAGCGCTCTTTGTGAACAAAAGTAGGGGATCCTACAGCTTTTCCTCTTCTGTGGGTACTTATTTCTGTACTTATTTCTGTTCTCTCCTTAGAAGGTTCTCTAATGGAAAACAAGGTCATAAAACTCCTGTTCTTCTCTCACTTTCTGTAATCTGACTCTGCTGATCTCTGCTACTACAGGTGTAAATCAGGCAACAAATAGCAAGAAAGAACTGAATTCAAATAGTTTGGGGACTATTTCTGCAAATCAAAGGTGTGCTTCTTCTTACAGTGTTACGGTGTTCTCAACAGGAGACCTTGTATTTTGTGCTGGTTTATAGAATTAATATTAGTTTATGAAAAGGACAATATTTTGGAGGAGATGCAATTTGTTGTCATTTACAGTACCTTGGTCAGTAGAGAGAAGAAACGTCCCACAATTTAGGAAAGCATAGTCCACTTTGCAACACGTTTCTAGGTTGCTTCTGTACCCTATGGAGAGGAGTCTGGATAGCTGCTCCCGTTGTGTGTCACTCTCTGTCTCCAGCATTCTGCCCAGTTGGACTACATCATCTAATGATGTTTCCTGCGGTTTCTAGACTTACAGTGCTAGTCAGCTGTTCCAAGAGCAATTCTGTTCCTGAAGTCTGGTGAGAACAGAGTCGTCACAAATGCAAAACGGGATATTTCCTTGTGGTGTTAATAACCAAAAAAAGATTCACTGTGTTAGTAGGCAGGTATTTGAAAAGAGCAAAGTAGGCCAGAAGCTAACTGCAAGCAAATTGGTCAATACTCACTGTCCAACCAGAATAAAATTAAATTTAATTAAGCAGCCTGAAATGACTGTGTATTGGTCTTCGGCATTCTTCCCACATCAATAACCTAAATACCTTAGGGAGGAAAAAGAAGTCACTGCTGATGACTCAATTTGAAAGGAAATTAAAGGCATATTTTAAACAAAGGGGAAGGCCAGAGGCAGAAAATGACCTGGTCTGTTATACTAACCCTGATGGCAGCCCCCACTGCAGTTGATAGTGGCCCCCCTTTTGCATGAACCCTGTAAGGGAAGGGCCAAGCCACAGTTTCAGAATCTGCCTTCTGCATCCCTACCTCAGGGGGCAAGAGCTGCCTCACTCCAGCAGGGGCCAGGGGAAGGAGGCTTCCCTCCCTGTTCCCAGGGAGCTCTCTGGCTGCTGGCTGTGTCTACAGCTTGGTCCACCCTGAGGTCACTTTTAGTTGAGGGGTGGAAACAAACTGGCCAAAGTAAAGTAAGCCCCTGTGGAGCCTCCCAAAGCACTTGAGGTCTTTTCTGCTCTTCTCCACAACTCAGGGTGAGATGGCATTAAGCAAAAAACCTCATGTTTAGGTAGTAAATTTAATTTACCCACATTGAGGATACTGTCTCAAAATTTCTAATATTTTTCTTTATTGGCTAAAGCCATATTTCTTCATATTTCTTCATATTTTCTTCATTGGCTTCATTTCTTCATATGGCTAAAGCCATATTTCATAGATGCGTTTTGGTTGGAAAGGCCTTTAAGATCACTGAGTCCAACCATTAACCTAGCACACTGCCAAGTCTGCCACTAACCCATGTCCCTAAGCACCACATCTACACATCTCTTAAATACCTCAATCACTTCCCTACTCCTGCTGGCCACACTGTTTCTGATACAAGCCAGAATGTTGTTGGCTCTCTTGGCCACCTGGGCACACTGCTGGCTTATATTCAGCCGGCTGTTGACCAGCACCCCCAGGTTCTTTTCTGCCGGGCATCTTTCCAGCCACTCTTCCCAAGCCTGTAGCATTGCATGGGGTTGTTGTGACACAAGTGCAGGACCTGGTACTTGCGCTTGTTTAAACTCATAGAGCTGGCCTCAGCCTATCTATCCAGCCTGTCCAGATCCTTCTGTGGAGCCTTTCTACCCTCAGGTAGATGAACACTCCCACCCAACTGCAAACTTTGTCATCTGCAAACTTTGTCATCTGCAAACTTAATGAGGGCTCCATTCTGCTCCCCATCNTCCCCATCGCTGTCTTCCAGCTCAGGGAACCCAAGAACTGGTCCTACTATGAAGCGCTGAGGCAAAGAAGTCATTAAGTACCTCAGCCTTTTCCTCATCCTTTGCCACTGTGTTTCCCCCTGCAACCAATAAAAGATGGAAATTCTTCTTAGCCCTCCTTTTGTTGCTAATGTATTTACAGAGACATTTTTAATTGTCTTTTACAGCAGTAGCCAGATTAAGTTCTTCCTGGGCTTTGGCTCTTCTAATTTTCTGCCTGCATAACCTCACAACATCTTTGTAGTCCTCCTGAGTTGTCTGTCCATTCTTCCAAAGATCATAAACTCTCTCTTTTTCCTGAGTTTCAGCCAAAGCTCTCTGTTCATCCAAGCCAGTTTTCTTCCCTAACACCNTTCCCTGACACCTCATCTTTCGGCAAGTGGGGACAACCTGCTCTTGTGCCTTTAAGATTTCCTTCCTGAAGATTTTCCAGCCTTCCTGGACTCCTTTGGTCTTCAGGACTGCCTCACAAGGGACTGTTGTCAACCAGGCTGCTAAACAAGTCAAAGTGTGCCCACTGGAAGTCCAAGGTGGTGGTTCTGCTGACCCCCCTCCTTACTTCTCCAAGAA